>CM065458.1:59443343-59609295 GCA_032872475.1 Leptopilina myrica (nomen nudum) | reverse complement strand
AAAAAAAACACTGCAAAAAATATGAATTTTTAAATTTATCATTATTGAAATAAATACAATTTCTTCTGAAACTATGATTATAATTATACTTTTATAATATAATTTTTTACAACTATACTTAATTTCTTCGAAATGACACACAATAATAAATTCTCATCATCCACATTGAACCATAATTATTAGTACTATTAAGCAAGTAACGTGAAAGCATTTGTAGATAATATGTAAATCACTGAATAAACTGATATTAAAAGCAATTTCGCACATGAATTACGCCACATTAATAAAAAGAAGAGAGTTCAATTTTATAACCTTAAAGAACAGTTAAACATAATATCAGTAAATTACAATTAAACTTTTTTTCAAACTCCCTCCGGGCACGGAAACGTCTTTGTTTTATAGAAACGTTCCTAAAACGTTTATACAACGTTTCATGTTTCGCTACTTTACGACTTAAGAACGTCTAATCTTCCAAAAACGTTTCTAGATCATAAAACGTTATTAAAACGTTATGTGCTTAACATGAAACGTTCTGAAAACGTTTTAGGGGCGTTTCTAGAACAAAGACATTTCTCTAAAGTGATGGAAATTTTTCCTTGCCTTTAATTATAATTTATAATTTATAAATTGATGGAAAAAATACCTTTTAGCCTTCTTGAGCAAGTCATCGCCACCTTCTAAGAATTTTTTCAAAGTATTTGGTATCCTTGAATCGATAGCGGAAACTGCAATTATGTCTCCACCTTGTTTGAGTTGCACCCCTAAGTGTTGGGGTCCACCATTTTTACTAACAAACTGTACGAACCTGACAAACAAATTAAATAATTAATTTTTGCGAAATCAGATACATAAGTTAATGTGGAGAAAAAAATCTGCAATAGTTTGACTTGAATTGATTTAAAGTATAGTTGTTATTAAAGTTCAGTATTTCAGAATCGATTAATGGAGATGAAAGAATGAAAACCGGTTAAATATATATGAAACATGGAAAGTATAGTTGTGTCTGGAGTTTCAAATCATGAGAAATTCGAGGTGTGGTTTAACACAAAAGGACATGTGAACTTTAAATTTTGACAAAGAAAAACTTGTCGATCCAATTTTTAATACAGAAGGAATATGTTTATTGAAACATTTTTTTATTTAATTATATTTTACATTTAAAAAAAAAATCTTACAAAGAATGAAAAATGTTTTTTTCGACTGCAATTTGATTATTTCGTTTCCTATTAATTATATACAAGTTTTTGTAGAATAAAAGTTATTCGAATGTTTTACCATTTAAATTAAAGTCACAAAAAAAATTCAGAACATATAATGTAACAAATTATTGAAACCAGTGTCATTTTTAAAAATTTTATAATATTATGATCTGCAAAATTGTCGACTTACTTATTTACCTGTAAACAAAGAGAAAATGTATAAATAAATAATAGAGCTGTGAAAAAATTCAGATTTGAACCGAAAACGAACCTATTGCTATTCTTATGGATAGGGTTGAATTTTTTGCTTAATTTTTGTTTTTTTAATTCATTTTCTAAATACTAATTTTTTACTAATTTTATTTCCATATGACTGAAAATTATTGGCTTTTATTAGCATTAATCTCGCATTAAATTGAATAAAGTTGAATATTTAAATAATTCGACCCAAAAGAGTTTGTTAATTCTTTAAAAATGCCAAAAAGTTCTCATTAATTCTTCATAAAAAAAATTAACTACGCCTTTGATTCTTATATAACACATTCACAGACTCCCCTCTCTTTCTTTCTTTTTTAAAATTGCTCCAAAAAACCTTGAATGTAATAATAAAAATATAAATCAATTACTCCAGAAATATTCCTTACGTCATTGAGTAATTGACAATAAGTCACATAAAAAAGTTCTCTCCTAAAAAAAAGCCCATCATTTTTACTATTAAAAGAAAGTTTCCTATCTCTACGTGACAAAAATAGTATTATTTATGGACGAAAGCAAAACTACAATTATATGTTATTTGCATTAATAATGTATGTTAATAAATTATTTTCGAAAATAATAATAATAAATTCTAAAATATGAGATGAAAATTTTCGAATTATTTCTTTCAACCATATATAGAAATTTGGAGCAAAAAGAAAGTTTACTTATTCTCACTAGGGTAATATAAAGAAATGTTGTGTCACAACAAAGGAGGAATTGTTTTTAGAAATATGAATTTACAAAATTGGAGCAATTCGTATGAATATATGAAAACAAATAATTTCATAAGATAAGGGGAAAAAGCAAATGATAATAAAGCATGCTCATGGTAAAGGAAAAGCTAAACGTTGTGCCGGTTGATTTGCCGTACTTACCTCATATCGAGCGCGCTACTAACAGAGAAATTTCTTCCAGTAATGTGAGCAGCAAACCGAGTTCTCCCCGTTTTATCTACAGTTCTTCCAACAATGAAACAGGACATACGATCCAAAAGTCGGAGTTTAGCTCGTAGCGGCATTATGGCTGATAATGAGCGTATTACAGAGTTTACACCGGTGAGAAGAAAAATACAAACGGTATAAGTTATAAAATCAAAGTTAAATTAGAAACACTCGCCGCAAAGGACGAGTGGCAACTGAGAGAATCATGCCACTAGTGCCTTTCAAAATCTATGGGTAGGGGAAGCCCACGTTGTTGTCGGTCCACCGAAACCCGATTTTTTTTCTTTCCTTTAACCAAACTCGATGGTCTTCTTTTTAATCTGTAATTTGGAATGCAATTACAATTATTAATTCACTACAACTGTCGATTATTCTTTTTAACTCACAAAAACCAGGGGAGTTTCTTAATTTTAGGATACTTGAATTTAAAAACTGGATTGACGGGATTTTTGCCCAAGGCGAGAGACGGTTTTAATGTTTTACTTCTTGCACTCAAATACTCACGATAACAATATATTCATCATCACTAGACAATTTATGTTTTAGTGATAAATAATCATGTTTGTGATAGGAAGCAACATTATTACTCTAATTAGAAATTATTCAACGATTTTCCCTGACGAGCAAGAATAATAATAATTTATATCTATATTTACAAATGTTTTTAAAATAAATAAAATTTATTTATTTACTTACTGAATAATCAAGCTCTTCACATTACCTCAGTAAATAAAACATATTTTCAATGAAATTTCATGTTTTTGTCTAACCAGCAACATTTAATTTTAAAAACGAACAAAAACTTATAACCCTTAAAAAGTAGGTTATAAAAATATGACATACATGGCACCAATTCACACCGATTGTTCATAAAATTCTATAGATTTAGACTTACAACATCACTGACACACTTCGTATTTTCTAATAAAAATATAGCTAAAAGTTTATAAAAAATGGTAATTTCAAAATTAATGAATAACCAGAGTTATTGTATACAAAAACATGGAAAACTAGTTACTATTTAATTTTTCTATTTAACGACAATTTTTTTTTTACAATTTTAATATCTTTATTGAAATTATTTATTTCATACTTAAGGTAAAGGTCTCTTTCTCGTATGAACAAAGTTTTCTCTTTCGTGATATGGTTCGTATGGATCGTCCACATAATATTTCGGACGCGCCCAAAATGGTGTTACCATTTTATCCAATAGCCAAGACTGCTTTGCATTACAAAATACGTGACGAGAGAGTCGCTTCTTGCGATTCAGTGATTTACGCCATAAATTACTGTTTCTTCCACATTTTGTTCGAATCCAAATACCCCTAGAATCAAAAATCAAATCATTGAATTTATCTAATTTTAATTGAAACTAAAAGTATTCATTATGTTATATGTAAAATTTTAAATTGATTTAACGAAAAATAACTGTAAGAAATAAATTATTTTGTAATATTAAATTACCAATTAAGTCTATAAAATCGATCAACAACGGTATGAACAGTTTTTCGTTTTCCTTTTCTCATGGAGTATTTTGTGAGATCTCTATTTGAAATTACAGTTGGCTGTTGGATTACTGGCAAGATACTTTGTGCCAGTGGTGCACTAGAAAAATTAAAAAGGTTACAAAATAGAAATTTTCAATTTTAATTTATTATTCATAGTGTAATATTTATATTTCTTGAAAATTTTAAACGTTCAAATGAGGGATTTTTTAGAATTCTTCAAAAATTGTGGGAAAATTGTCCCCTTTCTAGTGTTCAACATTTTCTTGTATATAAGAATTAAACTGTGTTTGCAAAACAATATTTTATTGTGAAATTCAAATTAAAATAAGTATCAAAAATGTCGCTATTCATTTGAACGTTTAAAACTTTAGGTACATAGATTTAGACTAACAGGGTTTCCACAAAAATGTGATTATGTTTTTCCCTGATTTTCAGACAAAATTTTGATTTTTTCCTAAACCTACAGAATATTCTGATTCACTCTCAAAATGATGATAAATTCTTCCATTAAATATATATTAGAATATAAAAACTTTAAATAATTTTCAAACAAATTCAATTAAAATTTTTAAAAAATAATTCTACAGAATTGTTAGTTAAAAATTTGGAAAATTCTAATTTTTAAAGACATTAAAATTGCTTGCCCTTTAATTTTTTTAAATTAAATTCTTTTTAGAGAAAAATATGAATGTTTATGTAAAATGAGTAAATTTTGTAAATTTTAATAATTTTTAAAATTAACAATTATAATCAGTCCTGAATTCAATTATTTTCTACAATTTTCAACTTAACTTCACCTCTAAATCAAATTTAAATTATTTTCCAAAAGTTGTTCTAGAATGCAATTATTTAAATACAAAAACTCAATTTTTTATAATAATTGTGACTCTTCATTGTTTTTCATAAATTATTAAGGTATAATATTTTTAACAAATTATAAAGAAATTCTTACAATTAATTTTTTTGAATATTTTAAAATATTTTTTGTAAGAACAGTTTTTTAACTTTAAAAAAATTTTAAAAGCATTAAAATTTAGTAAGAAATTGTAAAAGTTCTTGAATTTTTAGAAAAATATAAATCTAAAATTATCAATTTTTAAAAGAATTTTAATTATAAACAGGACTATGATTTCTCAAAAATTTTAAGAAGTCAAAAAAATATATTTTCATAAATTTTTATTTACATTGTTCGAAGATCAAAGAATCTTAAAAAATTATTATAAAACAATTCTAGTAAAAAGTTTTTAAAAATATTGCAATGTAATTTTTCGAGAATAATTGAATTTTTTTAAAGAAGTTTGGCATATAATTTAAAAAAAACTAATTAATTTTTTGATAAATTTTAATTGAAAATTTTGAACATGATTGTTTTCTCCAAAATGTTAAAAATGATTTTAAAACGTTATCATATATGTTTGTATGTATTTAAATTTTTGGAAATATGTAATTGAAAATACTAAAAATATTGAATTTAAAACAATTAGAAACGAACATTAATAAATTTTTATTTTTAAATTTTCCTTTAAAGATTTTCCATTACAATGTTTTTAATAATTAAATTATTTTAGAAATTTGCAAATCAAAATTCTTCAAAAGTTGATTTACAAAAATGTTAACAAAATACTTGAAATAAATAAATTATTTTCAATTTAATTTTACAAAATTTCAACTATTTAAAAACATTTTTATTATAGATACATCTGAAAAATCCAATTATGATAAAAAATTGTTTAAAACAAATTTTTGAAAGATTTGTTTATAGTTATTTTTCACATTATAAAAATCAAAATATGTTGCACTTTTTTACTAAAAATTCAGGTGTTTTGTTGCAATGTTTGGAATTTCTAAAAATTCACTTATAGAAAGCAATTTTTATTAGAAAATTATACAAATATTTAATTATTTAAATGCAAACATAAATAATTTATTAAATAATTGAATGTTTCTTAAAATTTTAATCTCATAAAGAATTCCATCTACAAATTTTTTAATAAATACATTTTTTCGACGCATTTTAATAAAAGTTTATAGACTAATTACATTTTTCGAGGAATTCTATTAAAATTAAATTAGAAATAATTGAAATTCTATTATGAGTTTTATTATTCTCGAAAATAATTGAATGTCTGTTAATAATTTTACTATTTTTGAAAATAACTGAATTATCGCGAAGAAATTTAGAAAAAAAAATTTGTAAATATTTGAATTCCTGTAAAATTTTTATTATTTCCGAAAATAATTTAATATTTGCTTAGAATTTTATTAACATTTTTTAAATTAATTGAATTTAATTTTCAAATATTTAGGTGAAATTATTCGTTTAATAATTTATAAATAATAATTTGATATTTGTTGAAAAATTATATTTTTTAAAAAGAAAATATTATCAGAAATAGAAAAAATAAATAGTTTTCTATTAGAAATTGTGGCAACCCTGATTAACAATAATTTTTTGAAAATAGTTTGACTATATTACCTTAATAGCGTTCTATTTTTCCAAATGCTTTCATCTTTATAAATATGTGAGGTATTTAAACTGAAACTTCTAAGACAAATTGAATTAACAATTGAGGTTGACGTACATGGCGAGATCTTTATAAGATTTGTAAAACTTGGTGAACTAACGCATTCCACGCCAGCTGAAATGAATTTAATTTAAAATTAAATCATTGATACATAAGTTTTTTTTTTAATTTGTTCAAACAATTTCGAAAAAATTGTTTACATATTGAATTTAGTTAAAATATTAAAAAAAACAAAATTTATAACGATTAAAATAAAATTAAAACTAAAATTAATTGTTAAATTTCTTAACTACTGATATCAATAATACCTAATTAAAAAATTAATAATTAAAAACAATATTAATAATTCGATATGTAATACTTGAGTATACAAATTTCGATTATTTAAAATACACTAATAAATAAATAAAATACTAGTAAATTCACTATTTTTTTTTAATCTACTATTTTTAGTTTATTAAACTTAAAATATACAATGTTGACAATACTTTTCTTCCTTTTAAAAAAACAATATAAGAACAAGAGAATTTATTAACAAATTCAAAAAAGAGCGCGTTGCTAAAATCAATTCGTTCCTTTTTTCAAAAAAACAAAATGTCTCCTGTGTACAAGATAACATAACCTCTAAGTGTAAACTATTTTAATCTACGAATGACAAAGAAGTCAGTAAATTTTTATATGTATTATATCAAAACAAAGTTCTTAATTAAAACAACACTTTGAAGTTATTGTTTGGAGTTTGTAAGAAATGAAGTGGAATGATTTTTACCTCGAATTGCGGAACTGACAATACGCAGCATTCTTCTTTTCCTTTGGAACGGCAACAGCTGTTTCGTTTCGTGTCAACGTTCCCCTTTTTCTCCTTGGCTCCGCTCACCGGCCACCCGAAAAAATGTTCCGAATCGGATTAAAATTTCCGTGCAACGGTATCAATTGTATAAATAAAGTAAGCTTGTTTCAATAAATTTTAACTTAAATGTGTTTCACTTTAATGGTGACAGTAATGCAAATTTTAACATCACAAAAAAGTGTACGATTCCAACCTAAATTTTACATTGTGTTTGCTCTTTTGATAATTGACAATCTTCTACATTATTATTGAATTTAGTCCGTATTTTGACAGAAAAATGACAAATTCCGTTTGTTAACAATAACTTGCAATAATAAAGTTTCTTTAGGAAAGTGGAAGGAAATTGTATGTCACCTCTAATTTGTGAATTGTCAGTGAATACTCTTGTTGCCCTTAACCAAGGCTGCACCTCGTGTGACAAGATGGCTTAAAATAAGTGTCTTACATAATTCCAGAGCATGTTTAACCAGTGTCGTTCTGTCTTCCAGGTAAAAAAACATGGATACTCTAGAATATATCTCACGGCCAGGTGTTACGAAACCCGAGCGCGAATAAAATGTGACCCAATAACAAAGTAAGTCGCACTTGACTTTTGACTACTGCTAACAAGTGTCAGAATAATTATCAAAATATTCTCTCATACACTCTTTTAGAAAATGACAGAATACCCTTTAGGATTCTTAATTATCAACGAGTTTTTGAAACAAAATTTTTTGCATATTCAAAATTTTTACATTTCCTCACAATTAAAAGAGTTATGTTCCTCAGCTAAAGGTCAATATTTCTTTCTATATATAAATATAACTAACAACATTGTTAGCATCGTAGTCACAAAGTCAATGAAAATATATTTTATTTCCTTTCGTTTGTAAAATTAGGAAATAAGTAGAATTTGCCAAAGAAAAGTTAAGAGATTTTTATTAAAGTACTGGAAAAAATTGTATTTTGGAGTAGTTACAAATAATTGCAGAAATTCAATTATTTTCAAAAGTAATAAAATTCTTTCGTTCAAATTAAATAATGTTCAAAACATTTTAAAAAAACACTAAAAAAACTTTCATTCAATTATCTTTAAAAATTGATAAAATTCTTTTCCCTAATTCAATGATTTTCAAACATTTTAATAAAATTCTTGGCAAAAATTAAATTATTAAAACTTTTCTTAATTCAACAATTTGCAATTATTATTTAATATTTTAAAAAAGTTTTCTACAAAAATTCAATTATTTAAAAACTTTTTTTATAATATTGTACACAAACATTTAATTATTTTCATAAATAGTAAAAATTTCACAGGAATTCAAATGTTAAAATTTTTTTTTATAAATTTCTTCTCAATAATTCAATTATCTTCAAAAATAGTAAAATTATTTACAGATATTCAATTATTTTCATGAATAATAAAACTGATAATAGAATTTCAATTATTTCTAATTCAATTTTAATAGAATTCCTCGAAAAATGTAATTATTCTGGAAAATTTTATTAAAATTCGCCAGAAAATAATTCAATAATTTAAAAGTTTGCCGATAAAGATCTTTATGAGAATTCAATTTTGATACTCAATAAATAATTTATTTTTACATTTAAATAATTTAATTCTCGTAGAATTTTTTAATAAAAATCGATTTAATAATGAATTTTAGTTAAAATATTTTATATAATAATATGAATTTTAGAAAGGTTTCAAATTGAAGTCATTAAAAATTTGAATTTTTCATACTTTTAACTGAAAATTATGTAGAATTTTTTTTGAAAAGTGAAATTCAATGTTTTTAATACATTTTTTTATGTTTTATTTTTTTAATATTTAATTGATAAATTTACGAACAATTGAAATTTTGTAAAATTGAATTGTAAACAAATGGATTTGATAATTCTCAAGGTACTTTTGCAAAAATTATTAAAATTGATTGATAATTAATTTCCTTCGAAGAATTTTAATAAAATTTTTAAATTACTGCCATTTTTCGAAGAATTCACTTAATATTATGTATTAAAAATAATTGAAATCCTATGAAGAATTTTCATATTTAGGAAAATAAATGAATTTTTGCAATGATTTTTTATTTGATTTTGCAAATTTTAAACTTAAATTTTTTTATAAATTATTAAATTTTTTGGAGAAATTTTATTAAAATAGTATATTTTGAAAATATCTGCATTTCTGAGAAAAATTTCTTTATTTGTAAAATGTAATTGAAAATTCATGCAAAAATTTTTTGGAAGTTATTACATTTTTCGAGGAATTTATTAAATAAATTTTAATCTTATGGAAAATTTTTTTTTTTTTTTAATCAAAATAATTAAAGTCTTAGAACGAATTTCATTTCAATTTTTTTAAATTTATTCCAAATTTACATAAAATGTTTCAAAAAAAATTATATAATTTACAAAAATTTTAATAAAATTCTTCACAAAAATTTAATTATTCGTACAAGTAATAAAATTCAATTATAATTGAATTCAGGTGAAAAATTTTATTTTTTATAAAAATAATTGAATTCTTAGAACGAATTTTATTTCAATTTTCTAAATGAATTTAAAAAATTGAATGTTTAAAAATTTTTAACTAATTTTAAAAATTCAATTGATTGTTTAACTAAATTTATAAAATTAAAATAAAATTCATTCTATGAATTCAATTATTTTAATCAAAAATATAATTTTTCACATGACTTCAATTATAGTTTAACTCAAAAAATTTTATTACATGTAAAAAATTGAGTTCTTGTGAAGGATTTTATTAAAAGTTTGATAAATAATTTAACTTTTTTTGAAAAAGTTTATGAAAATGTTTTTTAAAATCCTTAATTTCGATGGAATAAGAATTATGATTATGTATTTATTTAAAAATGAATTTAAGTATTGATATTTAAAAAAAATTTACAATTAAAAAAATTCGTAAATGAATGTATCAGATCATTTTTTGAGTATCTAATAATTTTTTGAAGTGAATCAAAAAATTCTTTAAGATATCAGGGAAAAAGTCAAAATTTCGTCTGCAAATCAGGGAAAAGTCATGAAAAAACAAAATTAATTTTTCGTGGCATCCCCTGTAAATATTCTTTAATCACATCATTTATTTATTTTAAAAAAATTTATTAGATTTCAATTAATGGACTATTTGCACGTTTTTCTGTATAACAGTAACATTAATTATTTTCTAAAAAAAACTGTTGCCAAACTGTTTTAGGCCTTGCAAGGATGACAAATTTATGTCCAGGTTTTCTGTACATAAATATTCCACAAGCTCTCCTAAAAGGTATTAGTAAGATAAATAAATTTATTTTAATGCATGGTTTAAATAAAAATGCACGGATTCAAAAAATTGTCCAGTGAGTCGATACAAAATTATTGAATATTTATTATATTCAGGTCTTGGTGGTTTGGATTTCAAAAATAAATAAATGTTTTAGTTAATAGTTAATTTTCGTTAATAAAATAACGAAATTTTTATCTATAATATTAGTGCTAAATAATTGTATGCTTATATTTTGTCGTAAATTTTCACTTTGGGTGTGAAGATAATTAAAATTTATTATTTCTTTAAACACGTGATGTAATAGTAATTATTTTTTCAGTGAAAAAGGTCGAGGTTCGGGAAAAGCGCTAATCACTTTGGGTGCAGTAACTTTAGGAACCATAGGAATTTTAGCATATGCGAAAAATAATCCTGAAGCGAGGGCGATGCTTGAAGGATGGATACCTGGCGTGGATAATACAATTAAAATTATTTTTCAAGAAGAAAATTCCTATTTCGATTTCATTAGAAATTTCTTCGATCAACTTAGGCAGTCGTAAGTTTGTTTTTCTCTCATTTTCAAGTAGCACATTTTTTTCCCTCAAGAAACATTTTAATTTTTCTTTTTTGCAGATTACATAATATTATTTTTGGAGACCCCATGGAAAAGGGAAAAGAAGGTCAGATGAAAGCAAATTTTGATTGCTCCTTAGTTGAAGATTATATACGTGAGAACCTTTACCCATCCTAACAATTCTCCTTGAAATTCTTTTCCATTTTTATTTAATTCAAATTTTAGAAATGTACATAACCTCCTGATCCTTGTTTTCGAATTCGTAATATTTGATGTACTATTCAAAATATGGTATTGGTGGTCACTTTTTCTAAAAAATATTTTCTAATCTTCTTTGTCAAAAAGAAAAAACGATTTCTAATGAAATCTGTTTTTTAAAAAAGTTTTTCTTACAAGTTTTGATTTCTAACAAAAGTTTTTCGTACAAGTTATGATTTCTAACATTTAAATTTCTGAAATTTGTGAAATTCCCTAATTTTTCTAAAAGTTAGAAAACTGTAAAAAAAATTAAGATTAGGAAATAGAAACTATTTTGCATATTTTTTGCATCTCAATTCCAATTCTATTCACAAAATTAAGAGTTTCTTTTTGAAAAAGTAGAACAAATTTTTTAACAAAATTCTGTTCATTGAAAAAAAAAGAAATCCTAATTTTTATCATTTTTATACAAAAATTAATATATTTGTAAAACAATTCTTTAGAAAATTTCAAATTTCTTTAGGGAAAAAATCCCTTTAATTTTTATTTGTTAATTACGATTTCTAATTAGATCTCAAGTATTTTTATTAAAGTAATTTTAAAAATTTCATAAATTTTAATTTTTAATCATTAATCTCTATTGATCTTTATTACAAAAATTTAATATTTTTGGAGAAGGAAAATTTGAAAATTATCACTATTAGAAATAGAAATTTGTAGAAAAAGACGTTTATTAGAAGAGAGAAAATTAGAAAAAAGTTTTTTAGAAATTCTTTTTTTTTAGAAAAAAAAGTTTAGAAAATACGTTTTAGAAAAACTGTACCCGAATCAATATTTCAAATACTTTGTAAATGTTTAGTAATTAATTCGTAGAGTGTGAAATTTTTTTCTTCAATGACTATTAACATTACTAACCCAGCTAAATATTGAATTTGCTTTCTGTAGCTCCGAAACCTGCTTTCACACCACTTGTTGAAAAGAAACCAGAACCCGTTAATGAAAATTATACTGAAATTAGATTAAGCAAGGAGAAAGGAGCAGAAATTGAAGTTGGTTTGTATAATTGTTTGCATTTATTGAATTTTGTGATAATATCATTAATTTCCTCAAAATGACACGAAGAAATTGAAAACATTTATTAATCTCTTGCGACTAAATTTATCTTCTTTGTCAATAATTTAAATATAAATATTGCAGAATTATGAATTGTCCCTATTTTTAAAAATACTATTTCATAAAGTTAGATTTCGTAAATACAGGGTGGCCACAAGTCAGTAAAGTCAGGGTAATGTCAGTAAAACAAAATTTTTGTCTGAGTCAGGGAAGTGACAGAAAAAACAATTTTTCTCAGGGAAATTAAAAAAATTGAGACTTTTTAACTTATTTTCAAAAATTGCAAATTTTTGGTATAAACTGAAACTTATTTCAATTTTTATAGTGCGAAACATAACTATAATAAAAAATTAGTTTTGAATCATTTTCGAGATAATCAAATTTTTCAAATATATCTATAAAAAAAATTTTTTCCAATAATTTAAATTTTGTAAACTTTATTTGAAAATAATTAATTTTTTAAAGTGTTTTGTGACAATTTTAAAAAATAAAGTTTTAAAGAATTTTATAATCACAAATATGGAAATTATCTAAATTATCCAAAATTTTAATGAAAAATCTTTAAATGTTAATTTAAAAATGAAAATTAATGTAAATTAGTTTCTAATTTTTAAAAAATCAATATATTGTTAGTTTCTTCAATTATATATTTCCAAAAATCCAAATACGTACAAAAAATAGTAATATATTAAAATTATTTTTAACAATTTGGAAATCAATTATTATTATTATTATGTCTAAAATTTTTAATAATAATTCATGAAAAAAATGAATAGTATTTTTAAATTATACAAAAATTCTTTTAAGAAATTCAATTATTTTAAAAAAGTTACATAAAAATATTTCCAAAAATCCAAATACGTACAAAAAATAGTAATATTTAAAAATTATTTTTAACAATTTGGAAATCAATTATTATCATTATGTTTAAAATTTTTAATTGTAATTCATCAAAAAAATAAATAGTATTTTTAAATTATACAAAAATTCTTTTAAGAAATTCAATTATTTTAAAAAAGTTACATAAAAATATTTTCAAAAACTTATTCTTAAAATTGTTTTATTTTAATTTTTTCAGATTCAATTATCTTGGAACAAAGTTAATAAAAATTGATAAAAAATTTACTGTTTTAGGGTTTATTAAAATTTCGGAAAATTTATGGATTCTATTTGTAATTTTATTAAAATTCTTCAAAATTTTGACTTATTTTTATTTAAGATATTTTTCAAAAATTCAATTATTTTTAGAAGATTTTACCAAATTTAAATTGTTTAAAAATTTTTCAATGGTATCTGATTAAAAAAACAACTATTTATCTTTCAAAAATTATTCTAAAATATTTTCAAAAAATTATTTGTATGAATTGAATGTTTATAATAACTAAATAACTTGAGAAAAAACATTGACAGTTAAAATTTATTATAAAAAATTGATTTTTTATTTTTTTAAATAATTGAATTCTAAAAGAACTTTAGGAAAATTATAGAAAGTAATTGAATTCAGGAAGGGTTATGATTTTAAATTTTATAAATTATTAAAATTCATAAATTTTACTCATTTTTCGTAACATTTTATATTTTGTAAAAAGAGTTTTATCAGAAAAAATAATTTCAATTTCATTAAATTGCCAGGGAAATCTGAAACTTGTCACCACCCGGAAATAATAAAATTTCTCCAATTATTTCAAGTTTTTGTTTTTTTATTTGTAAAGAACGATTTTAATTTTCTATGAGAAAAATAGGTTTTTATGTAGAAACGAAATAGTGCCTCATAGAGATAAAATAACATTTTATTAAAAATTCTATTTAAAATGTAGTTTCATATCTAAATAAAAAACATTTTTTATTTTATTCTTATGAATTCTTTAAATTATGAATTTATTTATAAGTAAAAAAAAATTCTCTTTTATTAGTTGCTGAGAAGCCGGAACCACCACAAACAAAAGTCTCAACAGAATTACTACCACAAAGTCTTGTAGATTTAGAAAAATCTTGCGGAGATGCTGCTGCAAAGGCAATTGCTGCTTTCCATTCCGCTATGTGTGCCATTCAGGATTATAACAAAGATGTTGTCGAAGTCGTGGAGAAGATTGATGTTTCCGAAGTGAAGAACGAATCATGGGATAGGTTTGTAGCTTAAAGTAATTCATTCTAATTATTCACTTCCAGTACAGAGACAAAAAGTTATCGTAAGCAAAAAATATTTTCCAAAAGAAAATCTAATAATAATTTATCATTAATTTTGGTTCTGCAAATATTATATCAAAATTTTCTTTCTAGATTGAAGAAAGCAACTGAGAAGAGAAAGAAGGCAATTAATGAGGCAGAGAAGCATGCATTGGATGCATTAACTTCGTTAAAACAAATGTATAGTTTAATTGATGATCCTGAATTTGTTGCACCGGCAACAGTGAAAGCAATGGCCAGAAGAAATGTGAAAAAGATTTTAGACGATGTCGACAATGCGAAGAAAAAGTTTCAAGACGAATTATTATCTGCCAATATTACGGAACGATATTGGAATCAGGTGAAGGCAGCTCGTGAAAGTTTTAACGAGGAACTGCAGATTCTTTTTCCAAATATCAATATTCACGAAAAGAAACTTTCTGTAAATGAAGAAGCATTTGATTTGTTTGTCTTGCACATGTACAACAAAGTCAACTTCCTGCAAAAGGAACTCAACAAATTAGAAGTGAGCATTTCATTATTTACTTATTTTCAAATTAAATTGGATTGAAAAAAGTCAATTTAAGTTAAAGTTTAAACAAAAGTGAAACATTTAACTTAATTATTTAAACGCGCATTTTTATTAGAGACGTTTCTCAAAGTCGGTTTATAATTTTTTTTCGATATTTTAAAGCAAAGTGAAATAAGGAAAGAATTTTATTTCTCATATTTAGTACATAATAATCTGTAGTCTTTAAAACTTATTCATCAAGTTCAACTTTTCCCACGTTTTAAAATTTAAAAAAAGGTTTTTTGCACATATTTTGAAAAAATGTTTCGAGATCTATTAATATTTTTTAGATTTGAAGAGCATCTTGATATTAATTTTTTGACCCCTTACTGAACACTTTTCGGTAATATTAGCCAAAGTTTTTAACATTTAAAAAAATTTAAATTTTAAAAAAAAGTTACAGTTTATAGTTATAAATTGAAACTTAATTGTTTTTCTCTTTTTAAGTTTGTATTACTTTTTGAGATACATCTTTTAACTTCTTATTAAAAGTTTTCCAAAGTCATAGACGTTTAAAAAACTGTAAATTTTAAAAATACTAACTTTTTGTTTTTTGGAATTGAAGTAAAAAATAAAAAATAAAATAAAATTAATTAATTGACAAAAATGCAATTTATGAGACACTCACAAGAAAGGTAGCTAAGAAGCAATAAATTTTATGTTCTATTTATAATTTTTGGAGGAAAATGCAAATGAATAAATTATTATACAATTTTTTTATGTTTAAATGTTCATTGTATCTAAAATATTCATTAAAAAATGGTTTCAAATTTAGATAATTAAAAAAAGGAACTTTTAATCAAAATAAATCTCAGACAAACTTAACTTATAATTCGTTTGCTTCTTATTAAGTACCTTTCTTGGTAGTGCGTTATATATTCATAAATTCAAAATATTTATGGGGAAACAAAGTGTTCAAAAAAAAATTTCGACTTTAATTCTGCAGCGGTTTTTACTTTGTTTCATTAAATTTTTGGAGTCTAACTACAATATTTGTCTATTTCTGGAAAAATCTAATTCATTTCCATCCGATCAAATTTTCGACGATTGGTTAAAGTAAAAATTTATTCTATTACAGTTATTTATCATACACAGATTATTCTATTCGACTTCTTGAAAGTATTCTAATTTTTATATCAATTAAGAAAAATTATCGACTTTACCGATCAAGTGACATCAATGAGATTTCATTCAAACTCACAATACAAATTTTTAACATATGATAATTGTTCGACACAGTCGAACTGAAATTATATTTTCAATTAAAATTTTTGTTCTGAAAAAATAAGTCGTAGAGATAAGATCCGTTCTTCTATTTTAAGAACAACCAATTTTTATTAAAAAGTAGAATATCTTCATCAACGTTAAAAATTTTGACTGTGAATTCGAATGAAGTTTCACAGATGTCACTTTCTCGGTAAAGACGATAACTTCACTAGAAAAGAATTGGTCTCTATTTTTGTCTCTAGAGTTGTCTTACCCCTAAAATTATATGAATATTTTCCAACCGATGATATATAAATTATTCTATTTTTTTTGATGGGTCAAAATTCGTAAAATTGTCACGAAAAATATTTTCAAAATGTTGAAAATAAAATGTCTATTTGACCTTAGGAATGTGTCTACCAAAGAACAGAATTTTTTTTTATATAAAGGTTATTGTAAAATGAATTCTTTTGCAACTTTTTAAACAAAATTCTATTTCTCTTAAACAAATCAACGGATTTAAATAAATCAAGCGGGAATATAAAGAAGATGAAATAATATACCTTCGTTTTGATTTAGAAAATTTTTTAAAAGTTTATTTTTTAATAATTATTTAATAATTTTGTGATATAAACAAGTTTTTTATTTAAAAATTCTTTGACAGACACAGACACAGCTGAATTTGTTATTAAATTGTTCTTTCAATGTTAATGCTTCCTTCACGAGGAAGTAAATATTTTTAATGATCGTTAAAAAAGAAAGCAAAATGTACATGTAATGAACAACTGGATTTACAATTTGTTTCAGACAGTTACGGAAACCAAATTGAAGGCAGCCTTAAAAGCTGGAGGAGATTCTGTGAATAATGAAAAATTGGATGCTCTTATTTGTGCAGAAGTGGATAAGGTGAAACGCAACATGCATGATGATTTCGACAAGAAGGTATGTAATAAACTTATACTCTGCTTTAAAATCACAAAAATTTATTTAGTTTTTTAGAACATTTTAATTAGAAAAATATGCTAATTAAAATAATTAATAATTAATTTAATTAATTAATTAGTTATTAATTTTTATGCAAAAATAACAAAATGGGAACGCAGTTTAACTCTTTCGTACGCCCTGAAATCTCAGCGAGTGGACTTTTTAAAATCTTATTACTCGAGGGTTTTTTTGGGTTTGATTTGAAGTCATTTTTTCAAAATTTCTATAATTCAAAATGTCGGATCCAATATGGCGGACATTTTTTTAAAAATTGCTCAAATTACGAATATTATTAACCCATTTAGTCCCAAATGTCCGTATAAATTTTTTTTTTCTAATTTCAAAATGGCGCCTCCAAAATGGCCGCCAAACTATTGAAATTTGTAAAAATAATGTTAAAAAATATTAACATTATTTTTTTTAACTTTTATGCTTTATTTAAATAAAAAAATGTTGTTTCAACAAAAAATATTGTTATCTGATATTATTTAACAATGAAATAGAATCCTCGAAAAAAATTATTTTTTGATTATATTACGTTCTCTTATTGTAATTAAAATGTTGCTAAAGGTTTAAACTTTCATTTAACATTATTTAACAATATTTAAAAATGTTATAAACAATTTTTATAAACAATTGTTATAAAAAAATATTTCCAGAGTGGAAAATAACTTCTTTTCTATCCCACTAGCTTTCTTTTGTCATTAAGCGAATATGAGCAAATTTTGAAAAAAATAAATTTCGTTATTTTTTATCAATATTTTACCTTTTGTTTATAATAATTATAATCGTACTATGTAATTTCCTATTTTTTTTACGTATAGTAAATAGCTGAGTGATTAAAACAAAATAAGCTGTTATTTTCTGTTATTTGATTCAATTTAACCTAAGGAATATTGAATTTAAAAGGAATGAGATCTTTTTCAAACTAATACTGAGTTCGATACTTAACCTCGAATTAAAGAATTTAATAAATTTTAGGAATCAATAATATAACAACAATAAAAATGGTTAGAATAAATTTATACAAAGATGAACGAGGTACAAATTTATTCCGGAATTAGGAAATATGACAAGATTGTAGAAAAAGAAATACATTGATTTTAAATGGTACTCACTTTTAATAAATTCTTAGTCGAAGTCGATGTTAAAATTGGAAGTTTGGATGAAGGTAAAGTTAACTAACTAAATTTAATGTAATTAAAACTTCAAAGAATATTTTTTTTAAACTTGAATAATTTGTAAGTTTAAGGATTTATAACTTTAAAACTTGAAGTTTGATTTTGAGATTTTTGAGAAAACTTGAGAGTTCAGTTTTAAAGATTGATTTTTGTCACTTAATTTTTCAAGACTGAAATTTTTGGACTGAATTTTCTTTAAGAAACACCCTTATAGTCAAATAACCACTTCTTGACGGTGAAAGTTTTTGTAAATGATTTAAAAAATCTATAAATTTTAATTACTTCTAAATTATAATTTAGAAGGTATAATTTTTAAAAAAATTATACCCCGACTAGCAAGTTCGCCATTTTTAATTTTTAAAAACTGACATCACATTCGTAATCAGTGGTCCCAATAACTTCCGAGTCACAAGTTTCAAGCAAAATTGTGTAAGTTAAATATAAGTCTGCCATATTGGATTCCCGAGTAATAAATTTCAGGCGAATCTTGTAAATTTTAAGGTTGTTTTGTATTTGGGGATAGTTTTCGTTAAATTTTTTTTATCCTGCAGGTTAAAATTTTGTTATTTATTTTTTTTACAAACTTTGAAATAGTTTTAAACATGTGTTATTGTGGAAGCTGAAAATAAAAAAATTTTTCCGTTTATAGTTTTTTCAAAAATTTTTGTGATTTTATTTCTAATAAGTAAATTTAATATCATAGAGTTGGTATGAATTAAAATCCTATTACAAAGTAAATATTGTTGATAATTTAATAAAAAGTAATTAAAGAGCTTTAAAATTATTTGTATTGATTGAAAAAAATCATAATTATTCTAATCTAAATGAATGTCGTTTTTGTAATTTTGTGGAATCATTTTAACTCGTTTTAATTAACTTTTTTCTTCCGGGCAAAAAATGAAGAAACAAAAATGTTTGACAATTTTCCAACAAATATATATATATAAGACTAGCAAGCTGGAAGAACTCGAGTGGAAATTGAACTGACTATGTTGCTAAATGAGTTTCACACTGGTCATACAAAATTTAAATGAGGAAAATGAAAATTAGAATAAGCGCAGAACAGAGACAAATTATAAGATTGCCGTCCAATTTCACTATCATAACATATAAGTAAACTGTGTTGTAAAAAAAAATTAGTAGTTTGTGTAGGGCGATGAATAGATTCGAGATTGAAAACTTGCAGTTATATTACACATATATATTATATTATGCATCCTTTTATGCAGACACACATGCGACATTTGCACACATCTATTTTCCGTGACGCATATATGTATATCCATAGAATGAAGGTAGTAAAGGTTCCCTCCAAGCTCCATATTCCCGCACTGACTTTTTATCTATTTCCATTTGGAGGACCGCCAATATTTCGGAAGTAGGAGGCAATATTATCTCTTTAGCCCTAGCTTTCCGGTATATACGCAAGGTACACGATTCAACGTCCCCCACGACGATTCCTATGACTTATTTTCTATCTCTCTTTACTTTTCTTTGCCACCAGAAAAGAGCTTTTGTTAAACGCCAGACAATAGCCAACGAAACATAAGATTGGACCGAGAATTGTCCTGTTCTCATTTCGTTTTATTTCACAACAAAAAACAAAACTTCAATCTCATCGGCAAAGATTTCTCCATTCTTTCTTTTTCATTTTTTTAATATGAGTAAAGATATCCTAAATGTTGCTTGTCTCGAAGAAGAATATTCTTTTTCATTATACAACCAATGAATCGGCAAAAATGATCTGGTAAATAGTTGATGAAGATTTTGTCAGTCTTTCTAAACAATTTTAAATAAGATTATTCACTTTCAATTAAATCTCTTTTAAATAGATTGCTACGTATGTTATTTCTTATGTAGATTACAGGATTGTAATGTTCTATGACAGAAGGAAAAATCCGTTGAGATCACAACCGAAGCTGATTCTTTTTTCTTTCTATTTAATAAATTTTGCGAATATTTACCGAATATTCAATTTGAAATTTTTTAACAGGCATAGCGGCTGCGCGAGTTTTTTTTCCCTTTGACGTCACTCAGCCTGTAAACTTTGATTTACAACCCACTTTACACGACAATAAAACAAGGTTTTTTGAGCGTGTGTTGTATAAATACATTTTTAATATTAAGAGGTTAGTACGACATCTCAGTGACTTTTATTCAACATTTTTTTATTAGAAAATTTATTTTATTTGCTTTAAATTTGGAAACATAAAAGAAGAAGTTTTAATGTATTTATTATGGATTATCATACTGTCATGGGGACCTGAAATTGTCTGACACTAAGACTTAGTCTTGGACTATTGACTTTAACTATGTAAAACTTTGACTTTGACGAATACTTTAACTTAGACTTTGACTATGACTAAGACTTTGACTAAGATACTGACTAAGAATTTGACTTAGACTTCGACCTTGACTAAGACTGTGACTGAAACTTTGACAAAAACTTAACAATAACTTTGACTATCACTTTAACGAAGACTAAGACTCGATTTGACTTTCATTAACAAATCGTTGGCTTGGTTCTGATTTTAAGTCAAATTTCATTAGTAGTCAAAAATAATAGCAAAATTGATTATTTTAATCTTTTTTGGTGTTAATTTAATCTGCAACACTTTTTAATACCTCACAATTTACTTTGATAGGACACACATGTGCCTATAGGTTCAAAATAACGTAGAGACAATAATGTTCAATCTTTTTAAAAATAAAAAAAATCCTCATTTTTGTAATTGATGAAGCATAATATTTGATTTTCACTTTACTTAAATATTACTATATTGTTGTTAACGAATGAAGAAAAATACTTTTTCGCTATTAAAATGTTTATTTTAATGAAATCAAACAACTTTTTTATTGTTAAGTACTTAAATACACTTCTACAGATCATCTGAATTATGGAATTGTGCCATTAAGCACACATTATTTTGTTATAAACAAATGTTATAAATTTTGCTGATCGTAAAGAGAATACAAGATGTTCATGTAATTAACGTTTTTCAATGTGCATTGTTTAAAAATTAATAAAAATTATATAGAATCTGAAATTTACAGTTAAAAAAAAAACCTTAAGCTCTCAAATCCGACATATTATTTATTCTTGTTTTGAAATGTTCAAGATTAAATTCTTAAGAGCTTTAACCCATTAGGTCATATGAAGAAATCAACAATATTCTATTAAAAAAGTATCAAATGGATTTATAGGAAATTTAAAAAAAAGATAAACCTATTTTTTAGTTCTTAATTTCTCATTGTTTAAACAAATTAAGAAAAATTAAAAAAAAACTTTGAAAACTTTTAATACTTATCAATTCTACGTAAAAAATTAAGAAAATTTTGTATGGGTCATATATTTTCTCCAAGTTATATTTTGTTTATAAAATTGTTATAAACAAATTATGCTTTATATAAACGGTGTTTCATCCAAAGCATTAGAAAATGATTTTAAGTAAAATTAACAATTGGATTCATAGGCAAATTGAAAAAAAGATATACCTCTTATTTTTGTTATCAATTTTCAATTGTTTATCAATAATTGTTTAAACAAATTAATGAAAATTTAGCAATTTTCAAAATCTGTTAACGCCAATCGACTCTGCGTGGAACATTAAGAATGTTTCATATGGGTCATATTTTGTTTAAAAAATTGTTATAAACAAATTATGCTGGATAAAGGGTGTTTCATCCTAAGCATAAACAAATTGATTTTAAGTATAATTTAAAATTTGATTCATAGGCAAATTATAAAAAAAAGAAATACCTGTTTTCTGTTTTTAATTTTCACTTGTTTAACAATTGTTTAAACAAATTAATAATCATTTGGAAAATCTCTTATAATTTTTGTATATAATTTCTTTACAACAATTTTTAAAACAAATAACGACTTGGAAAAAAGTGATGCATAGAATACTTTTTTAATATTCCCCACAGAGTCGATTGGCGTTAACAGCTTTTAAAAATGGCTAAATTTGTATTAATTTGTTTAAACAATTGTTGTTAAACAAGTGAAAATTAAAAACAGTAAACAGGTATTTCTTTTTTTTCAATTTGCCTATGAATCTAATTGTTAATTTTACTTAAAATTAATTTATTTATGTTTGGGATGAAACAACCTTTATTCGTAATAATTTGTTTATAACAAGTTTTTAAACAAATTACGACTTGGAGAAAAAAGTGAGTCATATAAAACTTTCTTAATATTTCAGACAAAGTCGATTGGCGTTAACAGTTTAAAATTTGCTAAATTTTTATTCATTTGTTTAAATAATTGTTATAAACAAAAAACAGGTATGTCTTTTTTTTCAATTTGCCTATGAATCCAATTGTTATGTTCTTAATACAATGACTATTTTTTTCATGGGACTTAATAGGTTAATTTTTCAATGTTTCCAACCAAAATAATATAGTTTTCATAGCATTTGTACATTATATATGAAGAAATCTCACGAAATTACATTTTATTATATAGAAATATTAAATTTTCAAATTAGGAGCACATTGTTTTGAAATATCATCATTTAATATAGTCGTTGGGTCAATTTAACCCAGGTGTGTACTCGTCATCAATTTTTATGACACTGAGTAATACATAAAAGTTTTAGCTTTCACAGCTAATTTCACACCTAACAATAACAATAACAATAATAATAATAATATCAGTGGTAAATTGTTTACTTTTTTATACACTAATCGATTCGTTTTCGTGCCAGGAATGCAGTTTTGCCAAGAATTTTGTTTTTTTGTAAAGAAAGAAGTTATTTCAAAACATACAAAAGACAATTTTTTTTTCAAAACACAGAAGAAAGTGTTAAATTTGTTGTACGTAATTTTCAGATAACATTATTTTAACACAACTTGTATTCATATAAATTTTGGCTGAAAATATTTTGATTTGATTTGTTTTTGATTTATTCTCTTTTCAAGAATAAATCTGGGATATGTATTATTATACTGTATTTTCGAGGTTTATTCTGAAGAAAGTTTCTTACTTTTAACACTTTGCTGAAAATATTGGCTCGGTGTCTAACAATGAGATATCTTGGAAGCGTTGTTGAGGGCAACTTTCAGCAATATGCAAATACTTGGTTTTGCTGATTCTGTATTTCAGTGTCTGACTGCACTTTCAAACACACGCGGTTCAATCTGGATCTGTATTTGAAGTGCATAAGTAATTCGGCAAACTGGAACCATACGTACGTTCATCCGAATATAATTTTTTAGTTCAACAAACACAAAATTACGCGCGAAATGCTCATTAATTGTATAAAGTAAAACGTTGGCACGAACTATTTTTGGTTGTTAAGTATTTTGATTCAAAGTTGGAATTTCTAAACATCAATTTTGATTCTAATAAATTAAGCCTATTAATGGAAGGAATCAAAACCTAAATGTTTTATATGATTCTAAAATTGAACTGTTCGACTCTAAATGTCCACATTGACCAAGATTAAGAAGTTAGGAAGTCTGAAAATCGACAGTTTTACACTATTATATTTAAGAATTACATTATGAAACATTCTTATATATTTATATTGACTGACGGAAAAATTTAAAAATCCCATAAGTTCCTTCATGCGTGGATGAGATCATGTCAGTCGTATATTCGGTTTTACGACTGGAACATCCGTCGATATAGGATCAATTTCGCTCCCCTGCCCTGGAATATACATATCGACTAAACCACTGTGCGTCAAGTTTATTTCCGTGAAGCATAAATCTTTGCTTAAACGTATTATAACCCTTAAATTCATAAAATTAGGTCAAAATTCTCAAGCTTCTTTTTAGACTATAGTCATAAAAGTGATTTAACGATCATACAATGCAATTTGAGTAAGTCACATTTATGTACATTTTAAATCTTTTATTCAATTTTATTAATCTTCTATACGTCCTTTGCAATGCTTTAAAAATACCACCTTTTTTTGCTTTGAAAATGCAACTAATTTCGATTTATGGTTGAACTATCAATAACTGTGTAGTAAAATCTTTCAAAACTTGTTTTTCAATAACTTTTTTAATTTGTGACGCAATCTAAACAAGGGGGCTAAGATGTAAAAAATTATAGGTTATGTTTGCAATTTTTTAAATGAAAATACGAAAAAAGGATCAATTGTCAATATAAATTATTGATGTTTAGGTCTTTATTACAACTAAAGTATTTAATAAACACTGATTTTTATTTGAAATAAGTAAAAAGAAGCTTTCAAACAAGAAAAAGTAACTCTAACATAACCTCAAAGTGATTTGTTTCTTCTTCAGATCGCGTTACATTTAATTAATTTTTTTTTGAACTTATAAAAAGTTTTCAAATAATTAAAACTTTATATATAATTGACAATAAATACTTTTTTTAAATAATTTTTTTTTAAATTACAAAACTGAAAGGAATACTTCGAAAATTGTATAATGATTATACCTATACAATATTATGAAATATTTATTTGAATATTAATTTTTAATAACTATGAGAATCCGTGGATATTCCGGTGTAACATTTTTCGAAATATTTTTCTCTTTATCCTTACAAGTAACAACATACAGCACTGGCGTTGATACAGTAGATTTTAAAAATTTTCATTAAACCTCCGTGGTCATGCGGTTTAGTTGCGCGTGTATTATATTCGGCTATGCGTCAGGGGCCGAGGGACTGCAGTTAGATCTCACATGCGGAAGGATATTTTTCATTCTTTGTTTTAAGCTTTATTTATATAAAATAAAATTACTATTTAATCTTTTAATCTGTATAAGTGTCATGAAGAAAAATCGTAAAAATTATGTTATTATTGTTAATAATATTAATGGCTTGTTAGAAAAACTAACTAAACAAATTAAAATTATTTTCTAATATTATTATTTTAAACGACATATATTTTTTAAAGAATTTTCACTACTTTAAAGACGCTAATAATAAAAATCAGAAAACTATTCTCGAAAATTATAATCAAATTTTTTAACACAATTCAATTATTTTCGAAAATTGATAAAATTCAATAGCATTTTCAAAAAAAATTCTAAAAATGAATTATTTTACAAAATTGTTATACAATAATTATTTACAATAATTAAAATGCTTTTACTAATAATATTTTTCATGGAAAATCAATTTTAAAAAAATTTGTTCGATAAAAATCCAAACAAGAATTTAATTATTTTTATAAATATAATTCTTTGGTAATAAAACTCACCGAAGAATTTTAATTATTTTTAATACTATATTTTAAAGTAATTAATCGAAAAATATAATTATTTTCATAAATAAAGTTTGACAGAAGAATTCGATTATTTAAAATAAAATTTTTGGAATATTTATTACATTTCGAAAAAAGTAATTATTTAGAAAAATTTTTGGGTTATCCCAATTTTTTTCTAAAATTCTTACTATAATGAAAGTCAATACATAAATAAAAAAAAAATTTCACAGAAATTGCAATCGTATAAAACATTTAAAAAAAACTCTTCTCAGAAATTTATTTATTTTTGAAAATTTTAATCAAATTTTTAGCAACTATTGAATTATTTTAATAAATGATAAAATTCTTCGCAGGATTTCAATTACTTTTTAATAAAATTTTAGAGGAAATGCTCAAAATAGGTCATTATTCTTAAAAATTTAATTTTAATTTCTTGAAAAAATCAGTTATTTAAAATTAAATATTTTATTAAAAATTCTTTGAAAGAATTCAGTTATTTAGCAAAATATTAAAATTTTTCACAATTTCAATTTTAATTGCTTTCAAATATTTTACTAAAATTGTTTGAAAGAAATCAGATATTTCAAGTACGATGTAAATTACATTTTTTTTGAAAGAATTCAATATTTTTAGATTATAATAAAATTCTTACTAAGAATTAAATTATTTACTAAAATAATTTTTCGAAAAACTTCAATTAATAAAAAAATGTCGAATAATAAAAAAATTATTCTCCAAAATTCAATTATTTTGAGGAATTTTAATAAAGTTTTCTGCAAAATACTATTATTTTGAGGCATTTTAATAAAGTTTTTTTCAAAATTCAATTATTTTGAGGCATTTTAATAAAGTTTTCTGCAAATCAATTATTTAAAAAAAAATAACAATATTTATCCCAAGAAATTAATTATTTTTAAAAGTAATGAATTTCTTCTTAAAAATTCAATTATTTTTAAAAATAATTTTATTATTTTTGATTATTTGATTATTTTTAAAAAATATTAATAAAATACCAGACATTTAATTATAGATAAGCATTTTAATAGAATTTAGTTATTTTTAAAAACTTTTCTCAATTCAATGATTTTCAATATCTATTATTTTCATAAAATTTTCAAGAAGATTATGAAAGATATGAATATTAAGGAAGTAAATATTTTTCATGAAAATTAGGAAAAAGTTAGGAGAATAAAATATAGAATGGAATTTTTGTCAGTTTTGTAAAGTGTCTAAAACGATTTTTTCTGGCGTCAAGTTTACTTTTTCGATTGCTACTTTTTTTTACTACTTTTTAAGTTGCTTGTTGCGTAGAGAATTGTTATATCACTAAAACATTGTGCACAACATTTGTATATTATAAAACATGCTAATAATAATAAATTAATAATGTTAAATTTTCAAAAATTGCTAAAATTAATTTTATTAATTTGAGCTACTTGAAAGTTTAGAATGCCAAAAACCTCATTTCATGAAAAACGCTTTAGTACTAATTGAAAAAGAGCTTCATGATTTTTTTCCAAATTCTTTATCCAGCCGTTTAGAAGATACAAATTTTTCAAAATTTTACGTTTTGAAAAATTTCTTTTTTGAATGCTTATAACTTCTACAAATATGGATCAGTTTTAAATTTTCTTGAATGAAAATATATGTTAGGTTAGACCTCCTACTGACATAAAAAATTGAAAATTAAAAAAAAATTGTGTAAGTTATTGAGCTAGAAAAAATGTGGCCCATAATATCCCAATTTCCCCTACACTTATCGCTACACAATTTGGGACTTTATAGGCTGATTCAAATTTAGAGAGTAATTTTTTAAGACGAATCAAAAGATGCGTGATTCGAATGGTGATTTTTTGATTTTGTGTTCTAAGAATATCGAAGTTTATTCAATACTCGATTCATTTACTTTCACCCTTTAGAGCTAAAGATTCCTCTTCTTGTATAGTGTCTATACGTGTCTCTAAATCTACAACTGCATAACGGGATTCAAGGAAATGTCAAATTTTTGTGCATTATTCAGTCTACTAGTCACGTCGATAAAGACGTCCTCAAAGACGTTGTGAATTATTTATATATCAACAGGAAATATTTTCGTACTCCTTATTTAACTTGTAAATTATTCAAGATTTGTTTATAAAATATTGACCTTCTTGTTACAGTACAATTCTTTTGTTAACATCAATTCTTTGTTAAATGAAATTTTGCATTGTTGCTAACAAAGTTTTACTCTTTTTGATCAATGAATCATTGATTTGGATAATTTTAGAGAAATTACAAATGATTGAAGGAATTTAATTATTTTCAAAAGTAATGAAATTCTTCGCAAAAATTCAATTATGTTCAAAATATTTTAAAAATTCTCATCAACATTTCAATTATCTTTAGAAATAATTAAATTCTTCTTCGAAATATCAATTATTTTCAAAAATTTTAATAAAATACTTGAAAAAATATCAATTATTTTCAAAATTTTCCCTCAATTCAATGATTTTTAATAGGTATCTATGCTATTCTATAATAAAATTTTCCAAAAGAATTCAATTATTTAAAAAAAAATATACTAAAATTCTACACAAACCTTTAATTATTTTCAAAAAATAATAACAATTTTACAGGAATTTCATTATTTACAAATTTTTTAAATAAATATCTTCGCAATATTGAATTATTTTCATAAATAATAAAATTTTTACAGGTATTTAATTTTTTTGGCAAATAATAAAATTCTTATTAGGAATTCAATTATTTTGATGAATAATAAAGCTAATTACAGAATTTCAATTATTTTTAATATAATTTTAATCGAATTCCTCGAAAAATGTAATTATTCTTAACAATTTTATTAAAATTTATCAAAGAAATGTAATTATTTTAATAACCTTTGCTACAATTTATTTATTAAAATTTAAATAGGTATTATTTTAAATAATTTTTTGATTAAATTTCTTTAAAGAATAAAATTATTGCATTCAAAATTTTTACTGCAATTCTTTGCGTAAATTATCAATTATCTTTATAAATTATAAAATTCTTCTCTAAAATTGAATTATTTTCAAAAAATTTAATAAAATTCTTGGCAAAAATTCAATTATTTTCAAAAATTTTCCCTAATTTAAGGGCATTTGAACCATTATGACGTCACAATTTTAAAATGCATGCTTTTCATAAATTGTGACGTCATAATGGTTCAAATTCCCTTAATTATTTTTAATATCTATTTTAATAAAATTTTGCAAAAGAATTCAAATTATTTGAAAATTGATTGATACAATTCTTTAAAAGAATTCAATTTTAAGAAACATATGTGATTATTCAATAAATTGTTTTTTTGTATTTAAATAATGAAATTCTCGTAGAATTTTCTTAGAAAAATTGATTTAAAAATGTATTTTAGTTAAAATTTTAGATTATAATTGAATATTAAAAGTATTAGAGGGTAAAGCTTTAGAAATAATTAAATTTTGAAAAGCTTTCTGATTCAAATCTTTGAAAATTTGAATTTTTCATATTTTTAACTAATTAACAATTCTGTGGAATTAATTTTTTTGGGAAATTTTAATTGCGAATTTTTTTTATATTATTTGAAGTTTTTATTTTCTAATACATATTTAATTGAAGAATTTACAAATATTTGAAAAATCGAATATTGTAAAGAAATGAATTTGAAAATTATTGTCAAAGAACTTTTTCGAAAATTATTAAAAATAATCGATTTTAAGAAGAATTTTAGTTAAAAATTCTTGAAAATAATAATTGAATTGATAATGATTTTATCACTCTATCTTTAATTATTATAAATTATAATTATAATTATTATTATCTTCAAGTTTTTTTAGTTATGAAAAAATCTAATTTATAGTTTTAGGTAAAATGTTCGCTTATATATTTTTGTCAGTAATTGGTCCGTAAATGGTCCGTAATTTTTCATTTTTGGTCCGTAAAGTCCGTATTTTTAAATAATTTCACTGATTCGAGCCCTGTCAATGTTTAATGATTTAAATCGTCTGTTCGATGATATTTTTTTTCGAAAAGACAATGTCATGACGTTGCTCTAGTTACCGCATCTCACACATTGCAGATTTTATGCGGCTTTATTTAATCTCCTCTCGTCGTTTTGTGTCCGGCAAGGGAAACGTGTACGTTTTTGATTTTACAATACGGATTATAAACTATTACTCTGGCAGAACAATTCCTAAACTATATTTTTTGATGATCAGGAAATAGAAAAAAAAATCATATCGCTAGTTTTCTTGTTATAACTTTCAACCAAAAAGCTTTTTATATAAAAGAGAAACATTATTTTCATTACTCGGATCAGTTATTGCTATTTTATTTATCCTGTTGTAGTCTCCTTGACAATATAAAACCGCAAACAAGCTGACCTCTGCGCAATTGAAACATTTGGGAATCAAAGATTACAGATTCAATTGAATATTTCATAAACGATGCCAGCTGAAAATTTTACTTTAAATTCTATTCTCAAAAATATTGACAAGTGTTATATTGGTTTCATTAATCATCGGTTGTTTTCGTAATCATTGTTTTCTTTTGAAAAAGAAATGGAAATTAAAAAATTGTTAAAGAAAGAGACAATTGGTTACTTTTAATTGCTAGTTTCAGCGAGCATTATTTTTGCACCCTCGTGCTTCGCACTTCAATCATATTGCCCGTTGCATAACCATATTGCATAAGTTCTTTATTTAAGGAGATATATTTATGGAATAAATATTAAAAAAATCCTTTATGGAAAAGGAATTTTTTTTTAAACACAGCATTTTCATTTCTTAGTTATTATGAATTTAAGAATCACATTCTCATTACATATTTTTGGTTTGCGGTTGATCATGATATTAATATTTATTAAAATCTGACTTTGTTAAACTTTAATTAAATAACTAATGATTGATAAGAAAATAAAATATTAACTAGCAACAATTTTCATACTGAAGCTCGCAGCTAACTTCTTACGTACTTTTTAAAAATAAAATTAGCAGATTAAAAAAAAAGAATTTAAAAATTAATATTTCAAATTTTTTTAATAAATATAAAACATAAATTGGAATTTAGATTATTTCTATTATAACCACAATAATAATATAATTTAAAACGGGATTCAAGGAAAAGTCACATAAAGTACTGGAAAAAAAATTAATTTTTAGAATCCACATGAAAATTATGAATTTTTGTGTCTCTTTTGTTTTCAGCATTAACTACGAAATTGCCACGAATTCTAATACAAAACTATCAATTTTTTCTATTTCTGACAATAGTTTCACTTTAAATAACTTTAATTTAAAAAACTTTCATTCTGAATAACTTATTTTTGAACAACAATCATAAAATTATTACATAGAAATTATTTAAGGAAAATATTTTACTTAAATATTTCAAAATTAATTTAATTTTAAAAAAATTGCGTCTATAATATTCATAAATAAATCAAATACAAAGGGTTTTAATTTGCAATTATTGAATTTCAATTTTTAATGAATTTAATTAGAAATTTTAAAAAACTTAAATTATTGCAAAATGTTAATAATTCAAATTCTTCTTGAAATTCGTTAAACTTGACAAAATATAATTAATTAATTATTAAAAATACTTACTTTATAGAAAAATTTTATTAAAAGGATTTAAAAAAATTGAATTTTAATGAAGTTATAAATGATTGCAGAAATTCCATTCTTTTCAATCGTAATAAAATTCTTCTTACGAAAGTTCAATTATGTTCAAAATTAAAAAAAAAAATTCCCGCAAAAACCACAACTATCTTTATAATTAACAAAATTCGTCTCTAAAATTCAATTATTTTCTAAAAATTTTCCTATTTTTTCAGTATCTACTATTTTAATAAATTTTCTAAGAGAATTCAATTATTTAAAAAAAAATTAATAAAATTGAACTCAAACATTTAATTATTTTCATAAATAAAGTAAATATTGTAGAGGAATTTAATTAATAAATTTTTTTAGTAAATTTATCGTAATAATATTAAATTAATTTCATAAATAATGTTTTTTATGAATTCAATTATTTTTATAAATTATAAAGCTCATCGCAGAATTTTAATTATTTTTATTACAATTTTAATGAAATTCTTGGATAAATGAAATCATGCTTAAAACTTTGATTAAAATTCCTCAAAATAATTCAATAAATTAATTTGTTGATAAAATTCTTAGAAGAATTAATTCTTAAAAATCTTTCAATTATTTTATAAATTATTAACTTTTGTATTTAAATACAACAATTTTATTCAAATTCTTTAAAAAAATGTAATGACTCTGAAAAATTTTATTAAAATTCGTCAAATGAATGCAATTATTTAATAAAAATTTTGTTCATAAAATTCTTTATGAGAATTCAATTTTAAGAAAAGTTTAATTTCTCAGTAAATTATTTACCGTTGTATTGAAATAATTGAATTGTTTGTTTTGAAAAGGTTTCAAATTAAAATATTTGAAAATTTGAATTTTCTCTACTTTTAGCTGTCAATTTTGAAGAATGATTTTTCTTAAGTTAAATTTAGTTTTTTTTAAAAATAATTTGAAGATATAGGTACATGGAAATTTTTACAAATTCTCAGAAATTTTCCTATATTTTCAAAAGGAAATTTTTCTAAATGTTTAAGAGAATTTTTTCCAAACTATAAAACTAAAATAATTTTTAATGTTAATGTGGAAAAATAATAATTAAAAAATATATTTTATTTCAATTAAAATTTGCAATATTGACAGATAGAATTTATAAACATGTTTTCCTTCATTTTTTGAAGAACTTGAAAAATTTTTTTAAAGCAATTGTAAATAAGAAATAGAAATAATGCAAATTATTTCCTTATGAAAATTGAGAATTTTCTACAAAAATATAAGAGACGAGAATATGTAATGGTTTTTTCCCCAAAGACAAGAATAAATTTGTGAACAATATTGTTATTGAGTTATAAAAATTATGCACAAACTGGATATTTTTTTTTTATTTCTTAATCATAATTTTCAAACAATAAACAATTTTCTAATATTTTTAATGAATTAAAAGGAAAAAAGTTACATAACTTAGATCAGTCAAACGAAATTTGTTATAAACAACATAAAACAAAATTTATTTTTTAATCACAATTTTTTTAAATTTGCAAATTAAAAATATTATTTTATTATAAATTATGAAAAATACCTGCATATTTTCGATTTTTCAAGCAATATTTTCTAAAGAAAAAAAAACAAAAGCATACACAAAAACTAACTTGAAAGTGTGGACTAATAATTTTAATTTTAATAATTTTTTAATTTTTATTATTTTATTATTATTATTATTCTTATTATTATTATTATTATTATTATTATTATTATTATTATTATTATTATTATTATTATTATTAAGGATATACTGTATCCAATTCTTTTGACTCTCAAGAAGGAAATTTTCATGACAACATAAGTACCATGGAATTGCTCTTCAGTAAAGTATTTTTTAAGGAGCACATTATTCATGAGAAACGAATTTTCTTCAAATCTCGTGCCTTTATATTTTCGAGGTCGCTGATTACGAATCTGATGTTAGTTTGTAAAAATTCAAAATGGCGGATCCAATATGTCAGACAATTTCTTTAATTAATCGGATTTGCATGAGAATGTTTACTCGAAGGTTTTAGGATATTAAATATGAATATCGAATTCAGTTTTTTAAACATTTTAAATTAACGGACTCAATATAGGGAATAAAAAAATTAAAATTTAATTTTTTCATATATGAATATAAATTTTCTTTGTATCAGACAAAAAAAAGGGATTCGAAATTTATTGTAAAAGTGTGAAAGCGATTTTGACTTTTTCGATAATTTTTTTCCTACCGATACTCGTATAAATGCATCTGTAGTTTGTCTGAAGCTACTTATTGACGACTTTTAAGCAAATGCGATGAATTAAAAAAAGTTTTTTTTTTACTACTTTGAATAAGATAATTTAAATATCTTAAAACTGATTTAAAATTCGTAATCAGCCACTACGAAAACTCCTGAGTGACGATTTTCAAGCGAATCCGATGGATTTTTTAATACTCCTTCTGCCATATTGGATCCGCCATTTTGAATATTTTAAATCTGAACTTTGGGATTTTTAAAATGTGTCTAAAATGAACTATCGATGAATTATCAGTATTTAGGTTTTGCAAGTAATTAATATTTTTTTGTAGTCATTTACAAAAATTCTTTATTTAAGTTAAAAAATAGCAAACAGAACCTATAAGATCTTACTTTTAAAGTTCAACTTTTCACGTATAATGACGTCATTTTTGCAATACGGATGATGGCTGGTAGCCAAGCAATTCATTATACGTTTAACGAAATAACTTTTTCTTCAATTACTTTTTAAAAACTTATTTTTGAACCAAAGTTTAATGACAAATTATTCCCTATTTATGGAAAGCTATTTTTAAATTCATAAAATTGCTTTTATGATTTTTAAAAATACCTTTCGATAAATAAATAATTTTCCTGACTTTCGGTTTAAAAATAAATTTTTAAAAAGTTATTGAAGATAAGCTGATTTCCTTCGTTCTGATTTATGAAAACAAATAAAAAATTTTTACGAAGGGATTCGTATTTATGACTTATGGACTTATATAGTAAAGCTTTATGCTAACGACGTGAATAAGCAGTAAAATTTTAATTTCTCAGCAGTTCAGCGCCATTAAAGACTTATAATTATTGCATTAAAAATGAGAAAAAAGTAGGGTCACGTTGAAAATAAGATATTAAAAAACAATTAAAATAAATTTTTAATTATTATATTAAATAACTTTACCTATTACATATTTAACGTTTAACAATTAATAATATTTAAGGAAGAATCCGAAAAAAATTGGAACAAAAGTTAGTCCAATAACAAAATTTCGTTTTTTTAAGAAGTCAAATCAAATTTTAGTTTCCTTCTGGTAGAAGCGTAAGGAATTCAATTTCGTACATTTTGAACATTTTAAAATAATGTTTGAATGAAAATTAAAAGCTTTTGTCAATAATAAATTATTCTGTAACATTACCCAAAATTTAACAAATGTTTTTTATTGACAGGAAATTGTAATTTGTATTCGAATGCAACTTTAAAACCCTTTAAATATTGAGAATTAAATTCTTCACATTTCCACCAAGACGAATTAAAAATTTAATTTGTCCTTTTTGGTTAAATTAGGAAATTATGACATTGGACTAACTTTTGATTTGACTGTACGTCAGATTCCTTTGTAAATTCCAAGCAAGTTTAATAAGATTTTAATAAGTACCAAAGTATAGTTGACATTAAAGTTAATATTTTTTGCAACTTTAATTCTTTTAATTGAATTTTTTATTTATAATAGTAAATCTAATTAACTTTCTGTTTGGGAATACCTAGAGAAATCCCACTTGGCGTCAAGTTTGCAGATCCAAAGTTTGCCCAAGTATACTAAAGAAGAAAATAGTTTTGTTGCTTTTTGTGGTTATACATATTTTTGTTTTTAATTCTATTTATTCTTGAAATTTAATTTTACTTAAATATTTCAAATTTAATTCAATTTTAAAAGTGTTGCCTTTACGATTTTTATAATTAAACGAACTTGAAAAGATTTTAAATTGTAATTTTGCAAAATTTTAATTTTAAATGAATTTTATTAGAAATTTTCAAAAAACCTAGATTAAAAAAAAATTTAATAACTAAATTTGTTCTCAAACTACTTAAATTCTTATGTATATTTAATTGATTAGAAATTATATATTATTGCAGATATTCAATTTGTTTTAAAAGTAGTAAAATTCTTCTCAGAAATTCAATTATTTTATTCTTTTTCATTTACTAATGAAAACTAATTTAAAAAATTTGTCAAAATTCAATTATTTTCAATTTTTACTATTTTAATAAAATTTCACAAAATAATTTAAATTATTTAAAAACGAATTTTCATAAAATAAGTCTTATGAATTCAATTATTTTGAAAAATAATAAATTCTTCGCAAAAATCAAATCGAAAATTGTCAAAAATTTTAGTCCAAATTTTAATTATTTTTCTGTTTAGAATTTTTAACTAAAATTTTTCTTTAAATCAATTAATTTTAATTATTTTCGAAAAATTTCTTTGACAATTTTTAAATCCATTTGTTTAAAATAGTCAATTTTTCGAAATTTTAATTATTAGTAAATTCTTCGATTAAATATGTTAGGAAATAAAAACTTCAAATATCTAAAATTTTAATTGAAATTCATTTTAAAAATCAATTATTATTAGAAAATTATACGAGAATTCAATTATTTAAATACAAACAAATATAATTTATTCAATAATTCAATTTTTCGTAAAATTTATTTCTGATAAAGAATTTTATCATTAAATTTTTTAAATAATAGAATTCTTTCGATGAATTTTAATAAGATTCTATAAAGAATACTTACATTTTTTGAGAAATTGGATTAAAATTTGTATTAAAAATAATTGAAATTCTGCAATAAGTTTTTGAATTTTTTATTTTTTGGAAAAATAATTGTATGTTCGTGTAGAATTATTATAAAAATTTTGTTTAATAATTGATTTTGTTGGCTATAAAAATAAATATTTTATTATATAATTGAATGTTTCTTAAAATTGAATTTTCTTAAAGAATTTTATCAACAAATTTTTGAAACAATTGATTTCTCTTGATAAATTTCTAATACAATTTTTTTTGTACATGTATTAAAAATAATTCAAATTCTGCCAAGAATTTTTAATAAATTTTTTATAAAAATTTGAATGTCGGAGAGAAATTTTATTATTTATAAAAGTAATTGAAAAATGACGAGAATTTTTGTCAATTTTTGAACATAATTGAATTTTTGCAAAGAATTATATTACTTTTGAAAATAATTGAATTCTTGAGACGAATTTTACTAAAATTTCTTTTTAAATAATAGAATTCTTTTAAAAATTTTTTTTTGAAATAGTAGACATTGAAAATAATTGAGTTTTTACAAATTAATTTGAAATAAAAATTTAAAAAATGAAAAAATTTTGTAAATAATTTAATTCCTTGAAGAATAAATAGAAAAAGTAATTGAATTTTAGAAAATCCTAATTTCTATTTGAATAGATAATGATGATTAAATATTTATTTAAAAATGAAGTTATTGATGTTTTCGAATAAGTTTCTTGTTAATAATAAAATAATGTAGTTTTAGAAACCTGGAAAAATTCCACTTTCAACCTGGATAACCTGAAAAATTTAGGGAATTTGAACCCTGCAATCGTTAATTTTAAGGGAAGGGACCAGTGAAATTTCAACCCTACGATATTTACGCTGTTGAGAGGTGCCAATTTATTTTCTTGCATTATTAAGGATCTAAATTTATTCTATAATGTTAAAATTAACAAAAAATTTTTTTTGACCATTTTGAAAAAATTAAAATTTTTTTAAATTCCTACGATTGATTATTCAGAATCGTAAAAAGAGCCTATAAAAAATTAGTAACAAAAAATATTAAAAAATGTAGAAGTAGTTGAATTTTTTCAGTACCAGTAGTAAAATTGAAACCAATCAAAATTGGCCATTTTCAGCGGTATCAAACATTTTTTCACACTTTTTCAATACCTGAAATCATATTACACTATAAAAAATTAATAAAACTAATTTTTAACTGATTTAACATTTTTTTTTATTTTTCAAAAAATTCGATTTTTTGAAAAAATTAAAATTTTTGAAAATCCATACCATTGATTGTTTAGAATCATGAAATAAGTATGTAAAAAAATTGGCAATGCAAAATATTGAAAATTACGACAGTAGTTCAAATTTTTATTTTTTGAAAATTTTTGATATTTAATTAAAAAATTATTAACTAATTAATTTTTTTTAATCTTTCGAAGCAATTTTTAATTTTAAATATCAAACTTTGTCAAAAAAATATTGAACGTCCATAAACAACAAATATTTAGATGAGTTGAATTTTTAGCGGTCCCTCCCCTTAATATTAAGATAAATTGATATGATTTCATTATTATTTACAAATCTATTTTAAGATTTGTTGTTAATGGAACGAAAAAATGACTATAATTGCAATAGATTAAAGTTCTTGCTTCTTAAGAACGTAAAAAAAATTATCATGTGATGTTATCTATGGATTAAAATGATATAGACAGAAGTTTTGGAACAGAAGTGATTGTTTGAGGTTGGCACACAAAATACATCAGCTTGTGGTTTGAAGGGACCTCTGAAGCCCAGCGTATAGATCATTTACCAATGAGGGCAGTTTACGGTAGGGCTTTAAGTGCGGGTTTAGTTAATCAAAGTTTAATTACGATCAACGTCTTCTGGAGCGTCCACTTTCCCAATTCTGTTATGTGTTATCGAACTTTGATACAATTACATTCCTTAAATGAGAAATGTGTCTTGAGCCTCTCTCTCTCTATATATATACAATTCTGTAAACGTGGAATGTCTTGAATGTTAATTATCTTTACTCCAATTCAATTCACCTGGAATGTCTTTCGTACTGTCTTCACTGAGAGTACTAGACAATGACAAAGTAATGGCTCTTGTTTGTTTGACACATTAGAGACAAGCTAAGGTTGCCCGCTTGCTAAACTAATTTTCCATTTTACCTCTTTTGAAAGCAAAAAAAAGGGTAAATTTTCAAATTAACATAGCTTGGATTTTGAAAACAATGTGAAACTGAAGTTATACAATATTTTACACCATTTATTGTTTTATTTTTATGTTATTACTAAATGGGAATAAAAATATAATTATTATTTACAAATGTGTGTTCCAGTTGCTGGAAGAGAGAAAGCAGTTTGAAGATTCAATGCTTAAGGAGTTGAAAATTCAGAAACAGCTTTTCGATGACAGCTTGAAAGAACAATTGACATTGAAGGAGACTGAAAATCAAAGGACAATTAAACGCGCCTTAAGTGAGCAGACCGAAAATGCATCGCTGGAATATAAAACTCAAATTGCAGCACTCATCGGAAGGTTAAAAGGTGTTGAAGGTGCCCTCAAAGGTAAGAGAGAACTTAAACTAATTTTCCTTTAATTTAAAATTTATCCGTTTATTAGATTGTCAAACGGCTAATGAAGTGGAACTTTACTAGACATCAATTTCATTTATCACTGAAAATTGCATTACACTTAATTTCAAATCAGTATTTGAAGTTAATGAATGCCCGGATATGTATCATATCGGTAGTGACGCTTAATTGAAACAGATCCGATCGCACGGTGCCTGATGAGTTTCATTTTACAAAATGCAAATGATGTTCTTAAAAAGAAGCGTAGTGCATATCCCCAAAGAATGCGAAAGAAGGAAAATTTAATTACTTTTTACTGACCTAGATTTTTCTTGAAATAACGAACGTTGATTTCTTTTATTCAATAAGAAATATTAACGAGTTTGAAAAAGTATAAGAGAAAGTTTTCCTCGATATAGAATAACGATGCAGCTATACTTTTGACCAATATATAAAAAAAATTACTTTTTTTCATAAAAAAATTGTTTTATGTTAAATATTTAATTTAATTTCAGAATTTTATTTAATCAATCTTCTAGATTTTTAATATCAGCAATTATTAAGATGAATTATATATTTCTTTTTTGTTCTTTAAAATAAAATCTAATTAACAAATGTCTTTGAAAATATTGAAACAGGGAAGTTACGGAAATAATTTTAAAAAAAAGGAAAAAACCTCTCTTCTTAAAAGATCTCTTCTAGACTTTTACGTTGAAATTAAGAGATCCTCGAGTAAAAGCCGGACGAATCCTGGTGTTTCTGAAGCGGAAGATCAAAGGGTGCAAGTACTTTATAGCTATTTACTTTAAATTCTCGTACTTTGTTATCTTTAGGTTTTATGGTTATTACATATCTTCCCATTGTCAGTGTAAGTAAAGTTTAAGATGTCGATTTACATTTAGAGAAAGACAATTATAAATTATATCGTTCGCCTTTTGTGGGTTTTGATTTGTGTTTTCAAAATACATAAAATCTGTACAAAATCAAGTTCGCCACGCAACCTGAAAAATCTGGAAATATCAGGGGATTTTATAAAAAATGAAAAAAACTCGAAAATTCGGGAAATTTTGATCGAAATCCTGGAATATTGTTGTTTTCTAATTGCATTTATTCTTGAAATCTAATTTTTCTCAAATATTTCAAATTTAATTCAATTTTAAGAGTTACGTTTACTATTTTTATAATTAAATGAATTTGAAGAGATTTTCATTTGAAATTCTGTAAAATTTTAATTTTAAATCAATTTTATTAAAAATTTGGCAAAAATTTTTAAAAACGTAAAGGGTATTTTTCACCCGTTTATCTACCAAATAAATAAATAAATAAAAAAACATTAATTAAAAAAAAATTAATAACTAAAATTGTTCTCAAATTAGTTGAATTTTTTATTATGTACTTAATTGATTTTTTAAAAATAATGGATTTATAGAAGAATTTTAGTTAAAAACACTCAAACAAATTGAATTTCTGCATAGTAATTAGATATTACTGAAGAAATTCAATTATTTTTAAAAGTAGTAAAATTCATCTCAAAAATTCAATTATTTTATTTTTTTATTTATTCTTCAAAGAATTAAATTATTTTCAAAAATTTTATTGAAATTCTTCTTTTGTAACAATTCTATTTTTTTCAAAATAGTTTCCTCAAAAACTAAAATTATTCATAAAAATTTTATTAACATTTGTTAAAAGAATTCAATTATTACTTACATTTTTAAAAATAATTAAAATTGAAAAGGTTTTAAATTAAAATTTTTGAAAATTTGAATTTTTTATAATTTAACGAACAATTCTGTAGAATTAACTTTTATATTGTAACTTCTTCAAAAATTGCTTTCATCATTAAGATTATTATTTTTAGAAATTATAACTAAAATTCTTCTTTAAAGCAATTATTTTTAATAAATTTCGAAATAAAAAAGTTTTTTGACAATATTTTCAAATTGATTTACAATGTTCGATTTTACGCAATTTTTCATATTTGCAAATTCTTCAATTAAATATATGTATGGAAATGAAAAATTTGAATTTAATCTAAAATTTTTATTGAAATTCATTTTGAAAACCAATTATTATTAAAAAGTTCTATGAGAATTCAATTATTTAAATACAAACAACGATAATTTGTTGAATGGTTCAATTTTTCTTAACATTCAATTCTGATAAAGAATTTTATCATTAAATTATTTAAATAATAGAATTCTTTCGACGAATTTTAAAAAAATCCTAAAGATTAATTACATTTTTTGAGAAATTCGATAATAGTTAGTATTTAAAATAATTGAAATTCTGCAATAAGTTTTTGAAATTTTTATTTTTTGGAAAAAAAATCAATGTTTGTGTAGAGTATTGTAAAAAATTTTGTCTAATAGTGGAATTTTTCGACTATAAAAAGAAATATTTTATTAAATAATTGAATGTTTTTTAAAATTTAATTTTCATAAAGAATTTTATCAACCACATTTTTACGAATAATTTCATTTTTCGACGAATTTTAATAAAATTCTAAAGAATAATTACATTTTTTGAGAAATTCAATTAAAATTTATGTATTAAAAATTATAATTGAAATTCTGTAATAAGTATTTAAAAATTTTTACTTTTTCGATAAATAATTGAATGTTTTTAAAAAAAATAAAATTTATTTATTTATTTTTTCTAATAATTTAATTCTTTTGTTAAAATTTTTTGAAATAGTAGACGTTGAAAATAATTGAATTCTTTAAAGAATAAATAAAAAAAATAATTGAATTTTTGAAAATCCTAATCTCTATGTGAAAAAATAATTATGATTAAATATTTATTTAAAAATTAAGTTATTGATATTTTCGAATAAGTTTCTAATTAATAATGAATGTAATTTGAAAAACCTGAAAAACCTAGAAATGACAGGGAATTCGAAAAGAGCAAAAGCGTGGCAACCCAGAGTTTAAAACTCACAAATAAATAGGTCAGTTTTTGAAAACTTTTCTATTTTCCACAAAGAAAACTATAATTCTCTTATTAGTCATCTACCCATTTATTTTTATTAAAGTTACATTTGCTACTTCGAATTAACAGCTACAATTAATGGATAAAATATAAAAAATTAGAAATGGAAATATTTTTACAAGTGTAAGTTAAAGTTTCATTTTTAGAAACTTTTACGTTTTCTGAAAAACAAAGCAGATTATTTTCAGAATGAAATATTGTGTTCTAGGATAATTATCTAAAGACCTAGGGATAATTAAAAATATTTTCTATTACAGGATTAGTATAAAATAAAGTTATTTTAAGAAAATTTTTGTTTTCCCTTTACGTCTTCTCTTATAAAGAAAACAGGAATACACTTTCTATTACATGGATGAATAGAAAAGAAAGCTTTCATAATTGATTTGCCCGAGTTTATAAATAAACCTTTTTATTCACAACAATTTAAAAGCATAAATTATAATTAGCATTATTGAAGAAAATTTCAAGGTTTTAACTATAAATGAAAATTAGTGTAGAATAAAAGATAAAATAAAGAGAAAACTTTTAGAAGGATGTATGTTAAAGAGAATAATAGTTTGATAAAAGAAAAACATTTAATCTAAATTATCTTTCCTTCAAAGTACACACAGCTTCCGTATATAATTAATTCCACTTATCTCGTATGAGTTAAATGGAATACGCATCATATAAGGTGGAAAATATTAATATTATTTGATTATTACACTTAAACAGTTTTCTTAGTTAGACAGTTATATTATTCTCTCGATTTCCGCTTTGGATGTTAAGTTTTAGTCTAAACTGTCGTTCACTGAGCTTATTGGTTAAGCCTTTGATTTAAGCAAGCTTTACAGTTTCAGTTCAACCCAAATACACGAATTCAATGTTTCTCATCGAATTTCAAAATCTCAAAGCTATCTGATTTTAACAAGTAATGTGTGAAATGTGATAGAACTTTTATTGACGTTTATTTTGAAAAATTGCATCATTGTTGGATATTATGAATGAAGAGAATGAAATTGAAATTTTAGAATAATTCATTTCAATTCAATCGGTAATAGAAATTTACAAATTTTTAATATGATTGCTTTCATTCAGAATTGTGACTGAATAATGGAGAACTACGCGAGAGAACCGCTCAACTTCCGGCATTGATCCACCTTTTGTTGCGTCATTAAAGAGGAAACTACCACCTTCGTATCACTGATTTTATTCAGTAACAGAAATTTAAAAAAAAAATTTTTATTTTCAACAAATTATATTTCTTTTTAGTTATTCTCAGGGGGTATTAATATATTTCCTAAAATATAATTTGACAAAAGTAATTAATATTTTACCGAACGGTCTTTTTAATGAATGGTAAGAATTTTTTTTTAATTGCCACCTTTACGAATGGTCATTTCTACTAAAATTCCTTTAGGCAACAAAATGTTCGACTTCTCGATATAATGGGTAAATTTACTTTTACCACTGCACTAAAACCATTAGAAGTGATAGAAGTAAAGTTTCAGTCACTCTGCACATACGCATTTGATTTCCTTAAAATTTCACCTACTCTGCAATGCGCATTTGATTTTCTCTAAAGTAAAATATTCATTGATGAGTATTTACAAAAACGAGTCGCACTAATACTGATTGGCTTGTGCTTGGAGAATTTTATACACTAAGCCAATCACATTAAAAAGCCTTAAAAGTTTAAGTTGGGTATAAGTTTAAACAATACTCTACTGAATCTTGCAGTTGAATCATAAAAATGAACTGATGTAATTTAAAAATAAATTTATATTTCTTTTATGTATCTTTTAATTCTTTTACGTCGTTTCCAACTCTTGAGATTTCAATTTTTTTTCTTCACTTATATCCTAAACTAAATTCTTTTTGTAAATTTCCTCAATAAGTTTTTTAACAATAAATTACTTTTTTAATGTCATATTTTCCGAATAAAAATATTTTTAAAGAAAATTATATTCTAATTAAAAATAGTTACATGGGGTTTTTTAAAGTTGTTGAATACAAATCTAGGGTAATTTTTCGAAGATTAAAAATGGCGGATCCAATATGGCGGACATGAAATTTAATAACCGTTTGAGTGTCTTTAAAAATAGTTACTCCACGATTTTTACGGTAGCTAAATAAAAATCTGAGGGCAGTTTTCGAAAATTCAAAATGACGGCCATGAAAATTCAAAGTCGGTTGAATTTGCTTGAAACTAGATACTCAGGAATTTTTGAGGGTTCTTGAATAAAAAATTCAGCAACTCTTAAAATCCAAAGTAACGAATTTCAACCGAATTCAGTGAATTTTTGTATGTACGCCATTTTGAATTGTTAAGAACTGGCCCTAAATTCATGTTCAGCGACCCTAAAATTACAGAGTAACTATCTTTAAACGAATTTAGTCGATTTTTAAATTTCCTGTCCGCCATATTAGATCCGCCATCTTGAATTTTTAAAAAATAACCACAGGTTCGTATTCAATGGCCCTAAAAATCGCGACTAACTATTTACAAGCGAATTCAATTGATTTTAAATTTTCTTCGTCTGCCATATTGGATCCGCCGTTTTGATTGTTTAAAAACCAATTGATAATTGTTTAAGACATTGTGGTAAATGTGAAAATAATATATAAAGCTTTAAAAGTCTCAATTTAAAAAAATTGATATCTAGCATTTTTTGGAAATTAGTTAAATTTATTTATGGGTATCTATATGTAATTGCTTAAAAAATAGTGGATTTATAGAAGAATTTTAGTTAAAAACACAATATTTTTTCTTTTATTGAATTTTGAAATAATTGCATATTATTCCAGAAATTTATTTATTTTTAAATGTAGTAAAATTCTGCTCAGAAAATCAATTATTTTTTTGTTTGTTTATTCTTCAAAGAATCAAATTATTTTTAAAAAATTTATTGAAAGTCTTTTTGTTTTGTCAATTATTTAAAAAGAAATTTTCATGAAATTCTTTTCAAGAAATGAATTATTTTTAAAAGTAATATAATTCTTCGCAAAAGTGTAATTATGTTAAAAAATTTACAAAAACTGTCGGCAAAATTTTAAATCTTTTTATAAATAATATTTTTTTCCGAAATTCAATATTATTTTCAAAAATTTTAATAAAATTCTTGGGAAAATTTTAATTATTTTTAACTGTATATATGTAATTTAATTTAATTCAATTTTCATAAAATTTCTCAAGAAATGAAATTATTCTTGAAAATTTTATTAAAATTTATTATAAAAATTGTATTATTTAAAAATTTGTTCATAAAATTCTTTATGAAAATTCAATTATTTAATAAAATATTTATTTTTATAATTAAATAATTGAATTCTCGTAGAATTTTCTAATAAATATTGATTTAAAAATGAATTTCAGTTAAAATTATTTAATTCTTGAAAGCATTATAGTCCTGAATTTAGAGAAATAATTGAATTTTTAAAAGGTTTTAATTTAAAATCATTGGAAATTTGAATTTTTCATACGTTTAACGAAAAATTCTGTAGAAATTATTTTTTTAAATCTATTTAAACTGTTTTTTTAATTATACAATTGAAGAATATTGGAATAATCAATGAAATTTTGTAAAATTAAATTGAAAACATGTGGATTTGAAAATCCTCAAAGAACTTTTTGAAAAAATTTTAAAAATAACCCTGAAAATTCAGGGAATTCTAAAAGAGTAAAAGTGTGGCAACCCTGGTAATCAAGGAACTCAAGAATTCCTTTTGATATAAAGGTTTATAAAATTTCATAACTTTATAAACAAATTATCAAATCAAGTAAAACATTTTTCAAAATTAAGTCACCAAATTGAAACATGTTGAATTTTATAAAGCAGACTGTAAATTCCAAATTGTTTTAAAAACAAATTATAAAAAAAAATAAAAATGTCATTTTAAAAATAGATCGACTCGACATATTAAACCCACCATTTTGAATTTTGAAAAACTGATCACAGGGTGAGGGATGGTTAACAATGATTTTGAGTGAGTGAGTGGCCTAGAAAAGAAATTCTCTTTAGAAATTTTATAAAGATTATTAAAATGCCATTATTTAATTTGCATTTCCTACTAAAATGCTTAGTTTACAAAATTAGAAATCCAATGTTTTTAGATTAATCATTTAAACAAATGTAAATTTAAGAAAAAAGTAAGTTGAATGCTTTCATTTTCGTGACATTTATGAAATTTGGAAGGGAAATTTATTCTTTGATGTGCGTTTTTTTTCTGTTCGCCTTTTGCATCTATAAATGTAAATTACGTCTCTAGGTGAATCCTACTTTACCTACTGACATTGGATCAATGGGAAGGTCCTAAAAAAAAGGAAAAAAAACGGTCGTATGTAGCTGAGGTTTATGGATACAAAAGACTGCGATAACGTTGCCTGTTAAGGTACATATATATGTATAAATATATAAAACCGGCAGAAACTCCTTAAAGGTAAAGGATAAATATCGGTTCGTACTTATTTACGATGGGATTCACGAAGTACGAAATGAAAGTACATCTTTCTTGTCATTTCGTGCATGCTAGGAATAATACTGTCTACCTATTTCTAGTCGTTAAAAGACGATATATCTAAAGATAAAGGATAGATTTTATTTTTCTATTGTCCTTAACGTCCTTTCACTCTTACACTTTTTGGCACACTTCCAGTGGGTTGAAAATAAAAAATAGTCCCAATTTAGAACAAAGCTCGACAAAATCCCTAATCGTGCTACTTTTCGAATCCTAGATAAAACAATGTTACTATACGGATTTCCTCAAAACATTGAAGAATACGTTAATTTAAATTTAAATTTTTTTATACGTCCACCCATTATTATAACTTTAAAATTATGTTCTTACTGATATTACTGTAATATAAAAACATACTTAGTTTTTCACTGATGTCTTGATAAATTCCTATTTTAATTTCCGTTAGGCTATTGATTTCTGCAATCTCTGGACAATTCTCAACAAAATGTGTATCAAGTTTCTTCTGAATCAATAACAATATTAAAGTAATAAAAAATAATGAAAAAGTTGCGTTTATTAGATTATTAAGAAAAAAATGAAGCAATTCAATTGATATAAAATCTAAAGTATTTTTCTCTCCAAAGCTTTCTTGGCACGTCTCCAATCCGATTTCTATACACTGAAAGAATTTTGTCACGAAATTCATTAGTTTAATATTTGTATTTTCTATAATCAGTTACAATTTAGGGAAAATTGAGGATATCGTTACACTATTTAAGAATGACTAAAATTAAAATAATAATTAAAGATAAATTTAAAACTATGAAAAAAGAGGGCTAACTCTGACCAGGCTTGGAGTAATGATTTAATACTAAAAGAAACAAAATTAATTTTTCGTTTTTTGATAATTGGAATTGTAGTCACTATTTAAATATAGTTCTGATTTACCGTACAGTCGTATTTTTTCTTTAGAATCATCTTGGGCTTTTTTTACAGTTTGCGAACTTATGATCGATTTCTTAGCACCTGAAGCACGCATTCGATCTGTCTGCTGCCTTACTTACTAATTGGACACTAGATAAAGCCAACCTTTATACGTCCCAATTACTGCGGCCTTTCCGCCTCCTCTAGATCGGTGACCACAATTTATTTTGCTATTTACCATTACAAGGTCTTCAACGCAAGAGGCCGTTAGGAAAGGATTATAAACCTACCACTGTGCCACGGAGGCTTTAAAATTAATTTTAACATGAAAGGTTAATTAATCTTTGACAATTTAATTTAACAAAGAAATATGCAACATTAATCTTAGCAATAATGCTAAATACGATAATATTGTTACGCAAAAATGAGAAACCTTTATAAATATACCTAACGTTCCTCGTTTTAAATTAGTTTCAAATAAATTGAATCTAATTTAGGATGAGGATAAGTCAATGAGCCTACTAAATGTTGTGAGAGAATAATTTATTTAAAAACCAACAAGAAACAAAAGTATTGACAAATATACAATCAATATAATTATAATTTACAAATCTTACTTTAAGAATAACGATTACTGGTGGTGAATGAGCTGGTGATAATAATCTGTTAATCCAATCTTCAAAGATGTTGAGAGGGGCCTTCACAAAGTGGGCCTCTGACAGTTGTCCTTAGTGTGGGATTTTATCACTGCTGTTTACACTAATGAGATAGTGTATTGTATTTTGAAAATATTTGCTTCCTTCCAGACGGTTGTTGTAAAGTGAGCAAATTTTGATGGTTCAACATTTGGAATCCCTTGTTTCAATATAGATTTTATCGAAACTTGAAAACTATTTCCTAAATAATATTTTGGAGAATTATTTAAAGTTCTATTTTGGGAACCGGGGAAAATGGTCTAAAAACGAAGTTCGTTTTAAGTTAAACACTTGGAAATATAATTCAAATTATATTTGTTTGGAAATTAATACTTGATGATAGACTTGGGTTGATTTGTAACACTTGGGAGTTCACTTTAAACTATGTACTTCTAGTTCACTTGTAGACGATGTGTTTAACTCGCTGGTTAGATGACTATTGGTTGGTGTTTCAAAAAATTACTCTCTGAATGTAAGAGAGCTGATGTCCTTTATTTATAAAACTTCTCCCGTAAGCTTAATGCCTTTGATGCTAACTGGAATTGTGGAGAGCTGGTTATCCCTCATTGTTTTTCCAGTTCTATGCGTGATTATTCCTATAAACTTGGATTCATCGCCTGTATTTTAAGTGGAGATGTGGGCCACTCGTTCGGTTAGCTGTTCTTCACAGGTTGATTCAATGCTTGAGGGAGACTGTGGGGAAGTTGCTTAATAGATTATTTCTTGCTCGTTCGTTGATTTCCTTGCTTATAGAAAGGTCGTTGAAATGATGCTTAATCGTTATTCTGATTATATTATTCAAGGTTAATATTGCCTGTAGCAACGGTTATTACATAATTATAAATATTACTCTTCTTTCTTGTATTTGATACAATTTAAATATTCGCTGTAAGACATATTATGACAATGACCATAAAAATACTGAATATAATGCAATAATATGTAGAGATTCTATTAATACAATAACAAGCATTTTAATATCAATATTAATATCTTACAATATATAGGTAAGATTCAATATTTAAAAAGAGAATAAACACGTAATTATTATAAGTAAATGTAGTATATTAAAAATAAGTTACAGACGTAACAATATTGTTACATCGAATTAACCCAAAAATTATATTGCCTATGTTCTCCGACTTAATCTTAATTAGGATTAATTAAAATTGGGACAAGTGTGTGGTAAATGAAAAATATTGGTGTTTGAATATGTTTGTACATTTGAAAATGAATGCAAGTATCAAAAGATGGAAAGGATGTACCAACTTTTTAATGTCTGAGAATAATCGTCGCAAATTTACCTTGGCGCAGACAAGCATTTACCTTAGTAGATCTTATTTCGTGTGGTCCAAATATAGTGGAGCTCTTCCGCTAATAGTCCTTTTCACAGGAAAATGACTCCTTAAGTGGTTGTAGATTGACAAATTATTATTTATATCTCTCGTAAATTTTCCTTTTCATGGAAAAATTATATATTCACGAAACTTGAACGCTTCTCTGGATCACAGAATTTAGCAAGTCTATGCATAGACATAATTTGTACTTTAGTCTGACATGCAGAGGATCACTTTTGAATTTAAGACTTGTAGTACAGACGACTACATCTTATGACTACTTCTAATGATTACATTTCTTGACAGACTTTTCTTAATTGTTGTACGGATGACTATTTCTGATGATTATATTTCTTGATAGACTTTTCTTGACTGTAGTACGAATGTCTACTGATTATTACATTTCTGGACTAACTATTGTTGATGGTTTGGCCCTTTTTATACTTAAAAAAACTGTCTACTAAACCATAAATAAACGCATTACAACAAAAAAATAAAATGTTTAAATTTACAAATCACAAACATATTAAAACTGACTGATGACCGGCAATTGAAATATTATGAATTATAACCATTATTTCAATTTAATAAGCAAAGGAAAATAGGAATTATTAAGAAACTGTACATCTTCCTTCTTGTTAATAGTAAAATTATTGCATTTAATATAAATCATTTTAGAAATTAATCGTTTTATAAGAAGTTTCCAAATCTAAAATTTCTGCATCGTCAAAATTAAAAAAATGATTATATTCAGTTTGATGTTTGTTCACAACCGATTCGAGGTTTTTGTTTTTATGTTCGCTTTATTGATTCACCAATATATGTTGCAGGGCAACTATTACAATTAAATTTATAAACAATATTATTCCGGTCCCACTGTTTCGACAAGTCCTTTCCCAATTTTATTACAGAACTTAAGCTTTTTTCGACAATAGGAATAGAAAGTAAATTATATATTTTTTAACTATTAGATAATTGATAATACATATCATTAAAAGGAATACAGACTTTAGGTAGTTGTTAATAAGTACTAACGACATTGTTAGTTTGCTTTTCATCTATTGTTTTTTGAATTAATTAATGTTTTCGTTTTTTAAATTTTTTTTGTATACATTCTAAAGAGTAATCGTTGTTTTCCAAAATTTTAAAGATTCGTTTAATGTTTTCATTATGAAAGGATTTATGAGACAATAAAATATTATGAAATCAATTTAGATTTAGATAGGTAGTTAAAAGGAGAAATGGAATAGGAGAAAAGACGTTGTATGATTATGAGAGAGGGATGAGCAGGAGAGGAAGTGTGTTAGAAAGACATTTAATAGACTCTGGAGTAACAGATTGAAAATAGAAACAATCATCAATTGAATAAAGCTTAATTTTTTGAACAGTATCAAAATTACAATTTTAAAATTTGTAAGACTCACATAATTATGCAAAAAGTACAAGAATAAGGCGTAACATTCGAACAAACTCTGGATTGTTTGAGAAAATGAATGCTTGTGCAGTACCATTTTGAAAGTTTTTAGCCATTTGATACTCGTTATAGAGGAAGGAAGAGAGTTCCACTGATTCATTGTTATTACAGTAAAATTAGGTACCTTTATACCGTTCAGTTCTACAAAGTAGAATTTTAAGCATATTAGCACATCTCAATTCTCAGTGGTGATTTCGTCTCAAAAAGTAAATTTTTCATACAAATAGGAAGGTTATTTATAATAATAGGAAGTTTGCTTTTACATTTGCGTATTAGACAGGTTACAATTATTTTGGCGTGGATTGAATATTTTGAAACGAAACGACAACTAATCTTGGTCTGGCCTTTCGTTGAGCATCGAAGGATTGTGTAAACAATTCAAATAAGTTACAAATTTAATTATTTCGTTGCCAAGGAATATTGTAATCCTTGTTTTTACGTTGCTCCTCTGACTTAAAATTTCTCAAGTTGTGTTCCGAGCTCTTTTCACTCCGCCACTTCCATCTTTAGTGATAGGATACACTCGCGCTATTGAAAAGCTGCGTGCAACGAGCTTAAATAAAACAATAAAAGTAAGACAGAAATTATTTTTAATAACTACTGTTGCTAGGATGTGCTCGCGAACTCTTTGATATGTCAAATATATTTTTACTTTATGTGGGTATTCTTTAATTCCATTATTTATAATTACCTCTTTTATAATTTTACAATATTGCGCTTTATGAGAAGAGAGCTTCACGTCCATATCATGGTCGAGGAATTTCAGGGAGGTCAAATTGCGTTTTGTCTTTTGTTTGTGAAACGGTTTGAAAAAGAATGCTCCATGTGTATATGTTGTAGGTGAAAAATCCATCGTTTAACTTAATTCCTAGGCTTTAATCTAAACGCGAGCGAAAAGGAAAATTTACAAGTAAAAGGTGATTATTCTTTTAATTACCTGAATTCTTTAGTCCTTCAGCTTCATGCCTAGGTATTAGGTTACATTTCCAAAAAGCATTCGGTGAATAGAAAAGTTAAAGTGTTTATCATATAATTTTAATCATAAGAGACTTCGGCATTTCTTGTTTTTAAGATAAATAATAATGGTGAATTCAGGAAATTGTTGACTTGTACTTCTAAAGTATATTTAAACAAAATATTGAACTGGCAAAGTACTGGAGAGTTTCCGTAAGGCAGATATAATAAGAGTATACTAAAAATGATAGAAAGCCTTTATTTCCTTCTTAATAACATCATATTCTTCTTTATAGGGTTGTAAAGAACTCAGAGAAATAGTTTTAATTTTTTATTTATCCTTGAATGCATTAGGTGACATAAGAATACTTTTTCAAACAGTAGGTAAGTATTGAAATTTTCTTTCTAAAGTGAAAACAATTTTTTTTTTTTAATAAATTGAATTCATGGAGTCCAACATATTAGCTTTTACATTTCAGAGCCAAAACTATATACAGATCCTTTTGTATAAAACATTTTCCTCATACAACATCTCGTGGTAATTTGGCACCGATTGCATCGTAACTCGCTGATGTGATAGTTCCGTTCCCTATTGACCTTTGTATTCATCTGACAAAGCGGACAGTTGAATTTGAAAACGCCCAACTTAAAGAGCGATCAATAGCTGCAAACATCCTTTATGTGAATTTTCAGAATGAAATTGTCGAGCAGTTTATCCCATTTGAAATGAGAAAATTATTTTAACTTTTCGCACTTATTATAACTTTTCGTCTCTCATGGTTTAAAATGTTATAAAATTTTAAGCAAGCTGAAAATCTTCCTTCTGATTTATTCTTTTAGTTAAAAGCAAGGAGTTCTTATTTCACTTGGAAGAGAAAATAAATCTAAACAACTGACTATTTGACTAAATTGAATTACTTGAATTGATACGTACATTTAATTTATTGCCAGGCAAGAAGACTTTAAAAGTCCAACATTTTGTTCAGTTTTTATCGAATTCCGAATTTTTCGCCGGAAATTTCGCTGGAGAAAGGAAATTGAGGGGTCGGATCGAAGAACCGACACTTCGCTATTTCCAATTTATTGCCAAGCGTCGGTTTTTTAATACGGGACCCTCAATTCACAAAGGAACTTGAAAAAATACCACAACGAGATACAGCAATTTCGGAAACTTGAAAAATACTTTAACCCATTTCGTCCGAGGAATCCGCTTTTTTCCCTTGACATCTGTACCATTTTCAAAGATAGTAGGCTAAAATTTTGAATAAAAAAGTATCGCGTCCACAATGTATGGCCTTTCATATAGACATTATTAGAAATTTTAATTTTTTCGAAATTCAAAATGGCGGATCAGAAATGGCGGAAAAAATCGAAAAATATTGAATAGCCAATAAAACTGATTGTAGAAACATTTCCTCATCACAAATTACTGAAAATAGTATGAAACTGACATCCATGATTAAATTTTACCACTATGGCTAATTTAACAATATTTTTAATAATTTTTATAAACAAACTGTTTTTTCTGAAAAACAAAAATATTGAAAACAACTTTTTGTTTACGTATCGCTTTTATTTTTATAGTTGCAATGATAGTTAAAAATAAAAATTGTTTAACATTACTATTTTTAAAATGTTATAAACAATTTTTTTAAACAAACTAAGAATTAATAATAATAAAAAATAGTGTTTTATTCTACCGACTTTCTAAGTTTTCTCTTAATGAATCTTTAAGATGACAATTATTGACCACAATTATTTAACAACTTCATAAACAATTGTTATAAACAAATTCCAAATTAACATTACAAATAAGAATGAAAAATTTTTTTTTTTTCTTTCACTATTCATTTTCTACAGGATTATTTAATGAATCTTGAAACTTTAGTTTTGCCTATTAATATTTTTCAATAAAGTTATAAACAATTTATGAATTTAGCAATTCAGCAGCGACTAAATTAACGTCGAAATTAGTTAAGTTTAGTGTTAACTAGAAACTAAATCACTGAAAAAATGTATTTGATTTAAAGAACCGATTATTTGACTATTATCAAATAAATATTTATTTAAATCAAATAAACTGTATTTGAATCAAATATTTCAGTATTTGAAGCAAGTATTATTTAATTGATTCAAATAAAAAGTATTTGATTTAAGTAAATATTTATTTGATAATAGTTACAAAGTTAAGTTATTTATTTTTTTATTTTCAATTTATCATAAGCTATAATTATTATTTCAAAATTAGAAATAACTTGTAAGGTTGTATACTTGCATTGATTAAAAATAAGAAATGACAATAATTTGCCTGAACATTTACTAAATTTTTTAAATTCAAAAAATATATTTATATTAATCAGCATAGGTTGTTGAAAAATTACAGTATTAGTATTTTTCCTAATATAATATAGTATTTCAATGAATATACCAGAATTTGTTTAAAAATGGTGTTTTTTAATAAAAGGGAAACATTTATCTTCTTGTTTTTTTTAATTAATCTGTTTCTGTCCTGTTCTTGGTGCAATAAAAAGCAAACGAGCGACAATGCAAATTTTCCGTCTGCTACATTGAAACGTTTCATTCTATCGCAGAGAAAACGAAGAGCAAACGAGATTCTCTGTGGCTGAAATTAACTCCAAAAAAGGGTCATGGCGGGCTCGTGTCCAACGCAGTTTCTACTGCCAAACTTTTGAAATTGAAGTCGATACCGTCTGGCTGAATTCGTTTTATATACCAAAACCCTATCCCCTTTTCTCTCTGGTACAATGGTTGAAGGGCAAAGTTGATTTCCTGACCTATTCAATTGTTCTAAAAATCATTGGGAACAAGAAGAGTTAAAAAAAACGTATTTCTTACTCTTTTTCAATGTAGAAAATTTGTTTTATTTTATTTAATTTTGAAAAGTTTCATTATGCTAAAGCTAAATTTACAGCAGAGTAAAATTGTTTTTTTATTAAGGGAAAAAATAGTAAAACGTTTTTGGAAAAATATTCGTTAATATAAGACTAGTTGTACAACTTTGAAATTCTATAGCATTTTTTTCTTTGAAACCGCATAACCTTTTATTGGTGCAAGATATTGAGGTGAATTTTTATAAATTATTTATAAGAAGAGACACTTTTATTTTGGTTAATTTTTTTTTGTAATGGTAGTATATACTTACCTCTAAGTGCTCTGAGTTTCAAAAATGGGATCTGCATAACATCCCGAGAAATAAATAAAAATGTACAATGCTGTGGGTCACATTTCTAGCTTTACATATAAAACGAACGAGCAACTGTAGCAAAATCTTGAAATTTTAAAATGAAATGAAAAAAAATTGTCTAATCTGTCGTGAATCTTTGTAAAATTCTCATTCTACTTGAATGCTCTATTCGTTCAGTTGGCAAGCTCAATCTTGTCTTTACATCGAAAACTCGAGCCATGAATATGATTTTCTTGGCTCTAGAATGTAGTAAAAGCGAGAAAAATAGAAAAAATGTCAAAATAATTCGAGTCCTACTTTATGACATTCCCATAAAACAATAATCCATTTTCCAATACGAAAGCAAATCACCGGGAATTTAATTAAGCCTGCAATAATGAATTGGATAAAAAGGAAAATTTTTATTTTATTTCAAAAAACTTGAAGTGCCTATGTCAAAATAACGTTTTTCTGAATCTCGACGCTGATTGTGCATTTCTGGTCATGAACAGACATTTATCATATATATGCTTGAGAAGATATTTTTTGACTGACAGATTTCCATTCACATGCGAAACGAAATTTCTCTCGTAAATCACAAAAGAAATAAAATTCCTTGATAGCTGAAGACGCGAATTGTTTATGACATTAGAGAGAATATTTAAAATTCATATAATCTCGTATTTTCGTAAATAAATAAAAATTATTATTATAAATGCATTGACAATTTTTCAGAAATAAATTTTCATCTCTCCCATAATAATATTAATAGAATTCCGTTGTTTTCATAAAGAGCTTATTTTGTGTTTATTTTAAAAAAATAATTGTAAACTAAATATGTTTTTGCAAAATGTGATTTTTATTATAAAAGGCTTTTACGTTTATGTGATACAATAATTAAATTTTCATTGTTAAATATATTCAGTGAGGGTAACTCCCACGGGATGGAAATTCGGATATCTGTGAGATATCATAGCTGTATTTCAGTGCAGTAAAATTTATAAAAAAAATTCCAAGTTAAAAGTCATTGTACAAAGAGGCTACTGCAGCACATAAAGGGAGCTAACGTTTTATTTTCATTTGTGTTTCAGAGCGTATTAATCAGGAAAAAGGAGCTTGCGATGCCCAAATGCTGTGGTCCGCATGCCAAGCCTTGGCAAGAGCTGTTAAAGTTGCACCACCTGGAGCACCGAAAGATAAAGCAGTGAGACCACTTGAACCTGAAATTATCGCAGTGAGGAAAGCTGCACGTAAGTTTAATATTTATTTATAAATTTTTCATTTCTTCTTTTTCCCCCTGTGCTAACTTCGTTATTTTTTTTAATTATCTTTTTCAATTCAATGCATTTCATTTTCAACTACATACCTCAAATGTAATCAATACCAATTAACACACACGCAGAACATTCTTTTATTCATTTCTTTTTCATTTGAATAAATTTTTAACAAACCTTAACCTTTTTCTCAATTTCGCAATATTATAACAATTCGAGTTAGTTTAGTTGATTATTTTTATAGTTAAAATTTATTCGTCATTAATATTCTAATTTGCTTGTGTGCTGTTGTAATATTAATGTTTCAACAATATTAATAAAGTGTAGGCAACACGAATGATTGAATACAAATGCTGTTGGTTTAATAACATATAATTATTGCATAACAGAATTAAATAAAGCTTGTATTATATTATTACAGAAGTTATAGTTTTAATAGAAAATGCTATAATATCAATAAGGGCTCCTGAAAAGGGTTACGGATTTTAGTGGGTCGAGGCTGTATAATATTTTTTACTAATTTCTTTATTTTTCTTCTATTATACCAACCCCACAAAACCTTGGAGTGCGGAATCCAAAGTATCTGTATGCAGATTTACCAAAATTCCCTAAACAAAAAGATACCAAGAAATGTATTCCTTAGATGCAATTAAATCCGTTATAAATTCAATAGCATGATTCTATAGTTTCAATTATCAAAACTTGCTTTTAAAAAAAATGTTCTAAGATTAGAATAAACATATCTTTGCTTTTTTAATCTAAATACCGATTTGAAGCTATACTTTTTTGTGATTTAATACAAAACATACATAATTTCGGATATAACTTAAAAGCTCATAACTAGACCTCCACTTACAATTTATCGCAATATAAACTTAACACACTGTTTAATATTATACATGCTTGCACAAAAATCACAATACATTTAAATGATGTTGATTTAAACTTCCTTATATACAAAAATGATGACATTATCACCGCTTCTGAGTGTTACGTATCAAGAAATGAAACTAAACATAATCATAATTTATATATTTAATTTGACCGGCATTGGTGATTCGACCTGATTTATTCACAGAGCGGCAAGCTCTGATAATGGGGGACGGGTTTTAAGAAAGAGTAACTGTTAGAATGAAGTTGATTTACCAAAGTATTTATTTGAATCCTTTACAATTAGAATTAGAGAGAAAGAGTTGATCCAGATGTCTTCAGGGATACTGAAACAAAATCAAGATAAAACAAAACAATCGAGAATTTAAATGTGACAAGATTTTAGAGTATTAGTAGTTACCTTTTAGAATTATTCTTAGAGTCGTAGATCCAACAACCGATACCTCCTTCAGTGTGAAGTGGAAGAAATGACGTTTGGAGAATGAAATATATATCCTTGAGCTGTTTTCAGACTAGTCAAAGTAGAAGACCCGCACAGTGTTTCTAAATTCCAAAAACATACCAAGCTAACTATTTAGGGTATTAAAATTTCCCAGTTTTTAATTTTTTTGGGGGGAGGGTTTAGCAACGTTTCTGGCATTTGGAAGCACTGTGGTCCGGAGTCCAGGTGTTGAATTAGATAAAAACACCTCTTAGCTTAGGAATGACCGAATTATTAATTTTACGTTTATATCGAAGTAATGCAGTCCTTAGAAAATTGTAGAAATGTATCTCGTAAGGAAATTATTTCCTTGAACGTGACTAAGACGAGACTCGAAGGATGTACGTGGTACTTGAAGAGATTTTTTTGCAACTTGAGTCGAAGAATAAACTCGAGGACAATACACGACTAGTTAACTTGGTCGCGGTTTCTAAACTGACACGAAGAACGCGGCTTACTGATTTAAGAGTGATTTCTGGACTGACACCTTTAATACCTTGGCTTCCAATGGAAAGAAATTATAATGCCACCCATTTTTATTATTTTTGGGTCAGTTTTATTCTATCGATTAAATTAGGAGCGCGTGCTTCACCCTTGTATTAGACAGATGAGTCATATTATAGAAGGTCGACAATCGTGGATGACTATATATGGTAAAGGTCGTTCAGGTATCTGACAATTGGTTCGATTTGCTTGGGTTACAAGAAAAAGGAAGATTCAGATTCCAACATTACAAATACGTCGCGATAACGTGAAATATCATCATCGGTGTTATCGCTGCAAAAATGGCAATGTACCGGATTTCAATTGCCGAACTATAAATTCCACACTTCAAACTTATAATATAACACTGATGATCCGTTTTAGGGAACTTTCCCGGCGCCAGGTAGGCAAACTATCCGGATCACGATGTTGAAATAAAACAGAGAACTTTCCCGGACTAGCTCTAACCGAGCTCAATATTTTATTTATACGAAGTTACTTTTTATATTGAAATAATAGGGCGTGAGTACCGTACACAGAGGAGAGAGACAGACACAATGAATTAACACTCAACTAATAAACTTGAATCGAGAGAATTAATTAATCAATAATAAATCACTTATTTAAAACACATTAAATAATCCTTGAGAGAATGAGAACTTCCACACGCCGGTGAATTTACTTGACGACCGAAAATGACGGCGTTCTATCGGCTTGCCATGCGATCGTTCGTCTCAACGTTGTTTATCGGTCACACCGTCCACTGGTGATATTTCCAAGACAACGAGGAAGAGATGCTCTGGACACTAACCTTTAATCTGGTCCAGACGAGCACAGCAATCCATCTTTCCCTTTTCTTTTTTGGATTGGACTTCAGTTAAACCGCGGTGACACCGTATGTAATAATCGCCAGCCAGGCACGAACTGTCGAAATTAGGTAAATTGTCATCCTGCTTCGGTCCCATATATAGATCATGAGCATCATGGGTTCGCCCCATCAGCATGATAACAAGCCCAACATCTATGACAGACGATTGCCAGTAGACAGTAGATTTGTGCCGATTAATATTAATTGTTGATGCATTTTCGGTCGGTTGATAATTAAAGAACAATAAATACATTTGTGTTTTATAATCAACCAGAACGTGTAGAATTCTCTTGAGATAAACAATATATTTTTGTACAACTCAATATTTCTGTGTTATATCGATTCTATACAATTCAAAGGCATAATCATAAAGTAAAAATGTTGAGTTCGTATTTAATTTATAATAATTATTCAAGAATAGATTGAATGAGTTTCGGCGAGAAGTTAATTCGGTTTTTAATAACGTGATTATTATAATCAACGTTACACATGTTATGAATGGTATAGAAACAGGGACCGTCACGGACTTTCTATTTTGATTCCGATACTGTAACGAAACAACATTCACTTCCTATTTTGATTCTGATACTGTAACGAAACAAAATTTACTTCCTATTTTGATTATGACACTGTACAACTCTGATACCCATATCCGAATCAAAACAAAAGTATTTTTTAATTTTGTTTTGATTCTGTAACGGTCCCTGGATAGAAATGAACAATTTAACAATAGAAAAAGAATTCATTAAGACTACTTCAATTCACCCCTTATTAATGGATTATTATTATTAACTTTAGTATTAAGAGACTTTTTACAATTAATTTCAACTGTTTTTTAACATGTTTACTGATAAAGTCGTCAGGATAATTATCAAATTGTAAAAAGGATTTCACTAAACAAATATTTTTTAATAGGATTTTGTATCCCAAAGTATCAAGGTAGTGTCAACAAGGTTCTTAACTACGGCAATTTTGTATTGTATTGGATGGTTAGACAAAGAATTTTTAAATCTCCCCGAATATGTATCCTTCCTACACCAATCTGTAGTAAGAATATTGTTTACAGATGCTATCATTTTTAATTTAAAAAAATTTATTACATTCGTAATTTCCTTTTTATAAGAAAATTGCAATCTAGGATGAAAGGAATTGAAGGCATCAATAAGTATTGAAACTTTTTTTTGTACACATAAAAAAGTATCATCAACATGCCTTTTAAAAATGATTCTCAATATTCTTTTCAAGATAATCCTTAGTTCTAAGTTTATTCAACCTGTTAATAACTCTTTTTTGTAAAGGAATTAACGGATTTTCACTTAATAATTGATATGAATTCTCACTCAACATACGGTTCATTTTTTCCAAACAATTTTATTCTTCTAAAATTACTGTTAAATTGATTTTATCGATATTAGTGATAAACAAGTGTTGGTTTTTATCTAAATACTCTTTTGTTAATTTAATATCTTTTGATATTCTATTGCTATAACAATATTAAAAATGTGCGGAATATTTAGAAGTTACAACATAAACTTCATTAGGTATAATAGTGTTAGAAAATTTTTTAATCCAAGGATCACCATCATTATTTCTATTACAATAACATTGGCGCTATTTTATATCCGATGTGTTTAAAAAATAATAAAGCGAATAGTCTCTTCTCCTTGTAAGACGATTACTTTAGAAACGTTCACGCGATGCATTTCAAGATTTACGATCTAATCGGTAGAAAGCCGTCACAAAGCCATTGAAGTGTTTATGGCCACGTTTCAGGTACTCTTTCGTTAAAGTTAATAAACGGTTCTTGATGTACGAGTCCGTCGATCGTAAACGGCTCAAAGTTCGTTTATTATCAACATTTGACTTAACTTCATTCATATCAGACTGTTTTACTATTCGTAGAATGGTTTTCTGCACTCAAAAACTTTAGTTTTCAAAATTTTACGTTCAAAACTTTAGAGTAAAATAATCTTGAACTTAGTTTTTATGTGATATTAATTTTTTTCTGCTTTTATATCATTTACATACCTACCTACATCTTTGAAGTTCCCCTTTATTCAACATTTTTTTTTTTTGGTTCAAAATATTTAGAAGGAAATTTTTGCTCTGTGGATTTTCAAAATGAGACTAAAGAAAGAAAACTGAATTTTCATTTCAGTAAAAGACGATGCTTTGGTGAATGCGGTTGTCCAGGGAATTCCGGAGGAAGCTTCGAAGCGAGGCGTATTTCCCGAGAATGCACTACGTGAACGATTCCTTAAGGTGTGGAAATATTTTTTAATTAATTTTGCTTATCTTTAGTAGACAAGCAAAGAGAAATGACCGAATTCGTTGTTGTCAGGTAGAGAAGATGGCGAGGAGGTTAGCTTTAGTGCCCGAAGAAGGAGCGTCGTTACCTGTTTATCTTCTTAGCTGCCTTCAAAGCTTTCTGATCATTGAGGCCGTCAATCCAATTCCAAAAAGTGAACTCGAGGATCAACCTATCGATGTTGAAAGCCTCAACACATACGATATTCTTCACAGAGCCAGGTAAGTGGTTTTCTTTAAATTATTTTCGAACCTTTTTTTATGTCAGTCGATAGTACCCTGTCGAAAATAGTTTGTGTAAATCGTATTTGAATTGTGTTTCATATAGTGCAGCAGGGGAGCATATCATTAAACAGTTTTACTTAATGACACTTTTTTACAAAATATAAACTGTTTAATATTAAAGAGCAATGTGGTAAATTTACTGTTTTCTGACTTTTCACAATTTATGTTGTCAATACTTTGAAAAAATATAAATAAATAATAAACATATATAAATAAAATCAGACCTTTGTATGTTAGAATTTGTAAATTCGCACGGAAAGAAATGTAGTAGAATTAAATAATTTATTAAACCTATCAAGATTTTTAAAATCAATAGGCTGATAGAATTCAATAATTTAATTTCACTGATATTAATATGAAATGCAATTCAATTATTTTTACAGTGAAAACATTTTTGAAAAATCCTTGAGTTTTTAAGGGAATGTCAAAGTCGATAGGATTTTACATTGAGTTTCAATGGAAAAATCGCATTGACTTGAACTTCCCCTTAAATGCATAAAATAGTCCCAAGAATCCTATATGGTTTTTTTTAAACTTTTCTCTTAAAAGAATCAATAAAAAGTCAGCGCACTATGCATATGTTATCACAACACAATTCACAACAAAGATCTAGCACAGTTTATGACACACATTAAAACTCTTGGATATCTGCTATAAATTTTTAGAACTTTCCAAATTTTCAATACAAATTTTCTGTTTTTCAGCATTTTTTCTGTAAATTGACAAAAAATTAAATAATAGCAGGCTTCGCACTTGTCTACTAAAATCTACTATTTATTACTTCTTTAAGTTACACTACTATTTGGGTACTATTTTTAGATTTCGGTTACTAAATGCTACTATTCCTGCTTTTTTTTAGTATTTTCATTACTTTAAATTTGCTAATACTAGAAAAAAACTATTCTAAAAAATTATAATCAAATTCTTTGAGACAATTCAATAAATTATTTTCAAAAAATATTCGAAATTCAACTCTTTTTAATATATAGTATTTTCATGAAATTCCCCCATTAAATTTCAATTATTTAACAAAAAATTGATAAAATTCATCAAAAATTCAATTATTTTTATAAATAATAAAAATTTCACAAGGATTTAATTAATTTAGAATAGTGTTTTCAAAATAATTTTGAAAAATCAATTATTTTAAATAAAATTTTCATGTTTATTATACTTCGAAAAAATTAATTGTTTAAAATAATGTTTATAAAATTCTTATGAAAAATTCAATTATTTTCCAAAATAATAAAAATTTGTCACAAAAATACAATTCTTTTTTAAATATTTTTATTAAATTTTTTACAATAATTCAATTATGTTAATAAATAATAAAATTCTTCTTAGAAGTTCACTTTTTTTAAAAGCATAAAAATTCATGGTAAAATTTCAATTGTATTAAAAAATTATTCTTAATTTAATAATTTTCATTATTCTACTATTTTAATCAAATTTTCCAAAAGAATTCAATTATTAAAGAAAAATGTTGACAATATTCTACACGAACATTAAATTATTTTCCCGAAAAAAATAAAAATTTCACATGAATTCAATTATTTAAAATAGAATTTGCATATATTTTTTTAATAAAATGTTTTAAAATTTATTATTAAATTCTTAGCAGTAATTCTATTATTTTTATAAATTTTAGAATTCTTTTCAAGGATTTAATTATTTTTGGTAAATGAAAGCATTGTCAGAATTCTTCGTGGATATTCAACTATTTTCAAAAAATCTAAAAAGAATTGTTAACATTTCAATTATCTTTAGGAATGCCAAATTCTTCGATAAAATTTAATTATGTTCAGAATTCCATTATTTTCAAATATTTTAATAAAATTGTTCGAAAGAAATTACTTATTTTAAACACAATGTAAATTAAATTTGTAATGAAATAATTCAATTATTCTTTTAAATTTTAATTAAATTCTTCCCAGGAATTCAATTACTTATATAAATACTTCTTCGAAAGATTCAATTATTAATCATAAATAATAAAATTATTCCGAAAATTGAATTATCTTAAGTCATTTTATTAAAATTTTTTACAAAATTCAATTACTTTTAAAAATTAACAATATTCATCACAAGAATTCAATTATTTTTTAAAGTATTAAATTTCTTCTTGTTAATTAAATTATTTTAGAAAATTCTAATAAAATCTTTCGCAAGAAATCAATTATTTTTGTAAATAATAAAAAGCTTTTTAGGAATTGGATTTTTTTCTATTAAATTTTAATAAAATACCGCACAGACATTTAAATTATGAAATATTTTAATAGAATTCTTTGTAAAATTTAATTATTTTGAAAAACTTTTCTAAATTCAATGATTTTTAATATTTTCAAAAAATTTATAAACAAAATTCAATTATTTAAAAATTTTTTTTTGAGAAATCTTCGTAAGAATTTAATCTCTTTTCGTGAATAATAACAATTTCTCAGGAATTCAATTATTTAAATAAAAATTTGCATAAAATTAGTGGAATGAAATGGATTATTTAAAAAAAATGTTTAATTCTTAAAAATTAAATGATTTTCATAAATACTTGAACTATTTGATGAATAATAAAATTCGTTGCTGGATTTCAATTTATTGCCATTAGGATAAGAAATAAGTAAATATTTTTTATAAAAATTAAGAAAAAGTTAGGAAAATAAAATATAGAATGGAATTTTCGTCAGATCATAAAGTTTCTAAAACGCATTTTATTGGTCATCAAGTTTAATTTTTCTGCTACAGAAAAATTAAAAATATCTTTTGTAGCACTTTTTTTAAGTTTGAAAGCTACTTTTGGCTACTTTTTTAAAATTAATTTTTAAGTCCGAAATCTACAATAACAATTGATGTCCTCTATTGTCATGAAATCGAACAATGTTTAAAAAATTGTCAAAAAGTAATTCATTTTATTCATTACATTATATGATCAATTTTGGAACTATATACAGCCGAGTTTGTTAAAATTAAATTATTATAATGTCAATAATGCAAAAATTCTAATACTCGTAAAACAAAAAATCTTCACTAGCGAGCAAAATGTTTGAAAAATGAAGAAGAAAATTTGAGGTTTAACTTTGCAGGGGTTTTATATTTATTTTTACTCACATTTTATTATATTTTTATTTTCAATTTTAAAATTAATTTTGTTGAAATGTAGGGTATAAATAATAGTGGAGGGTAAGATTTTTATGATTTGAAATGAAAACACCTGCCATATAATATCCGATGTTATACATCTTGACGAAATCCCCAATTTACCACTTTATGGCTTTCACTCATCTTCGTGTAGTCCGCGTTCCAGAAAATTTCATTGAAAAAGGGAAATTAATAACGATTCAGATTATCCCACTTTTATCTTTTGATCCCATATTGCTGAAGATAAAGATCATATCTTCTTTTATTACAGTGTGTGCAATTTAGTGCCATGGTAAAATTTGATATAACTACTTTTAGACAACCATATGCATCATAACCCTTTTTTCTTTCTTGTTTTCATCTTCTTTTCTTCATTTCCCCTAAACATTTTTCTTCCCAATAGAGAAAAATCCTAAAAAAAATGTTTTCTAATTAAAAAAATTTCTAATTTAAAAAATAAAATCCCATGATTGACATTCGAGATCATCCGGTAAAGAGTAAATCAATTTTCTTACATTATTCAACTACCTTTGAAATTTAATCCAGACAATTGATCAGGATCTCATATAACATATTCAGGAGGAGTATTTGTTTAAACAAGTTGTAAGATTTTTTTAAAATTTAAAATTGTGAGATGAAAATTTTTGCAGGGGATTTTGTAAACAACCAATGACTTTCGAAATTGAACTTGAAAGTAAAATATCTAACACGAGAGAAATTTTCGCACAAAAAAAACTTTACATATACTGATGCCTCTTCGTTCATTCGAATCTTGTGAATTTTTAACCTTTCTGCGCAATGCAGAATCCATCTGAATCGACTCTAGGGACGAAAATCCTTATATATGTATAAAACGTTCGTAGACTTTCAATTTAATTTATTCTGTGAGAAACGAACTTTTCTTTGAGTAACTTTAAAGCAATTTCCTATCAATCATTCAAATTATTATTTACAATATTTTACAAGTATTTCATTTGTATTATACAAGTATTTAATTCATGTGATTTTGAAAAAGGCATTTATGAAAATGTGGTGTCTTTTGACAATTTATGGATAAGTTTTTAAATAAATGTTTACCTATTAGTTTTAATATTGTTACATAATAATAATAATAATAATAATATTAATTACTGAGTATTATTATTATGAATTACATTTTCTATTTTTTTATTTCAGTTTTCAGTCATTTGTTATGTCTAACCTTATTATTATATTCCCTATTTTTTTCTCGATTTAACTTTAATTTAGAAAAAATTAAAGTTGGGACGAGGTTGGATAAATGACAAGAATAAATTTATTTGAACACAGTATATTTAAAAAGATCAAAATTATGGAAAGATGAAATGAGCACTAGCTTTCTAATAGTGAGTCTTAAGTGGTTTCTCTGTTTACCTTAGATTTTTTAATTATTTAAGACTGCCATTTGGTAACTTTTTCTGTTGACTACATTTTTAAGACTGCTGTAGTGCGGGTGACTACTTCTGATGACTTCAAATTTTAGACTGATTGCTGTTGATGCTCTGGCCCTTTTTATATCCAAATTTTCCTGTGTATTTTACAAACTGCTTACTTTCCCATGTATTTTACGAACTACTTACTTTTACATGTATTTTACGAACAGCTTACTTTTACATGTATTTTACGAACAGCTTACTTTTCCATACATTTTTGGAAACCCTTTGTTAGAGAAACACTTGTGGTGACTCACTATTAGCTCGCACGTGTTCACATCTTCTTAATCATATGTTTTTACAATTTAATATTATATTTTTATGTAATTTGTTAATTATTTATAGTTATTACAATTTGTTATTATTGTTTACATTATTATAACTTGTTGTTAATTATTATTTTATAACAATTCATTATTATCTTGTTAATATTAACCATTATTTGTTGTTATTTTGTCGTTACAAATTATTATTAACATTATTATTAATTATTATTTTGTTGTTACATTTTATTACCATCTTGTTACAATTAATTATTATTATTTTGATATTATTGTTATCATTAATTATTATTTATTGTTACAATTTGTTATTATTAACTATTATTGTTGTTACTTTTATTATTATCTTGTTATTATTATTACAATTGCTTATTATTCTTATTTTGTTATTATTGTAACATTAATTATTACTATTTTGTTATTATAAATAATTATTCGTTTTTAAACATTATTATTGTTTAAATTTAATTATTATCTTATTATTTTTATTATTACTATTTTCATTAATTAATAATTGTTTATAGTTGTTAATAATATGTTAATAACAATTATTTATTGTTATTCCCATTATTATTATTATTATTATTATTATTATTATTTATAATATTATTAATATTGAAAAATACGTTACGATGACGTAACACATTCTTCATATATAGAATTTTGTAAATAGATTCTATAATTTTTTATTTGTTTTTATTCATTTAAACATTTACGTTAAATTTAGTGAACTGGATTAAAAAAAAGAATTTGTTTGTTCTATTTATATGCGGAATAATAACTTTATGCATAAATTTACGAACACTGCAGATAATGTAAACAAATTTATGAAATGAAAATAGATGCATTGCTAGTTTACTTTTAGTGATATTTACAAAATAGTCATGTTTATATGTATGAAAATGGAATGTTGATTCTGAGTTTCTTTTATATGGTTTATTTTATTGTAAGGTAAAACAAAAGGCAATAATGTGTTAACTTAACGTGCTTGTTTTCCGATAAAATAAAAAATTCATTTAAAAAATAGAACTTTTTTTATCATGCAGTTGCACAACAGTATTTTTTCCAAGATACTTTTATATTTTCGATTCTGTAAAATAAACTTTTCTCATATTAGGAGGAAATATCTTTTCTAATATCCTCACAAAACAAAAGCATTTCACTTTAATGAATTTTATTTTTATATTTATTTTTATCGCCATTTTTCATGCTTCTTTTTTTTAATGAAACAAATATTTATAAAAATTGATATTTAAAATGGAAAATTTTCTCTTTATATGTCGATATATTTTTACTTTACATGTCAATGGCGGAATCGCGGAGTAATCTGATGCTTGAAACTTCCCTGAGAATTTGTTAGTGAATATAGTAATAATGTGTCTGAACTTCTGATCTAACTTTCTGTGTGAAAACGGTGTTTAAACCATTTAGAGATCGAGTTTCCTACTGAAAATGTCTCTAACCTTCTCCTCCCTTACTTTGTACCGATAAACCATGGCAAAATTCACCGGATGTCGGAAACTGCTGCCTGTCGACAGCAAGTGTTCGAAAACTATGTGGGCTATGTGCTATGCGATCAAATGTGAAAAATGGAAAAAAGTTTTTTTAACGCCGGGATGACCATAATAAAAAAATTATTAATTTTTATATATAATACAAACAACAATAATGGAAACAAATAATAAATAACACAAAACAAATATTAATTAAATCTTTCTAGAGTCCCCTACATCTGTAGGGAAAATTAAATTATTAAATTATTCTGATAATTCAAAGGCAAAACAATAAAACATTGGAAAAACGATAATTAAATGTAAAATAATATATAACGTTAGAAGAATTATGATGACAGTTCCGTAAGCCCTCCATCAATAAAAATCCTAACAATATTTTTTACTAAATTTAAAAACTACCTAACTATAAGATTTTCGACATGGGTATAAGATTTAAATTAGGTTTCAAAACGAGTGTCAAAAGGGGGTCTAAATTTTGCCTCAGGAAAGGTTCTCAACGTTTGTTTTTAAATTTCTTTAATTTCTGATTGCAGGTATTACTTGGATCGAAGTGACTTCAAAATGACGCTACGATATATGAATTTATTAAAGGGAGCATCTAGAAACATTGCTAATGACTGGATGAACGAAGCTAGAATTCTTTTAGAAACTCAGCAGGCTGTGGATGCTTTACTTGCGTACGCTGGGGCTAATGGCCTTATCTTTCTTGGAGATGCAAAGACTTTAAAGGTATTTAGAAAACAACAGATTTCCATTTAAATAATATAATTTATATTCATAAAGATTTCTATATATTCTTTAAACTATAAAGGGATTCCAACTTTATAATTATTGCCCTGTTTGGAAATTGAAAACTTTAGCTTGAACAAACTTACCTTGAGTGAAGTTCATAATCTTAATATTGTATTAGCCGCCTTATCCGGATAGATTAAAACACATAGTACCGCAGTTTCTGTTTTGTACCGTCATGGTAATTGAGGGGACGGATTTTTGGTGCTACTGCTTGATATCACTTCTTGTTATATTTATTTGTTTTTTTGACATTTGTTTCTTATTCTTTTTGTTGTGTTGTAAATTCGGCTTTGACATTAAAGAAACTGTTCATTGTCATAACAATGATTATAAAACATATGTTATATGTTAAAAACTCATAAAATACTATATGACTGTCTACCGTAACACAACAATCAAAATTTGATAGTTGTTAGGAATGCTCAGAATCCTTCTAAGTTCAGAATAGTAGTGACTAAAAAAATAAAAAGGTAAACCCGATCGTCTTGCAATAAATCTTATAAATTCATTCTGTATCGTACTCTTTCAAGTAAATATATATCCTTTTTGATAAGGTCTACCTTATTAAAGACGCAAAATCAATAATTGCACATACAAGAGAAAAGAACAAGGTTTTTAGTCCGTTTATATTTTTGAAGCCCGAAGCACTTCTGGTGACCATACCCCATATTAAGAATATGGATTTTAAAGTCGAGACCAAACTTACCCTTGACAACATTTAAGCAATGTTTTACTCTTGAGATCTGTAATGGAATATTCATTTTATTTTTTTAAACATTACAATATATTAGATTTAAAATTATAATATGTAATTTTAATAATGCCGATCACTTTCTTGTAATGTTAAGTACATTCTAAAGTTCTTTTATACTTTTTAAAAATATTTTTAAATTTTTTATTCGCTTATCGTGTAGTCTTCTCAACTAAACTTTAGAACTAACATCTCGTGCAGCGGGAAAAATTAGTTACTGCAGCTTAATGGAATAATTAATATAGTCTAAATATAATAAGAATTTCCTGAAGTATCAGGCAAGTAATCATATCGTGCGAGCGTGAGGAAGTTATATCTAGATGCGAGTCTAAGAAATGCAGCTTTAAACTCATCAAACATCCTATCTTTCGAAAGTTTTTAATTATATTATTTACTAATTATCACTCTCCATTTCTCGCTTTTGTAATTCCTTGAAAAATGTTTAACTATTAGTATTAGTTAAAAATGGAACAAATTTTAATGGAAAATAATAATCACGTTTTTATTTTCGTTAAGGTTTTAACGTTACGTTCTTCAGCTCAATCTTCTTTTAACATTTTTTCATTTTGTGGACCATCAAAAATCTTTTCATTTAGTTTGGAATAATATACCATTACTGGTTCGGCTATATATTCGGTCGCACCTAATTCATTTGACTTTTATAAATCGAGTTCCAAAAATATTCAATTAGTGCTGCATTACTGTTTACCAAAGAACATTTTGCAGAAATTTTCAAATTCTAAAACCAAATTCAAACTCATCAATTTAAAAAAAAAACCCGTAAATATCAAGTTGTATGAAGATATATCAGTTATCTGACTATTTTTCTGCGTGTGTCGCAAATACCATGAAATATTCAACTGGATCACCTATATGCTCTACATTTTTATTTTCATCAAAAAGCAATTTATTGTAGGTCAAATTAAAGCTACGAATATCAGCTTTTTAATGTGAAGTGGGAAATTTTGAATTTCTATATAACAAAATCAATATCGCGAACTGAAGCAAAAAAGCATAAAATAAAATTGTAGTCCTTGTAAAAAAATAAAGAAAATAAACCAATTTCTATCTTGCCTTATAAAGTATGTTGATGTCCCAATTTGTGAACTACTTAATTTCCACTACACTTAAATAGTGAAAAAAGTCTTTTTTCTTTTTACAAAAATCTTTTTCGTATTGTAAAAAGATATTTTAGTTTTTTAAAGTAAATTGCAACTTTAAATAAAGTTTTATTCTCAAAATCATTTAATATTAGCAAATTATACGCACGCCAACGAACAGAAACCGGTGTTCCATTTGTTATTATTTTTTAAAATAAAATATGTTATATTTTCAACAGTAAACATTAATTTTCTAAATGATTATAAATTCAAAATTTAAATAATTCACTTATTAAGTACATAACATTATAAATATTCTTGTTTATTATTTAAAAAAATGTTATCGAAAGAATTTAATTATTTTCATAAATAATTAAATTCTTTAGAGCAATTCGATTATTTTTAACATAATTTTAATAACATTGCTTAATAGAGTTTAATTATTTAAAAAAAATTTAATATAAATTAAATTATTTTCCACAATTTTGATAAATTTAAAAAAATAAATTTTTTTAAAATTTGTAATAAAATTCAGATAAAATTCTTCGAAACAATTCAATTATTTTTATGAAATGTACAATACTCCACAAACATTTAATTAATTTAATAAGTAATTAAATTCTTTAAAGGAATTCAATTATTTTCAATACAATTTTAATAAAATTTATCAAAGGATATACAATTACTTTAAAAATATTATTTATATTTTAATATTTTAAAAATTTGTAATAAAAATTGAGTTACTTTCAATAATTCTGATAAAAAGTTTTTGGAAACAATTCCATTATTTTTATAAATTGTACAATTCTTCCCAAGAATTTAATTATTTCAATGCAATTTTAATATTTTAGTAAAAAATTCAATTATATATTCAAGATAATTTAAATAATATTTCTCCAACAGGTTCAATTATTTTTAAAATTTGTATTAGAATTCTTTTTAAACAATTTAATTGTTAATGAAATTTTTTTATAAAAACTATTGTTAATTTCAATTATTTTAGAAATTTCCAATTAAAATTACTTGAAAAAATTCATCATTTTTGCCAAATTTAATTAATATTCTTATTAAAAATGTAATTATTTACAAATACTGTAATAAAAGTTGTTTAAAAAATTTTATTTTCTATGAATAATTTTAATATATTTTAATATTTCAATTTAATTTTCAATTTTTTTTATAAGTACTATACAAGAATTCAATGATTTTCAGTACACTGACAATTAAATTATTTCTGAAACTAATTGAATAATGATTGAATTTACTATTTATTGATATTATTAAATTTTGTTGAAGAATTTAAACATAATATTTAAAATCAATTTAATTTTTCTTGGAATTCAGTTAAAATTGAATTTAAAGTAATTGAATTGCAGACAAAATTTCATTATTTATGAAAATAATTGAATTCTTGAATTGAATTTTATTAAATTTTTTTTAAGTAATTAAACTCCTGTAAAAAATTCAATTATTTGAATTATTTTATGAAATGAATTCAGTTATTTTCAATTTTTGTATAAATACTTTACTAGAATTCAATGATTTTCAGCACATTATTTTTAAAATTTTAAACATTTAAATCCTTATAAAATATGATGTTTTTTATTTATTTATTTATTTTACATATAAACGGGCTTACAAAGTAGAAAAAAATTAATCAATTTTTTACGTTAGAGAAATACTAATTATAGATGATGAAGAAAAATAAACGAAAACACGCGGACAATTACTTTCAAAAATTGGTTTAATCCAACATTTTGAAATCTGAATGATTTATAGAAATATAAAGATGCGCAAAGTTTAGTAAAACATTTAATAATTCAGACAAGTTTCACTCAAAACATTTATTTAATCAAGTTTTTAAATCTTTACACACTTTTCACTAAACTTTACATTTAAATGTTCCAAACATTTTAAGTAAATCTTTAATAAATTCTACGAGAATTTTCGATGCTGTTGGTGTTATTTCATATTTTAACTGTTAATTGTTTAACAATAATTTTTGAAGAAAATTATAGAAAAATTTTAACTTTTAAAAACAGAAAAATTTACAATTTTACAACTAAAGTAATCCAATGAGTACGAAAAAAGGTTTATAAAATAATAGTAAATAAATAAATGTTGTTTGTGTGTAATATTTTCTAAATTTAGTACAGTATGAATTTTAAATACTAAGTAGTGAAAGTTTATTATTTTGAATTTTCTAAATATCTTTTATTAAAATTTTAGTTGAAAGATGTTTTATAGAATTTATAGGAATTTTTACTAATTTTAAGTACTAAATTAATTGTAACTCTTTTAGATTTAGAAAAATAAAATATAATAAATTTGTTCTTTTATAGCAATAACCGAGATGTGAGTAACTAAATTTCCCAGATATGAGTTGTTTATCGAGAAACAATAACTCTGAAAGAAGAGACCGAAGTTATCCAGCCTTACTTGTACAGTCATCTTTTTTAGTAAATTATATCCTTCAGGAATCGAAATAAATGGGTTTTATCCAGCAAACTCAAGCATTCTACGAGAAATCTAACACGAGAAGCAGTGTATTTTAAATAAATTCTTATTTATAATTAAATTCAGTCTGTTGAAAAATAATTTCTACCATAAATAACCTTTAATGAAGAATTTTTCAGAAATAATTTATTAGCGGATCCGAGAGACAAATTAACTGAAACCTACGCCTACCCACTAAAGTGGTTGCAGATTTAATTTATAGAGACAATGTGCAAATTTTAAATGTCGATTCAAAATACTTATATGCAGTTGCTTCGACTTAGATTGTTATACATCTTATTGTTAAATAAACTTGTAAATGTACACACTCATCAGAAAATTAAGTTTTTTTTGTCTCTGACATTGTATTGATGGACAATGAGTGGAATTTGTAAGTAAAATTGATATAAATAGTGACAAATATTCTGTTTTATTTTTTATTCCTCTCAACATGTAAATACTGTGAAATTTAACCGGATAAAACCGTTTACAGTTTTAAACGTTTCTATAACAAAAAAATAAAATTGTCTGATTAAATATTCAGAGATAACACGATTTGTGTTATTTTTTATCGTTAATAGTTAATCGTAAATCGTTAACCATTTCGAGAATCATCATAATTTTAAATTTTAATAATTAAGCTCATACAATAACTATAATTTTATTTATTTAATTTTATAAAAATAATATCTTTTTAACAATTTTGTTGACCAACAGTAAATGTATTTTGTATTGAATGTAAATGAAAAGAAAATATCAATATTTAATATGTCCATAATTATGAACATTTTCTATAAAATGTTTTAATTTTGGAAAAATATGTCAGTTTTCGAATTATTATTGTAGTAGCAAATGTTACGCGCTGGGAAGCGAAACGTGATATTTTATTTATTATAATGCAAATTACATTTTTTAATTTCAAATTTTAATTTTCGGATAAATTTATAATCAAAAAATTTCAAATAATACATTTTTAATATAATTTGAAAAATTAAACTTTAAAGTAACTTTTCGCAAGAGTTCAATTATTTACATACATAATAATATTTTTCGGAAGAACTCTATGATTTTTTTAAATGGTACGATTCTTCCCAAAAATTAAATTATTTTCAATACTATTTTAATAAAAATTTAACGAAAGAATTAAATTATTCTCTGAAATTTGTATAAATGCATTCAAACAATAAATTCAATTATTTAGTAAACTCTTTGAAAACATTCAATTCTCTTAAAAATAATTCTAAAAGTGATTTAATCTTAAAAATTTTATTATTTCTAAGGTTGTAAAATTTAACGATTGAACGAACTTACCTAAGTGAAGTTCAATCGGAATTGTGTGAGCTGTCTCGTCCGAATATATCATATTATGTAGTAATGTGATTACTGACCGTTCCAGCACAGTTATTTTAAAGATTTTTAAATAATTGGTATTTGCCCGCCCTCAGCGGTATAGATGGCGTTCTCCGCCTTCTTCTTCCTGTCCGTGTTCTATGATCGCCATTATATTTTAAAGTGTTTTTCAAAAAATAAAAATCGCAGCCTTGGGTGGGGAAAATGTAAATGAAAGATTCCTCTTTAGGGTAGGGTATGATATATTCGGACGAGACAGCTCACACAATTCCGATTGAACTTCACTTAGGTAAGTTCGTTCAATCGTTAAATTGTATTTCGCTGTCTCGTCCTCTATATCATATTATGTAGTTGTTTAAAGTTAGTTGCGATTTTTTTTTTTTTTTTTTTTTTTTAAATGGAAAAAAGGTTTTTATTTTTATTATAAAAGTAGTTTTATTATTTATTGTTATTAATATTTAAGTGAAAGAAATGAACAAGTGTAATAGGTTTTTAATTTTTTAACCATTTCCTTGAATGATGTTTGAGGCAAAGTTGTTTTCGTTATTTACCGGCCGATTGTAAAAACGTGCAAAAACAGTCGAGTTTTTGGTCCATCCTGCTGTATTTCTGATAACCTCTATACTCGTACCTCTGCGTGCTGCCGCAGATGTAGAGGCATGTCTGGTGCTGTGGGCTTTGAATTCGGTGGTATCAATGCCGCCTTCCTGCATCATCTCTTTGATCCAGCGACTGATGGTCTGTGATGTCGCTTCATGATGTGGCTTCTTATAAGTCAGAAATAGGTGTACTTTATTTAATCGTAACGCTGTTGTTTTCTCTAGATATGTTTGTAGCGTTGCTGCCGTGCATAGTTTTGGATTTTCTCTGAAGAATGGCAAATTGAGAACTGGTTGATCTCGATTGTTACTCGTTGTTTTTATTCTTTCCGATATTTTAATTTGTATTCTATCTGCTGTAGAGCTTATATCTTCTATTTTAATTTTCGCAATTGTCTGCACGCGCTGAGCTGTTGTTAGTGCCAGCAGCATTGCCAGTTTTTTAGTTATTTTTTCTAAAGAAAGATTTTCATTTGTATCCATTGTTTCGATGTGCTTTAATACTATTTCAGGATCCCAAGTTGTCGAATATCTGGGCTTCTGAGGTCGTAGTCGAGACACTCCTTTGAAGAACCTTGATAATTCAGCACTTTCGCCTAATTCGTTTCCCATTAAAATAGAAAGCGCAGCCCTATATACATTTAAAGTGCTATAGCTTGACGTTTCCTTTAGCACCTCTGAGAAAAAAGAGAGAACATTGCTCGTAGAACTGCTGAACGCTGGGACCTGATGTTTTTGGCAGAACTGCCACCATAGTTTTACACCTTTATTATATTGTTTTTTGGTCTTCTCGGACAGTGATTCGAGCATTATCGTGGCTGCATCCTCCGTTGCTCCTCTGGCTGTGAAGCCTTTCCTGATAACCTCGACGCCACCAGGGAAAGCTTCGTCGACAGCGGGTGTGTATTCCTGTATGGACAAGTCAATAAATGTTTATTAGGTTCAAATATTATTGGCTTATCAATCATTAGCGCGGAGAAAATTGGATACCACGGCTGAGATGGCCATAGTGGTGCTACAACGATCCCTTCCGCTTTATCGGTTTGTATTTTTCTAAGGACTCTTAGTAACAAGGAGAAAGGGGGAAATGCGTAGAAAAAATGTTCAGACCAATTTATTGTGAAGGCATCTACTGCGATTGATTCTGGGTCTTTGTGCCATGAGACAAATTTCTTACACTTTGCATTAGTGCGAGATGCAAAGAGGTCAATATCTGGTTTACCAAATTTAAGTTTAATACTTCGAAAAGCTTTGTACGACAGTTCCCATTCTGTCTCTGCTGGCAAAATTCGTGATTGTTCATCGGCTTCAAAGTTATCTTTCGATGTTAGATATGAGGCATGAATCCATATGTTGCGATCTTCGCACCAGTTCCATATTTCTCTGCTAAGTTTTGTAAGCCTTGGATAACGAATTCCACCCATCCGGTTGATGTAAGCAATTCCGGTTTGGTTGTCCATTCTCAAAAGAATTTCACAATTACTAAATTCTTTAGCAAAACATTGCAGTCCAAAGAATGCAGCTTTTAATTCGAGATGGTTAATATGATTTTCTTTTTCCTCTGAACTCCACCATCCATGTGCTTTTCGACCCTGATAAAATGCTCCCCAGCCCGTCAGGGAGGCATCAGTGAATATAACTAACTCGTATTTGTCTTCTCTAATTGGATTTTTAGACTGTCTAATTTTTTCAGACCACCATTTTAAATCTCTTCGTGCCTCGTTGGAAATTTTTACCCACGCGTTAAAATTCTGTGAAGATTCCTCCAAAGCTAAATACTTTTCTCTTTCTAATGTCTTTGTATAGAGCCATCCATATTGTATGGCCGGACATGCTGCGACTAAAGTACCAATTACCTTAGCTAATTCTTGAATTTTACAACGTTCTTTACTCAGAAAATTTATTATTAGTTTACTAATAGATTCTACTTTTTTATTTGTTAATCGAATGCAAAAATCAAGACTATCAAACACAAAACCTAGAAAAGTACATAGCTGTGCAGGATTAAGTTCGCTCTTCTTAGTGTTTATGATGAATCCTAGAGATTCTAGTAATTTTATTATTGCAGTTGTCCTCTTGCGGCATTCGTCTTCTGATTCTGCGAAAATGAGAATGTCATCTAGATATATAACTAAAACAATACCCTGTTCTCTCAGCTTTTGGACAGCTGGTTTTAAAATTTTCGTAAAAGTGTAGGGTGCTGTACACAAACCAAATGGCATACACGTAAACTCGTATAGTTTTTCCTGAAAAGAGAATCTAAGAAATTTTCGATATTTATGGTCTACTGGTATTAAAAGGTATGCGTCTTGTAGATCTATTGACGCCATGAAGCATTTTTTAGTTATCATTTTAAGTGCGGTTTTTACATCTTCTATTTTAAAATGCGGAGGTTCTATAAATTTGTTAAGATTTTTTAGGTTAAGAATGAATCTGTCACTACCATCGGGTTTTTCTCTAAGGAAATACGGTGACAGAAATTCTTGAGCGGAAGACTCACAAACAGTGACTGCTTCTTTTTCTTTAAGTTTCAGTATGGCATTCATGGTTTTTTTCTCCTCATCTGAGGATAAAATCCTTTCCGATGGTTTTTTACTTTGATGTGGGGTGCTATGGAAAGGAATATTGTAACCTACTACACATTTTAAAATAAATTTATCACTGGTCAATTTTCTCCACGCATTATGATAATATTTTAGACGACCAGCTAAAGCACTTACCTTTATTTCTGGAAGAATTTCTTCTTGTATGGATTCTGAGGCTTTTGCCCTCCCTTTTTGAACGATGTGTTGTACTTTGGAGGGCCCCTCCAGTTTAAATGAGCACGACTTGTTTGAGGTTTCCTAGGGCTGTCCTTGTTGAAAGTACCGTGGCTCTTTCTCCCGTTGCTGGATGATGGATTTTTCTCCAAGTCTTTGACTGCTTTGTGTACCTCTTTTGCTGATTTTATGCTCTCCGAAAAGGATTTTCCGAATAAGAGAGTATCAACAGGAGCGTCCTCGGATACGGTTTTTAAAAGAGGGTCGAGCGCAGGAATGATGAAAAAACGTCTAGTCATTGATAAATTATATTGTAAATCTGATAGAATTTTTCCCGCATCACACAAAAAATCAAACACAATTTCTTTTGACACATTTTCATTGTCTAGAGTTGCCGACAATGCTTTTCCTAGTGCACATAGTGCAGCACCTAATTGCTTTTGGTCTGCGACTCTAAAGTCATCTTTTTTCTTAGCGCTAGGACCCATCGCGCCTTTAACCTCTTTATTTAATAAAGGAGGACTCATCATGCCACAGTTTTCTGGCGGTGGATACTTATGCAATAAATTTTTACGAGTATCTTTTGGCAGACCAGATTGAAGTATTTTCGTCCATGTTTTTGCTACTACTTCGTTTATTGGATCAGAAAAAATGTCTGCTTTCGAAATATTTTCGCCTAGTCGGTTGATCAAGAGATCTTCTTTAACAGTTTCAGTTTTTGCGGAATCTGTTTTATCGACAGTATCGTTTGTATTTTCATGTTCTTTGTCCTCGCCATTATCGTCTTTTGGTCTTTCTCCCTCTGAACTAAGTGATCTACCACGAGAGCGGCGATGTTCAAGTGGTGATTCGACCGACGAGCCTCCAGGGCTTCGCGCAGTGTATTTTACTCTTTTTGAGTTATTGTGCAGCTCCTCTCTCGGAGAGCGTGTGACACTCGAGAATTGTGGAGATTTCGATCTTCCATATCGATCTCTTCTTCGATAGGATGAATTGTTCGAGCTGCGTGACGTGCTTCGAGAGCGACGCGCACCGCCTTTACCTTTTTCTCTTTCAAAGTGTGACGTTTCTCTAGGATAACGCGCACCACTTTCTGATGAGTATTTTCGATTGCGTGGTATTTTTTCAGCCGACGAACTCGTTGATGTTGACGAGCTTGATGATCGTGAAGAATCGGATGACGATGAGGAGCTTGAACTTGAGCGATAGCGTCGCTTTTCCTTTTTACGTTTCGCGACTTTTTCACGTTTCTCACGCCGTTTCACTGCTTTTTTATTTTTCTTATGTTTTCGATGTTTGCTGCTCTTTCCTTTTTTATATTTCCCGACCGACGGACTCATTTTTAATAACGATTACAAAATGCGTATATAAACTTTGATGTGTACTGGAACGCACAGAAACACATAATGGCGATCATAGAACACGGACAGGAAGAAGAAGGCGGAGAACGCCATCTATACCGCTGAGGGCGGGCAAATACCAATTATTTAAAAATCTTTAAAATAACTGTGCTGGAACGGTCAGTAATCACATTACTACATAATATGATATAGAGGACGAGACAGCGAAATACAATTTATTTTAGAAAATCAATTATTTTGCAAGTTTTAAAGCAAATTCTTATAAAATATTAAATTATTTCCTATAAAAATAAAAAAAAGACATAATTTGTATTTCTAAAAATTTTATTATTTCAATTCACAGCAACTTAGAAAAATCTAATGGAAATCACTTCGTCAAAGAGGACTTGTAACGGTTTTTGATGTTTGACGTTCAATAAATAAATTTTTTTTGGCCCTATTACAATGCACATATTTTCTTAATTCTAAGAAAATTTCTTTAAATCAAATAAATCTAATTTGTACATTTTTGTAATAATTTTAGTGCTCATTTCTTAAACACTTTGCTCCCTCATAAATATATAATAATATTAAATATATGAATAACTTTTAATAAATATGGCAAAAGTTATTATATTTTCCATAAATTAATGTGCTTTTAATTATCCTGCATGCTACTTACTATGGTTTAATAGTTAAAGAAAAGTTTTTTAACAAAAAAGGTAAGACAATGTCATTTTCCACAACTTTTTGTTTTTAAAATACCAAAATTCAATATTTATGATCGAATCAGGTTCAAAAGTATGTTAATCGAAGAATTTCTTAATGCTCTACAAATTCGTAACAATATTTTTAAAGTTACTTCTAAATTTCTCAACAAAATTTTGAAAAAAGTATAATTTTTAAATATTTTAGATTAAACACTAATTGATTAGTGTTTGTTTATAAATGCTTTAATTCTATGCTTCGAGTTAAAAACACATTTTTTAAAATTATTTATTTGTAAAATGTCGATACATATATTTTAATAATTGTTTTTAATAAAATTTTAGTGTCTGCTGAAAACGGCTGTGCTGTTGAAACGTTAAAAAATATAAAGTTGTTATATTTCTTTCTTAACCAGACTCGGGGTGATCGATAATTTCAACTCTACTATGTTAAAAATTTGCCGAGTGATAGCTTCAATTATCAATTAAATTAGATAATCTATAATAATTTACCTAACTGTTAGCTGTGTTTTTGGCCGAAACGTAGAAGCGTAGTTCAAAATTTCCCAGTTGGAGTGAGGTGCGAACACCGAATGATTAATCATTAATCGACTTCCTCAAACCTACCCTGTACTTTGGATGGGTTTGATGTACAGAGAAACAGCTAGTGCAGTGGTCAACTTTATCTATGAATAAATCACGAAAACGGAATCGATATTACCACCAAAGAGTAAAGACATGCGATACAGATATCCTATAATCGACGAAGTTTCATAGTCAGGGATTAAAAATTGTCCAATTTATCTTAAACTTTTTTTAAGTCTTGTCATTGTTAATGGACGCAGCTGTAGTCGACGTTGATGAACTTCTCTTTAGCGCGTAGGGTCGTCCGCGGCAGCACCAACTGTTCTTGTAAATTTTGAAATATAATGAGTAACAAATTTTTTTTAGACCTTAATGAGTACTTGCATTTGCGAATGCAAAAAATATTCCAGTCTGCTAGATTCTTTGTAAACAATCTAAATCTTTATCCAGTACAATCCACTATAATTATTGATACGAGCCTTTCGGAAAACCTTTTTATACTAGCAGCATTATACTGCGCTTTCAATTCTTTAATAGCGTTTATATTGGAGGAACCTTTGTCACAAATGCACAAGATTAGATGCATTCCAAACTCAGTAATAGCTTAAACTTTATCCTTTATGCAACCAGATAATTGCTGCTATGTTGTTCCAGAATGGTAGTAGTAATATGATAATGGTATTCTCCACCCATTTTGCAAGCCTCTTATCATAAAAACTAAGTACATGGCTTACAAATTTGCTGGTTCTTCTCTTTCCGAAATCTTCGAATCCTATTATTTTCTCTAGTTTTGTATAATAAGATACTGTCACGTCATGGCGATGTATTTGTTTTGATATTTGTAATGTTGGAATGTGAATCTTCCCTTTTTTTCTTGTAACCCAAACAAATCGATCCAATTGTCAGACACCTGAACGACCTTTACCATATATGGTCATTCACGAAAGGCACCCTGGAATAAGGTGACTCACTAGTCTAAGATAAGACGCCTAATTTAATCAATATAAGAGAACTGATCCAAAGGGCTATTAAGTGGGTGGCATTATCATTTCTTTCCATTGGAAGCAAAGGTATAAAAGGTGCCACCCTCGCCAAATTCTTCAGTCCAGGAAACGCCTTCAACTTCACTAGTCTACAAGTCACCCTCGAATTATCAAATCTACGTTCTTCGCGTCAGTCTAGAAATCGCCACCAAGTTAACAAGTCGTGTTCTATCCCCGTGTATCTTCGTTGTATCAGTCAAGAAACCGCGACCAAGTTAACAAAGTCAAATTCATTCAAGAAGAATATTTCTACTACGAGGCACATTTCTAATTTACTAAATACTGCATTATATCGACATCGACTTCATGTAAATAATTCGGTCACTCCTAAACTGAGGGGTGCACACCTAATTTACATTCAACACCTAGACTCTGGACCGTTCGTTTTGCTGTCCCGAAAACAATTCAAAGGGGAAATATTGCATTCTCTGTTTCCGCTAGACAACGTCATTTCTTCGATTTCATTGTGAAGGTGGTTTTCACGTGTTGGGTCTACGACTCTAAGAATAATTTTAAAAGGTAAGTAACTAATATTCTAAAATTTTGGCCCCATTTAAATTCTCGATTTGTTCTACGAGTGATAATTTTGTTTTAGTGTCCTTGAAGACATCTGGATCTACTCTTTCTCTCTGATTCTAATTGTAAAGGATTCAAATAAATACTCCAGTAATTTAACTTCAATTAACCAGTTACTGTTTCTTAAAACCGGTCCCTTAATATCAGAGCTTTATGCTCTGTGAATAAATCAGGTTAAATCACCGATGCCGGCCGAATTAAATATGTAAATTATGATTGTTTAGTTTCATTCTTTGAGACGTAACAATACATTCGATTGAATGGTAAATTTACCCTAAAAAACTTAGCAAACTTTTCCCTTCTCATCATCCATCCTATGCACTGCAGTTTTAATTTCACGTCGCTGCAGAATGTTTTGAGAGATGGTAGAATAATTAGGGAACTTAAAAATAATAAAAAAATTAAAAACTTTAAAATAATACCTTTACGGAACAATTTTAGCAATATTAAAACTATTGTTTTCTATTTATCAGTAAAACGATGTGTATAAGTTGGCTTTCTGAGATTATTTCTCTGCATCATTATGAAGTCCCTTTGTACTTCTGTTAAAACGTTGGTTTTATTATATTCTATTAACTGTTATATATTAATTAATACTATTAATACTATAAACTATTAAATAATAACAATATAAAAGGTATAGTAAACTATTTAAATTATAAAAGTTTTAATTATTTAACAATTATGATACAATAATTTAAAATATTATTTACATAAATGTTACATTAATTAAAAAAAAGTTTAAGTGTAAAAACCTCTTTACGTTTGCATGCATTTTGTAGTGCACTCTGGGAACCTTCTTGGCACTGCAGTAGATGGACTTTGCTATAGGAATTATAGCGAAACGTTTCTAAGTTTTCCCTTGAAAAGACGCTTTCGCGCTTTTATGTTGTTAGGTGATGGAATAAATGAATGAGGTTCACATGCAGAGGTAAAAACTAATTCTCTAGTTGTTATTTCACCTTCTTTGGGACCATTTTTAATGGGTCTAGATGCAAGTAGCGAATAATTCTCGGAGTTAGAGGAAGCAGTATTGACAGACCTTACTAAGTTTCTAATAAATCGGTCGTTGGCAAGAAATTTAATTAATTTGAAGAAGTAGAAAATGTGTTTACTTCTAATGTTTCTGTAGATGTAGAAATGGGTAAATCGATAGTTGTATTTTGCAGATTAAACGTGATCAGGACACGTTAGTCGAACTTATAAAGAAACACGTTGTTGTTTGTATAGAAATCCACACGGATTTGTGAAAAGGGAATAAAAATTTCCCTCTTATCGGTGTTAGACTTTACAACTTTTGTAGGAAACACTTGTCGAAATTCTGCGCTTTTACGAGTTGAATGAAAAATCCACAATTTTCGGAACAGCACCCGATGAAATAATAGTGAAATTGTGACGTCCTGGCATGTTGAGATCACAAGTCCTTCCTAGCCATTTTAGCTATATAAATTAATTATTATCAATTACTAAATATTGGGATGCAGAAAGTATTTTTAGTAATAAGCTAAAGCACCATCCGTTCAAATGAGACTAACTAATTCTTCATCCCAAGTATGCCTACAAACAAACAATTTGCTCTTAATGGCATCATAGGGTCCCAGATGACCCTAAAAATTACGAATCTTGATGACTTCATTTACGTCATACTGCACTACCAAATATGGTCATAGTTCGCACATTTTTCCCTTTCCTAACCTACCTATGAATTGGAGTGGGGTAATTTGGCTTTTTCGGCATCAGCACTTTCCTTGCAAATTTTCCTTCAGTCTTAAATTTTTCTTAAAAGTAACACTACTCAAGTGTCATACGCCGATTTTTTTGAAAATTGGTATACTACTAAAACATCAAAAATTCGCATTAATTGTAACGCGGTTTTGAGTTAATTGTTTAAATTCCTCAAGTTTGTTATAAAGAGAAGCAATTAAAGAAATAATTACAGTTTAGTTTTTCACGATTAATAAAAATTATCAATCTTCTACACACGTAACTGGAAATCAGGAGATCAAGGAAATTGTTAAGTAAATTCGAACAAAATCTTCGGCATTTCAAATAAATATTATAATTCTCATAATTTATCTTCGTAACTTCTTTTAACCAATTCACAAAAATTAACAAGGTAAGTTTTAACTCTTTGTACAGAGCAAGATTCCGCTACATAGTCTCTTTGCCGCTCGAGAGTCTATAACTTTTAATAAAATTCAATAATTACAGTGATTACCTATCACTGTGACGTAACAAAATAATATAATATATTTCTTTAATCTTAATTTTCATTAAAAAAAAATTTTTTTATTTATCTGCATTGACAGCAATATAGTCGCAACAATATTTCGATTGTAACTGCATATTTATAATATGATAAATATAAAAAGTTCTTTTTACTATCCAGATTTTCCTTAAGAGAAAAAATAATACTTTCCTCCTATTGCCAAGAGTCACATAATCTTCTTTTTTTAAAAAAAAGAATGAAGAATAGGAATAAAAAAGAAAAGAATAACAGAGCATATAGTACGAGTAAACTGCAGAACAGAATTTTAATTTCAGTGTGGTTTGATGAAGACTCACATATTCACCAATACATACAACGGTGAGAAAAAATTTTAAAGACACAAAATTATTCTTCGTATTTACGTATATGGTAAAAATATAATGTAAAAATAAATCTTTGATGAGAGATAGAACTGTTATGTACATAACGATTAAGTGACATGAGTTTATTCAATTAACAGATTCTACCATGCGTTGTTAAAAATTTTAAATATGCATCCGTTTATTCTAAATCCATTTTAAACTTGCTTGTGACAGACTTCATATGCAAGTTCTTGTCGAAAATATAAAGCCGCTTATCGACGCGTCACCACAAATTCCTGGAGAATCTCCTAAAATGAAGACAAAACATACAATGAAAAGTGTAGTACTATTTTCGACGATATAAGCTACTAGTATTTAATATAATCCTTGAATGTACTTTGATTAACAGATTAATGAGCTTTTACTCTGAATCTTGTACACTTCACAGATTGATTAGAAGTTCAATTTTATATTTGCAGTATTCAAAATGATAAACAAAATCCCGAGATTAAAGAAATAAATCTAATACAAATTCTACGAATTACTTTATTTTATTAATTACTTAAATTTAAAATTTACTTATGTATAAGTTATATTATTGTTGCTTTGTATGTATTGACAGTCTTGTTAAATAAATTTCCAAAGGTTAATAATGTATTTCCCCTTCACATTTACCAAAATTTATTTGTTGTTCTAACACCTGCGTACGAATCATAACTTCGAAGGTTAGTCGTTAGGATCGATTCTTGGATCCATTACGTAAATCTACTTCGACCACTATTGAGGTAGTCAGTCGTGGTCGAAGTAAATCTTCACCCTCTGTATACATGCGCATTTTATTTTATGTCTAGTATTTCTGCGTGCACATAAATAATTTAGAGAAAATCTTATCATTGATATTAATAAAAAAATATGTTTCAACCAAGACAAATTTTCATAACACAAAATTTTTTCATAAAAAAATTTTATATCATAGGATTCATATCAAGTCTAATTTTTATTTATCAAAATGTTCATTTCCGGAATTTTTATTAAACAGATGTATATGCTCACTGGGTATATAATATTTTATGATTTGTACACTTTAAATATTATTGTACTGTCTAATATAGAAAGCATATATTATTACTATATATACGAATTTTTAAAACTAAAAGAAGTTCTTTTCCTGTACCGAACCCTGGGTTTTTGTGTGAGTAAATCTCGCACTTTTTTTCTTTATTCAAACACTCACCCGCATTTTCATTCTTTAAAGTAAAAGGAGAACGCAAAAGTTCTTTGCGCAGACAAATAAAGTGTTATTACGAGGGATTATAGAAGTGGAAAATATTTCTGAAATTTCTATTTCCGACCAAATTAACGTTACTATGTTTCCTTGTTCCCTAGATAGTTCATGTGGTATAAAGATACAATTTATCCTTTAAAAAATGAAAAAATTATGTCTTCATCAATAATGAAAATTCTTTAACTATTGCAAATCAATGATAATTTTTTAAGAGGATGAGAAATTTTGTTTACTTAAATAATGCGTAAATAGCTGTATTATTTATATATTTACGTATGAAGAGAATTTCTAGATTTCGTGCCTCTATGTAATTTGATTTAAGAAAGTTTCCAACTTGTACACATTTTTCGAAACACGCAGTGCACGTTTTCACGTGCAAACATTTCCTGGCCCCCTTGTATACCCAGTAATAGAATAATATAAGGTTCTCTGTAACAGTTCTATCTGTACGGAATTGCGCTTCGTCGTCGTCGTGTAGCATTATAGACATATATACACTGCGTCAGAACTGACATCAAAGAATAGCACTGCAGCGAGACACAAAGCATTCTTGCTGTAAGAGTTCAAAATAAAAAGACTATTTCCTGCAATATTGACTACCTTCTACCATGTGCTTTTATTTATATAGGCCAGTCTGCGCACCTAAAACGTGACACAATTTGAGGACAAATTAATTTGATAATAATTACGATAAAAAGGTATATTCTTTATTTATTTACAAACCATGTAAGACTTAGATGATCATCAGGTCCAACAGTGGTAAAATTCTGTTAAAAAATTACATTTTTTTGTTTTGGCTTTTTTGGATAGCTTCTTTAATATATCCTTTTGCAAAACTTCTTTATTTTCATTAAGATGATAAAAAAATCGATCACTCCTAGTCAGGATTAAATTTAATTCACTTCTTACATATGTTAAAACCAAAATGTTAAGCATTATTATTGAGGATAAATGTATTTATGTTGATTATTTATCAAAGAAAATTAATGAACTTAAGATCTTTATAAATGATATATTTCCTCCTAGCGTTTTGATAATCCTTTTAATGCTCAACCAAATTGGTTTCTGATCTTGCCTGATTGTGAGTTTCCTGATGAGGTTTCTAATGTTATTTCATTAGGTAATAATTTTAAATTTGACAATAATAATAAGATGGATTTAAGTACCACAATTGAATATGTAAAATCTGTTGAATGTTTTATTAAATCTTACGACTTAAATGATGGAATCTCAAATGTTATTAGAAATAAATTAATTAAAAGTTTGCGTTCATATGAAAGTGATAATCCACGACATATTGATATTAGAGATAGAATTTTTTCAAAACAACTTAATGATACTAAAATTTTTCTTAAAAACCATAATAATATTATAATTACTAACGCAGATAAGGAAAATGTCACAGTAGTGTTGAACAAAATTGAAATCCTGACTAGGAGTGATCGATTTTTTCATCATCTTAATAATTTATCGACCGAGTGATAGCATCATTACTTCATAAATCCTTTATTTTCATTCTTCTAAACATTTAATTAATTATCAACCATTGTTGCAGTGGTACGATAAAATGCGTATCCTGTGTAAAACTCGGGTTAGTTTAAATGAAAATGTTTAGCGATTTCCTGCGACATACTTTCAGATTTATTTTCTCCAATTGGTTAACTAACTCACATTATTATTTTGGTACCCTCACGAAAACTTTAATCCCATACAACATCATATATTTTACACTAGATTTCTTTACAATCAAACTTTTATACGGTGTCTTGTTTTCGCCTGAAAACCGTATTGGGGGATACGGTCAATTTTGTTTGCTTACTGTTAATTCTGTATTCTTTAATCTTTTGATTTTACGTTTAATGACTTAATTTGTCATTTTAATATAAAATACTGATTGTTTGCAAGCGAAAACATGACGATAACGAACAGGAAATATAAAGTTTTGTTAAAATGTAAAAGACTAAAAATTGACAGGAAGAATGTGTACTACTGGTTTATTACCGTAGGATTTATGGCAATATTTAGGTTAGAGCTGTGACTTATACCCAGAGCGCTTACCGCGCGAACGTCGAAAGCTCCCTAAATTACATGATAACAGATCAACAGGATACAGTCGATTTAATAATCTGAAATCCAAAGATTCAAGAGGAAACAATTGACCATATCCCTTAGTATGGTTTTTACCCAAAAACGTTTTAGTTTAATTAAAAACTATAATATAAGCGACAACGATGAAATTAAATTATTTATGGTATAAACCATCAAGCACTAAACTAACCAAGGAGTCTCTCGTTAGTAAAATAAAAAGTTATTTAATAATTTTAATAATTAAAGATTTCCTGAGATAGAATTCATTCTTCAATTCACAAAGAGCACATCTGGAATTAGAAAGAATTAGGATGTTGTCAAAGTCGAAAGTAATGGCATATGTTAGAGCCAAACTAATAGCTAGCTAACTAAATTATTCGCTTGATGACCACACGCTTAAAATTTGTGTACCCTCAAAGATGAAAGGACACGCTTTAGATTGATTTTATTCAAAACCGGAACATCTCTGGTTTAGTGTCGATGAATTAAACGACAGAGTAAAAATTATGTTTAGCGAATGATCTAATAATTTCGCTTTACGCCGCGAATTTGAAGGACAATTTTGGGAATAATCTGAATAATCTGTTTCAACTAACAAAATCATTTCAATAATCAATTGTTTGAAAATTATATATGTTAATATTGTTCTACTTTTAAAATACAAACTTTTCTTTTCTTGGTTAAACGGCTTCAAAACAGTACCATAAAACTCTTTGGCTAAATTGAAAAATAATTACATCATACCTGTTTCGACAATTCTGGTTACCCGTTTTAAAAATCTGCACTTTAATGATAATCTGTCATATGATGGATTAAACGTCAAATGTCCATCAAAAATAAAAAGTTGATTAACCAATGCCCAAGTTTTTATTGAATTGTCCTATAAAATAGTCATTTATGTGCCCAATATTTTTAAATTTTGTAAAAAGTTACCAGAAGAGGAGGGGATTTTTTTCATTATTCCAAAACTTATAACTTCATTGATATAGATAAGCCGAATTTCTAGAACTTGTTTCATCCATTTTTCATTATCTTTCAAAGTACGTCTATGAGTCAAATATATTATAACTATTTTATTTTGGATGAATATTTGACATGAAATCCACCATATGCTAATGCTAGTACAGTAATAATGAAAGTAATATTTCTAATGACGATATCTAGTTTCTGTTAAAAGTAATGATATAGAGGTGGATGATTGCGCCTTTGAAGAATAGGCTAATAAGAGATAAAAATCTTACTGGTTTCACTCAAGCAGAGTTAAAGAAATTTTAAAAGAAATTTCCAAACCAATAGCGTCAAGATTCCGTCTGATACCTCTTCTGATGTATATGAGATGCTACATTTCTATGATTCATAAAACATTCTAAAGATAAATTTTTTCCATTAGTTTTTTGTAAATCGTTAACTATACGTATGAAGGAGGATGTGAACACGTGCGATCTAAAAGCTGAGTCAACGCAAGTGTTTCTCTAACAATGGTTTTTCAAATGCATGGCAAAAGGTATCGATGCTTCAAATACATGGCAAAAGGTATCAATGCTCCAAATACACAGGGAAATTTTGGTATAAAAAGAGCCAGACTATCAAACGATCTTCAGTCTTGAAAATGTAGTCAACAGAAGAAGTTACCAAATGGCAGTCTTAAAAATGTAATCGTCAGTAGTAGTAGTAGTAGTCACCTGTACTAGAGTCTTAATTTTTTAATCATAACAAGTGGTTCTCTTCGTGATAGTGCTCGCAACCCCAGTATAGTAGTTGTCCTGATCTTTACGTGAATTTCTAAATTCAGTGAATCTTGAAGTAAAATTTGATGTTTTGAAATATCGTTCGAGTTGTGACAAAAGCTGAAAGAAACATAATACCTATTCAACTGGCTAAATTACGAGTGTCGTAAATCATCTACCTGCATCACTTAGTAACCCATTAACGCACAATTGCCATTGTATCTCATCGGCGCCAGCCAGGACCAAAACCTCGCTGTTCTAAGGTAAACAGAGAAACCACTTAAGACTCAATTTTAGAAAGCTAGTGCTCATTTCATCTTTCTATAATTTTGATCTTTTTCAAATATACTGTGTTCAAATAAATTTATTCTTGCCATTTATCCAACCTCGTTCCAACTTTAATTTTTCTAAATTAAAGTTAAATCGAGAAACACTAGGGAATATAATAATAAGGTAAGACATAACACTGTCATGAGTAAGAATATACCTAGCCATCATATGAGCCATAAAGAAGTACCGCTCCTACTTAGGAGACCGTTCTTTCATCCTGAGGACAAACAGCAAAACTTTAAATTGTTTAGATCGAATAAAAGACTCTAAAGCTAAGTTAACCAACTGGCAGATTTTCCATAATGAGTTCAATTTTAAAATTGAACTTGTTTCTGCAAAGACTCGTCCCCAGGGGAATCTGATTAACAACGTATGTTCATTTCCATCAAAGCCACAAGTCTTAAACGCCATTTGTACTCTGACTCTATTTTTAAAAATCTCTAATGATCAACAATTAGAAATATCCGTGAACGCTTCTTTTGGTCCGGAATGAATCCCTCACGATTTCACACCGCCAGGCCAGTAAAAACGAGTGGTTCTAAAAAAAATTAGAATTAGTCAAATTATTTATTGTTATTTATTCACTTCTTTCTTGTTTGAGATATTTATGTTTGCAAATATTACCTGCTAAGGTAAAGGAAATTATCAAACATCCTAAACTGAAGAATGGAAGCATCTAGAGAGGCTTAAACATCTATTATAAATTAACATTTTTATTTATATTCGTTAGTTTAATATTCTATTCATATTATTAAATATTCAATCTACAGAGACCGGTGTAATTTTTAAGCAATTCCAATTTAGAAATTACAATAATTAAACTCCCCATTTTCTAACTACTTGGTTTCTAAAAAGTTCTTAATTTTGTTTGTAAAATTAGTTATGACATCGACTTATTATTTCTGTGTGGAAAGATAAAAATTGTAACTGATTTGACTGTCTTAATGAAAGTCAATTAATTTACATTTACCTTGCAAGAAGAGATGTAAAAATAGTCCACGATGCGAATGATGATAATTGTTATCAACACTTATTAAAGAATCAATACGCTCTGTGGAATTGCTTAAGACAACAGAGCGTACAAATTCTAAAATACATATTGTAACAAATAAATTGTCTTGCAGAAACTCGGGCAAACCAGGTTACATCCATTGTAAAATGCTGTGAAAACCAAAATATGTTGCGAAACAATTCTTAAAAGTAAGTAAGATACAATTTCAGCTATTTACAACTTACCTTTGATTACGGGAAGAAATTTTCTGTATTCATGTCTTTTTTTGTAATAATTTACATTATAATCATTTCCTAAAGTTAATTAAAGAATATTTAGATAAAATTTAAGAAATATAACTGTAAAAATACAAAAATTGGGACAAAATATTTTTTTTAAATAGTCTAATCTTTATGATCCTGTGATGAATAAGGATTAAGAATAGGGTTTGAAATACGTTACTGTTTTTTTATTATTGCTTGTCTATTATAAATTTACAACTCATCATACATGATTTTGCTTGTGTTACTATAATTTTCACTTCATTTTTCGATTTTATTTTTTTAAAATAATAATTCATAAATCTAATTGCGTTAAGGTGCGTCTGGCGTTAATATTAAAATGATTGAAGTTTCGTTGTCGTCGACAGTTCTTGAAAAATTGAAAAGTCATTAGTGTCAACGACTCCAAAACTTCCGACTTCGTATTTTTTTGTCTTACATGTCGACTCATTCTTTTACATCAGGCACCCAATTTTCGCATTTTCTCTCTCTCTCTCTTCCTAACGCATACATACACAAACTCTATACAGAATTTCACTAAACTAAGCTAAAGATAAAGAGGTTCAAGTTTACGTCACCTAAGAAGCGAAATATGAATAATGAGGATTCATCTCCTCTTTCGGCTGGTGCATATAATGTATAAAATTGACTGAAAACTTACATGTTTTCAATTAACACAAATGATGAACGTAAATTTTCTCCTGATACACATATTTTTAAATTATATTTCTATATTTTACTGCAGAAAACATTGTTATAAATTATAACATAAGACATTTCATTAAGCTTTGGATCCAATAATTCGCCCAACTCGATGCTCGGAAACTCACTGATACTTGATTGGTATTAAAGTGTACGTCCAAGCGTCCGACGAGTTATTAGAATTGATGAAAACGATATTTTTACTAATCGTAAATATTCATAAAATGTAAATTTTTCAGTCAGCTGACTTTTTGTCAATTTCCACAATATTTTATATGCAACAATTACAATTTATCACGCAATAATGAAAAGAATTATGACAAATATATGACGATTTTATGAATATTAAAATTTGCTTTTTAATAATAACATTAATATATATATTTATAATTATATATATAGAGAGAGAGGTTTTATAGTATGTAATTTTCTAACTATTCACGAGCATCATCTGAAAAAAGAATTCTGGTAAGCCTTACTATTACCGCGATTGCCATTACGGAGCAAATTTTAGAATGTTATTCTGTTTTCTTTTAATATTTCTTTATTTAAGACACAGTGAATCGATAAATATTCTTTTCTTTCTAAATATGTAGAAATCACAGGAAACGGAATGCCAAGTATTCGTTTTTTTCGCTTTCTTTATAAAGATTTGAAAACAGCTTATGTCAACGAGGGTGGATTTTACAGGGAAACGCGCAAGGAATCCCATAAATCCCAGGTATCTGCGGCTCTATATTTTTACGGATATTACAATTTTCACTTCTTCATCCGTTTTCTGTCTTTCTCATAACCGTGCTATCATACCCTCTTTTTTTTAATATTAACGTTTATGATTTTTTTCGCATTATCCTTATATGATACACTATTAAAAATTTTTTATTATCAACCAAATAAGAGAAATTGTCGCTTCTTTTAACCTGATGGCCTTAGTTTAATGTTACTTATTCTATTGTCATTCTAAAAATTCTATTAAAATTATTCCTTTGTATCGATCTAACATTAATTTTATTATTCAAACTTTGCATCGTAAAGTTAAAATTTGTTTTTTAAGAGAAATTGTTTTTTTTTGTTTTAAACTTGAAAACTTGTTTTGTTTTCGTTTATTTATTTACTTAATATATAAAAACAATTTCAGATATCGTATTATTATACATTACTGCAATTTTACAAAACTTCCAATGCAAAAAGTAGCCTAAAAATTGGCGGATACAGTTTTGTTACAGCACACGGTTCATTTAATGTTTTAAAATTAATTTTATTTAACTAAACTCTGGGTGTGATATTAATGATAGAACTTTTTTTTTGTCCTGCTCTGGCATTTAAATTCAAAGCCTTGATCTTTAGTGTGCTAAGAAACTTCTTTAATTACCTGTCTAACCATATATGCTTAACTTTGTTTTAAACTAAATCCCCTTGCATGTTCTATCATTAAAAGATATCAGAAATCTGGAAAAGTATTTTAATACAAAATCCACTTGTCGGATAAGGATTTCAATTCTCACTTTTATATATCGTGCAAATCAGTTTAGTGACATAATACAGTTTTGTTGTACATATGATCAAATAGGGTATAGGAAATATTGTGTACATATAAATAAAATAAAGTTTGCAATTGAAGTTTTCTTAAAGGACACGTGTACGTATAAAAATATACAAGTGAAAAGGAAAATTGCGAATATATAAGAATATAATTATTAAAAATACAGGTTTATAATGATGAAATAATAAATTTATAATTCATCACTAAACTGATAATCAATGAATTATCAGTCAATCAAGGCATGCAGTAGTTGCCCGCCATTATCTGGAGTACCTAGTTTAGGTATAAAGGCGAATACTTGTCTAAAGCTTGGAAAAAGATGGTGAACGATATTTTAATAAAACTATTCGTTATTATCAATATACCTTTCATATTACAATAATACAACCGTACATTATTACATAATATGTATTAAGTTTATAACTATAATCACTATACTTCTCAAGTGTACTAATCTCAATAATGCAAGTTTGTCTTATCGATCTAATATTTGCACAAACTTTAGTACAGTACTGCCGTACTGACGAAGAAAGTCACTATCTACATTTTAAGTCGAACGGAGATATTTAATGAAACGCGTTTGCATTAGTTCCTTTTATTGTATTATATTTTTTGAAAAAACACTCATCGTTCTTAAGTAAAATGGAGACGCTCTGTCGATTGGTGCAAAAAAAAATTATAAATTTTAATTGTTTATATGCAAAACTTTAGATAGTTATTATACACATAACTTTTGCATGTGCGAAATCGTCGGAAAAACTAGGGTACTATGTACATAGTGACTTTTTTCATCAGCTTTTCTCGGCCGCTGAGGCTCGAAATACTGAAATTCTTGTAGATAGGACCGTTGTTTTGTAGATAGTGACTTTCTTCATCAGTATTTCACCAAAATCGATATAGATAGGCTAATTAAGCATTTAATTATCTCGAAACTTAATTAATATTTTTAATTATGGATTGCACATTTAGATTCTAATTTTTATTACGAATCCAACGGTATAAAAAACTCATTTTTCGTCAAAAATGTAGATAGTGACTTTCTTTGTCAGTACGGCAGAGTACTAGGTATCAGTGATTACATAAACTGCCAAGTATTATGAAATGTTATTTCAAACTGTACAGGGATGAGAGGGTTAAAGATTTTTGTCAATTGTCAAAAAATCATAGTTATTATACAATAGAGTAAAACAATTTTGTTCTATATATGTTTTCTAAAGGTATTATTTGCTTCTATTAAAATAATGCAAAAAAGGTTTGACAATATCAACAATTTAATCCTTTACTGAAAAAATAATATTTTACTTCTAAGTATGTTATATTCTTTAAAAAATATTTTGAATTCTACTCTTAAGTAAATCAGAAAATATTTTTACTTTGAAAAATGTCTTTTAAGTAAAGTGTGAATTTTTGTAAAATTGACACTACCTTGAATGAGGGGTTAAATTAATTTGTAATAAACGTAGAACTTTTTGTAGAGATATTATAAATTTAAAGTAACAACCATAAATATTTATTATATTTCTATATTTAAACTTCATTATTAAATCTTCTCAAATAGCACATCATTTGAGCTCAATATTGTAATAATATTTCCTCAACATTTATTACGTCTGCACTGTGAGAACATCCTCTGGTAATGTTTACGCAACATTGCCATGTAATATTAAGCCCAAATTCTGTGCTATTTGGTTTGCTTTATTAAAATTTTGCTAACTTTTCCTGCCTATTACACTAAGAACCAATTTTATGACATAAAATTGAAAAAATAATTTATTGTCAACTTTTAGAATAATTAAAAAAATTTGTTGATCAAAAATATTGACTTTAGAGGTTCAAGAAAATATGATATTTAGAATATATCACATTTTTGAAAACAATGGGTCAAATATTTGTTTAAAACTCTTGCATAATAGTGATGAATTTTCAAAAATCCACTGTTTTGACAACCTCGTTATTTGAGGTTGTTATACTTGAGAAATTTTACCCCATAAAATACATTTATGTATTGTTGGAGTTGCTGCAATAATATTGCGCATTTACAAATTCATTAAAGGCAATATTGCAGAGTAAATTGCACAAAAGTAGCCGTTAAGGAATTTGCAGATACGCGATATTGCAATAGTCCCAACCCATATATTAAATTAAATATATACGTTTATTTATACGTCGAGTAATCATGATGATAACTCATCAAGGGTGGCAATTTTTTCACAAATTATTCTTATTGTTTCTCTGTTTATATTAGAAAATTGAAAATAATCGGATCTAAATTGAAAAATATTAATTTTTTTAGACATAAAACATTTTTTTTTTAAATTAATTTTGTACCTCTGAGAAATGTTAATTGTAATTAAAGAAGAATAAACGCAAAACATTTCGATAATTTTTATTTTTAAAAAATTGATTTACTCCAATGTTTCGAAATCTAAATAAATTAAATAATATATACACAAAATTTTCACAATCATTATAAGTAATATAATATAAAAATATATTTGTGACGCGATATGCAGAAAGGGACATAAGAAGGCAAAAATAACAGATCGTGTTTTAAAAATTGGAATTGGAAATAAACAAAGAGAATCAACTTTTAATGCAAGTCCATTATGTTTAAGTGCTCATTGCATCTTAAATATTTAATAATCTCTTATTTTAATTTTGATAAAACTAAAAGAAACTTCTAATCAGGGTAAATGTGTCGTAAACATAACATAATTCGTTTCCTTTTCAGGTCCTTTTCTTCATATCGCATAACATTTACATTTTCTCAACATTATTTAAAACAAGTTTTTCTTTTCTAACCAGAAAACTATTAAATTCAATAGTTTTAGAATTACATAGATAATTAGAAGTAAGTCTACTTTTTAAAAAAATATAATTTTTTTAAATTTGAAACTCAAACGTTTGCATACCTGTAAAAAATAAAAAAATAGTTTTGTATACAGAATAAATATAAAATATTTTGATCCAAATTTAAAATATAGATTAAAAAGTAACGTGGAATTGACTATGTAGTCAATATATATATTCAAATATATTTCAGGCAATTTCCTAGATTTTTCTGGGTCCAACTAAATTCCCGATCACTGTAGACTATAATTCAATATTTCACAATTGTCTTTAATTTGATTACTATATTCTACTTTTAGAATCTCTGTTACATTTCTCAAGTCGCAATTAAATTAATTAAGTTGACACACCAGAGTCACAATAATTCAATTAAAATTAATAAGTTTTATATTTAAAAATGTTTACGAAGTATAATTACATAATTACTTGAAATTAATTTTAAAATCAGAAATATTACATTTCTGTTATATTTAGATGCTACTTTTTTCGGTTCTCCAATAAATTACTCTTCAAATCTCAATTTATTCACCTTTGACAAATGTGATTCCTAAAGATTGAATATTGAAGTCCGTACACGTCATAACACAAAAGCTACTGGACCAATCGTTGCGAATTTTTTAACAGTACTTCGTCACCAAATTCCCCATATATCTCTGAGATGATTTTTTTAAATACTTATTTTACGATAACAAAACAGCTGATTTTTTATAAAACAAATGTTGCATTGAAAAATTGCTACAAAAAATTGGAAAAATTAAAAATCCTTCCCGAGTTGCCTCAAGAAAAATGTCCTTTAACAAATGCATTTTATAACTTCCGTAATTTTTATCAAACAAAAAACAGCTATTTAATTGTTTTTCATATATAACTCGAAAAAAATGTTTAAATAAAAAAAATGTTGAGTGAACATTTCACGGAGAATGGCCCCAAATATAACTTTTTGGGGTATTTATTTAACTAAGCAAGGTAGTTAAAATGTAGTAAAATTTACTAGATGAATTTTTCTAGTGTATGCCAACACTTGTTGGCATGAGTGAAGCACTTTTGATGTTTTATGCACAATAGTTATGTGAATTTTCACTTATTTAGATTTAGAGAGTATTCATTTTAGAATAAATATCACTGTTTGACAAAACCTTATTTTATTCTATATACCTTCGAATAATACTTTAATTAGATTTTTTTCACGATTAATACAAATCTGGAATAAAATTCCCTATCACGTAAAGTTTGTTTTGAGAAAATTAGTGCTCAAAAGTGAAAAGAACCAGTTTTTGATCGCATCCTTGATTTTGAATAAATAAAAAACAAAAGGTGTTAGAATATTTTTCTTGAATGCAAAAGAAAGCTTGAAATATTGATAATGATTTCCTTGTGGGAAAATTCTAAGACATTTGGATTAAAGCAATTGGAAATAATTTTTTCCTTTACACTCAATTTTGTCATTTTACAAATTTTTCACACACAATATGTTTTAACAATCAATTAAAAAAACTTTATATATAAATTGTAAGAATTATAAATTTATGTATAATAAATTTTATAATTTCATCTTTTTTAGAATCTGTTCCACAACTTTTTTTAACCAGAATGTAAAATAGTAATTATACTTTTTTATTCCATATAATTATGAAAAATTAACTTTTTAATATTATTAATTTAAATAGTTATGAAAAATGATAAAGTTGAATGTATAAGAATTTTTGATTTTTAATTATTTTATCGAACCTTTTTTAAATCTGTCTAAAAGCAATTGTCCTTGATTAAAGCTTCCATTTTAGCCTAAGAAAAATATCACAATACCAGGGCTTGGATTGTGCGATTTTTTCGACTTTTTTGTGAAAAGATGCGACTAATCGACTTTTTCGAGATTTTTTTAGTAAAATGCGACAGAAATTTTTTAAATTTTCGGAAAATTAAAGTTAAAGGAAAAAGTTTTAAGCAAAAAAATGTTCTGTTAAGTTTATTTACAGATTTATTTCAAATTTTTCAAAAAAACATCAATAACTTCTTTTTTAAATAAATATTTAATTATTATTTTTCCATAAGAATTAAAATTCTTCAAAAGATTCAAATTTAAACCATTTTCAAATTAAACTACTTATAATAATTAAAGATGACCGAGTAATAAAATCATTATTTTATATTATAAGATTTTATTAAAAAAAAAGAATTTGAAAATAATTGAATTTCTAGGATGAATTTTTTTATTTATAAAGATAATTAAAATTTTGACCACAATTTTATTAAAATTCTTTGCAAATAATTGAATTTCAGAGAAGAATTTTATTATTTATGAGGATAATTGAAATTTTGAAGAGATTTTTTTTTAAATGTTTAAAAGTAATTGAATTTTGAAGAGGAATTTTTATATTTTTAAAAATAGTTGAAATTGTGGAGAGAATTAAAAAAAATTTGAAAATAATTAAATTTTTGCAATGATTTTTCAAATTTTTTAAGACAATTGAATTTTGCAAAGAATTTTATCAGGACTTTTGAAAATAATTAAATTTCCATGATGAATTTTATTATTTATGAAAATAATGATAATTTTGAGGAAAAATTTAAAAATTTTTTTGAAAATAATTGAATTTCTGCGAAGAATTTTATTACTTTTGAAAATAAATGAATTTCTAGGGTGAATTTTATTATTTATAAAGATAATTACAAATGTACAGATTTAAATAAATAAATAATTTAAATTCTGACAAGAATTTTATTTAAATTCTTTGAAAATAATTGTATTACAGAGAAGAATTTCATTATTTATAAAAATAATTAAAATTTTGAGAATTAAAAAAAAATTTTTGAATTTAATTGAATGTTTGCGAAGAATTTCATTATTTTTGAAAATAAATGAATTTCAGTGAAGAATTTTATTATTTATAAAGATAATTGAAATTATGACAGGCATTTTATTAAATTTTTTTTAAATAATTGAATTTTGGAAAAGAATTTTATTATTTATAAAAATAATTGAAATTTTGAACAGATTTTTTAAAAAAATGTTAAAAATACCTAATTAAAATTTTGCCATGCATTTTATTAAATTTTATTTAATATTATTCCAGATTGTTTGATGTTAAAGTATGTGTTGGCGAGGAATGTGATTTTTTTACAATTTTGACAATTTCGTGTTTTCTTTTCGGCGTTTTTTCCCTAAAATTTCATTCGACTTTTTCGGAAATTTTATGCGACTTTTCGCGACTTTTGTTGTCAATTTATGCGACTAAAGCGACTTTTTTTGAGTCTTAAAGACGATCCGAGCCCTGCAATACCTTTTGTAATTTAAATACTTTTTACTGACTTTACAAAATGATAAAGATACAGAATTTAAATTCAGAAAAATGGAAATGAGTTGACGTAATTTATTTTTAGTTTATATTTATTTTTTATATTTTTTAAATATTTATAATATATTTTATATATTTATTTTTTATTTTTAAATTTAATTACTATTAACCAATGCAGGAGTGTGGTATTTGTACACTATAATCAGCTTTTAATAATTCGAATTTCTTAAAGCAACATTTTATAAGATTTTTATCAATAATATTGATAAATTTGTGGGTATAGACATATAAGAATAGATTGTTAGTGATGCATTTAATAAAATCACATCATACATTACTTCCCGGAAAATTCTGAGCACAAGAGTAATGAATAGAGATTCCTTTTGGTGGATGCTGATAAAGAATATTGTACCAAGAGAAGTTAACTTGAAAAGGAAACTGTTACACTAATCTTTTGAAGAAAAAGTGTGTGGCATCATAAAAATGAATAATGAAGAATTATTTATTTCTATTCAAACGGACATTTTGTCTCATATAATCAAGAAATTTTAGAGACCTCCAAATGCACTTAAAAATTGGTACTTATATTTATATCATGTTTATAGTACTGGTTAACTTTTCTCATAAGAATCATAAAACTGTCTATTTGCGCTATCTATTCTTATATGTCTATGATTTTTATATATTATTACAATTAGTTAATTACTAAAGTTGCAATTAAGTAATAATTATGTAATACATAATGTATCAATTTCTTGTAAATGTAGATTTTGTTTTTATTTCTTAAAAATACGTCACATGGTCGGTTATATATCGCGATTAATTTGTCCAAACAGACAAGTCACTAAGACGATTTTTAACTTGACTTTAGTCTTAACTATTAATTACATCAACTTTTTGTGGTCCAGAAAACGTCTAACTTCCTCCAAAACACGATATGGATTCACGATTGGTTGAAAATAGATTTTTCTCTAAAATTATTTTTTCAAAAAAGAAAATAAATAGTAATTATAAATCGATTTTTTAAATAACGTTTTCTTGTATTTATAAAATAAAGTGAATCAAAATGCAAAATAGCTTTAAGCGCCAATTCAGTGTTCAATTTTCTTTCAGCTGTGTAAAAGGAATTCTTTCAGAAAATTGTAAAAAATTCAAATCCAAGAAGAAAGTTAATCTTTGTAGAAAAGAGCAGATCTTCGTGAAATTTTTCGTCCTGTTTCCAACCAGTCGAGTGTGCTAGAAGTAGACAATGAAAAGTATATCGGAGTTCACGTGTTCTCGTTTCTTATACTTTCGTTCGGCGTGTGCTTTTTTTTTCTCCGACCGTATTTTCTTATATTTCTAAAATCGCGATAGTTTAGAATAAATTACGTGGTTTATTTTTTCTCCACCTCCTCCTTTTCAACCACGAGTGATTTTTCTTTTATTCTCCTTATATCTTTAAGTGCCAGATATTTTTGCCAAATAAAGCAATTTGTACGTATATTTCAGGGCCAAACTTATATGTATGATCAGAAAGTAAAAAAAAAACACAATGATGGAAGACTTTTCATGGAAACCGACAGAAAATATGAACAAAAAGAAGAAGAAGAAGAAGAAAAGCAAAAACTGTGTCAAATGGAAATTTACAGCAGGGTGAAAAATAGAGATTTTCCAAATAAGAAAAATTTGAAAATTCACTTGCATTTAAATGTCAGTAGATTAGCTATACATTTGTTAGAAAATGGTAAAAATTTACATTCATTTTTATTTTTTTTTAATATAGAATATTGATTTAAAAGTAAGAGATTTTTAACATTTTTTAATATTTATAAATAATCAATTAAGATTTGTTAATAATTTAAACATAGTCTAAATTATATTAAAATACGTTTATGAATTTATTGATCTTCTTGTTTCTCATGTAATATCAATGAAGTTAAATTTCACTTAAAACATCTAGAAATTTTACGATTTTAGCGAAATTTTTAGTTATTTCAATTACGATTTTCGCCAATCTAGAAAAAGTAATCATTGTTTCAGGTAAAGTTTATTTTTTGTGTTAAATAATAAATTGCAAAAAGTCTTCCATGCAATTTAAATTAATTAAAATAACATTAATTTTTATAAAATTTGTATGAGAGAGAGAGGTAGACCCTAAAAAAGTAATCTTCATTTTAACGGATGCAATCTATGTATTTATATATTAGTTTTCAACTCACAAAAGAACTATTCTGAGGCATTAAATAATTTATAAAAATTAATTTTTTCGAATGAAATAAATGCAATTAATGATTAATATATATGATTATATATACTTTTATGTTATAACATCAAAAAAAATTTGTTTTCTTATTAACCACCAAAGAATAAACATATTCGACATTCAAGTGAAATAATTTTTCTTTGAGAGGAAAAATTTAAAGGTTATTAAAAGAAGATTATCTCTCTAAATATGGGATTACTTTTTCATAGGTGTAAAACTGCAAAATAAATAAATAAATAAATAAATAAAGCAAATGCCGATATCGAAACCAGATGTGCCCAGCATCATATACCTATATACACATCAAATGCTGGACGCTTTTCGCGAGAACTTTCTCAAATAAATTGAATCAGTCCATAAGCTTTCGATGTATGATGAAAATCTGACGACGAATTAAAAAATGCAGAAAATAGTAAAAATAGATTAAGTAGATGAAAAAAAAGTGAAATGATTAACAAAATTCTATAAAATCAGACAAAGTAAATTTCCAAGCACATCACCGTTTTAGGTACAAAAAGTTGATGGATTTTTATGGAACAATACGCGGGGTTGAATTCACAGTTGGTTGTTCTCTATAGTTAATAAAAGAAGTTGACCTTTAATTTATTATATTATTCTTATGTGTACAGAGAAATCGTTCGGATATTACTAAGATTCGATGTTGATACGATTTTGATTTTCACACACACTGTTGATAATAATTTCTTTTTCTCATTTACAATCAGTATAAATAGATATGAAAAATGTACTGTGCAAATGTACTTTATAAACAAGTTTTAACGTGTCATATAATTGCAATTAAATTTCTATATTATGGAAAATTATTTATATATTTAAATACTGATTCGGAAGATTTTTATTTTACAAGAATAAACCTATAACTTAAACCATTTTCTTTTCTCTTATTCTATCAATTTTAAGACATAACATTTTTAAAACTTCATTATTCTTTCAAATTCAACAAATGTCAATATTTTAAAAATTAATTCACAATACTTTTTTATTGGCTAGTAAAAATAAAAGCTAGTATTTAATTCGGGTAGTTTGCTGCGAGTTGGATACATCCTCTTATTTTAAAAATATATTTAATATTAATAACATAATTTAAATTACTGTAGTGTTTTTAGTATCAAGGACGCAAAAAAATTGATTTTTGGATTGGAGGACTCGAGTGGTAACTTTTTAATAATAATAATAAATATTTCTTAACAAAAATGTAACTTTAATTGATAAAAATCTCTCTCTTTCAGTCTCTTTTCATCTATCTTAGTCGTTCTCAATCTAAAATTAATAAAATTATAATTAATAATATTAATAAAAAAAGGAAAACGTTATATATTGATAATCAAAAATCTGTTTGATTGTTTTTTTAGTATTCTTTAAGCTCTTTAGGAAGCCAAAAGAATTAATTAAAAAAGTCATGATAGTAAAAATCCATATCCAACTCGCATTAATCTTTTATATATATATATATATATATATATTTAAACATCAACTTATAAAAATTTAAATTATTGAAAATCAATTATTTTAAATAAAGTAAAAGTGTTACCTTATACAACATATAGTTGAGAATATAACTTGACATTCAATTCAAATAAATACATTATTACAATAATTTTTTTAAATTATAAAACATCATGATATCGATCACTCTGAGTCAAAGAGTGATTCTTGGTCTGCGAGTGATCGTTATCTTTATGTTTTACAACAATTAAAGATGACCGACTTATTATATCATTATTTATATACTTTTTATTGATTCAATAATTTAAATTCATGTTATAATCATAGAGGGTAACTTTTTTATTTCAAAAATTATCAATTTTGCTATAATTGTTACATTAATAATGAATTCATAGAAATATTGTAATAACTCTTAAATATATATTCTTGCCAAATTTAAGTAAGGTAAGATTAACTTATTTTGAAAATTTACTGATTAAATTATTCAAATTTGACTAGTGTTAAATAATTTTCTCTCTGCTAATTTGTAAATTTTAAACTTACAATTACTTATTTTTTATCAACCATTAATTGTATTTTAATCGTTTCATATCAAGCGAGATAAAAATAAATTTTCAGTAAAGAGAATCTTTGTCGTTAAAATTGAATCTCAATAAAATCAGTATCTCATTCTTTTCGCAATTTCGTAAATCTTTAGACAAATCTAATTTTTACACTTAATCTAAATTTAGCACCATAAATTAGCAATTAAAAAAGCACTAATAGCGATACGTTTTTAATTTTTTTTTTATAATTTCTAGAAAAGAGAGCAGTGTCTTAAGTGCGAAATTATGTTGTATCCTTAAACAGTGATAAGTAGGATTTGATTTACTCTCTTGAATGCATAAAGGATTACATATAAATATGTTACCAATATGTAAGAGAGGATAAAGAAATGGAACGTTGAATTACACAGTCGCAAGTCATTAATTTTATTTATTTTGTGAACGATTCTCTGCGTTTATTAGGAATTTATGGTAATCACCATATAGAAAAGGCAGACCTTACTTTTGTGTCTTTTATATGTTGTAAAAGAGATGTTACGCAGACGAGGATGTCGATGATCGTCGAACATATTTTCCTTATTTATTAAAATTGATATTCACAACAAAATTAACCACAAAGATTGCTGCCTACAAGAACGAGGATCACAGGTAATATCCAGAAAGAGAATGAAAACGACACCAATGGTGGTCCAGAGTTGCATCCATCATTCTGACAGCAATACGTCCTCGTGCCCCACACCTCTGTAAAATTAGGAAAATTATATTTTAGTTTTATTTAAATTACTAATACCATAGAAAACTTTCGTCACTCTACGTTTTCATTTATTTGTTTAAAGAAAAATTTAAATTGGAATCGAAAATTAACAGAAACATTTCACGGTAAAGTGCACGAAAAAAACTGTCAAATGAATCATCAAAATTTTTCGCTAAAATAGTGGAAGTATTCTTTGAAAAATGTAAAAAATTTTAATAATCTAATGAAATTTGTAAATGTTCCAGGTGAAACTGGATTATACTATTGATTGCCCAAAATGAAGAATTTTACCGACCTGATTTATTATTAGAAATTAAAGTCTGATCTATTACTACGAAAATAAGAGGTTTATTAATAACATCTGTTGAAAAATATAAAACCTAGGAGCATTTCAGTAAAAATGCAGAAATTCGATTTTTACATAATTTCATGACTAACTTAATTTCATAGAACAAATGAAAACTTAAGTTGACAGATCATTAGCGAGAAATATCAGTTGATTCGGTTGGTGTTACTCAGGAGTTTTGGGTTAAGAACTTTGTTAGAAAAGTAGAAATGAGTGCAAAAGAACATAAATATACCTGTAAAAATGATCCGAATAAGTTCTTCTACATTTGCGGAGAATATATTTTTTCGACATCGAGAAATTTTTCGGAGACATTAAAAAAAGCGTACAGTTTATATTTTGAAATTTCTCCTGAGAATCTTGATAAATCTTGGACTCCAAATGTTTTGTGCAATACTTGTAGAACAAATTTAACTATGTGAATGGCTGACTCAAGGTATGTATATATACTTTAATAATTTTTTGAAGTAAAACCTTTTTTTAGGTTGTAAAGTAGGTTACGAACTTTCTTATTTAGATTTTAACTCTTTGAATTGTATTCAATTGCATTTCAATTAAAAATGTTCTGTTTGGAGTTTTCTGGCTACACCAGGGGTTCCTCAGGGTTCGCATCTTGGACCCCTTCTATTCTTGTTATTTGTTAATGATATCTCTACCATTTTTAAATTTAGTAAACACTCTTTATATGCAGATGATCTTAAACTTTTTAATAAAATAGAAAATGATAATGATTGTCTCGATCTTCAGTCAGACCTCGTTAGGTTTCATGATTGGTCTATTAAAAATCACTTGTTTCTAAACGTTAACAAATGTTCTATTATAAGTTTTACTAAACATGACAACACAATACTTTTTGAATACAAAATTGGCAATAATGAACTAAGGAGGGTGTCCAGAATTAGAGACCTTGGAATCTTACTGAGCCAGAGATTTCTTTTTGATGATCATATATCGGAAGTTGCTAACAAGGCCCTAAAGTCTCTCGGTTTTGTTATGAGACATGCGTCTCAATTTACTAATGCGTCAACATTAAAAATATTATTTTTCTCTTTTCTAAGATCCATTCTAGTTTGCAACCACATTATTTGGTTTCCTCCTCAAGAATATCATATTCTGCGACTTGAACGTATTCAAAATAAGTTTCTGCGATTTGCTGCTAAGCAATTAGGCATAAATCGAAATCAATTTGACCATGACTATTCTGATCTTCGTTACCTATTAAAGATCCCAACGGTTGCTTCTTTTTTTGTTTATGCAGATTTAGTATTTTTATATAGAGTTCTCAATGACTACGTAGACTGTCCAGAAATATTATCTAAAATTAATTTCTATGCTCCTTCGAAACTTCTTAGAAAACGATCATTATTTAAAATTGCTTTGCATAGATCTAATTATGGTTCAAATTCCATTATTGACAGAATATGTCGAGAAGCTAATTTTTACTGCGCAGATTTTGATTTCTTTAACTCCACCCTCAGTACCTTTACTGTATTTTTGCGTAGAGCGCTATTTTATGATAATAATCAATAACAACTCCATCTAGTGTGTATCTAACTACGAATCCTTATTCATTTTTAATTTCTGTTAACTTAATTAACATCCTTCAAATTAGTACATTGTACGAATGGGCATTTTTAATAATTTTTTGTAAGCCCGTATAATTGAAATAAATAAATAAATTACAGTTATATTCTATGAACTTAAGTTAGTCATGAAATTATGTAAAAATCGAATTTCTGCATTTTTACTGAAATGCTCCTAGCTTTTATATTTTTCAACAGATGTTATTAATAAACCTCTTATTTTCGTAGTAATAGATCAGACTTTAATTTCTAATGATAAATCAGGTCAATAAAATTCTTCATTTTGTGCAATCAATAGTATAATCCAGTTTTTATTCCAAATTTTAGGAAATTTTCGATATATTCATCAAAAGCGTTAAGAGAGATGATAGTTGTGAAAAATATTTGGTACATGGTTGTTTGGAAATTTAATAACCTTTAGATTTAAAAAACAATTATTGAAATTCGTACATTGGAAACGAAAATATTTACATTTAAGTAAATAGTACATTGCGTAACAAGTGTGAACTGAAATTATTTCTAAATTAAAAGTATTAAAATTAGGATAAGTTTTTAAAAGCTGATATTCGAGACATTTTACGTGTAATGTCCTAAGTTGAAATATCAACTTCTTGGAAAAAATTGAAAGTCGAGGAATTTGTTTTCCTATCAAGTAGCAATATGGCCCAAAAAAACGTTTTTGACATTTTAGAAAATTTAGAGGGGGTAGAGGGGATCAATTTTACCACTTTTGCTATACACCGTCTACTTTTTTAATTTTTTCTATCCATTCTTGTAATGGGGAAAATTTCGTTGAATATGTTTCAGAAAGGTTTTTCCCGACTCTTATCAATATTTTAACATTTTAAAAATTTACCTTAATTTTTGATAATTAATATTTAATTTTGAATGTCCCAAAAATAGGTCCATTTTATTTGAAAATAAATTATTGCAAACGAAAGCTGAGGGTTTTTCTTATCGATATGTAAATTTACAGAATGCCCTTTTTTGTTTTTGAGTATTTAAATTTTAAAGAATAAATCAGTAAATGGAGTAAAGACCGACAATTAGAGAGATGAGGTGAGGACGATGCTGATTACTGTGATATAGTACTGTTTGGAAGGGGTACATTTTGGTTAGGCGATAAAATTGTTCCCCACTCGTAAATTGGCCTTATTTTTCGATATCATTGGGTGTACATATTAATCATACTCGCCATATCTACGCATGTCGTCGACAGCCCAGAGGTAATTTTATTTTGCTTTTTTCATTTATTTTATGTTTTATCTTTTTATGATGTTTCAGTTTTTTTCTTATTTTGCACAAAAAAATTAAGAATGACGATTTTAAAATATTTATATCGAGATTTGAGGAATAATTTAGAGTTGATGTTTTTTGATTGATATATAAGTACACTTTTACCCCCTAAAAATTTTATTTATTTCCATTGTAACGGAATTTAATAGTTTAAAATTGTTGAATAATGTGTTACAGGAACTTTAATTATTATATTAAATTATTAGTTTAATGTTTTCTTTAATAAAAAATTAACTAAAAGTGTAAAAGAAAATCATTATCTCTATCACGAGTCAACTTATTGACACAGAATCTGTAAGTTATTTATATTATTTATGGTTTTGTGATAATTCGAACTACTCAAGTAATTTTACTTTAATTATTATTCTTCATAAACAACAAAATGCTTATCATCATTAATTGTCAACCCACCTTTCTCTACACGACCAGTATAACTGACTAATACCAGCGCGTGCAAAAAATCTAGTTACTAATAATGTTTTGGTAATCGGTCTTAATTAAGTTTTGAGTAATTTTCAGATTTTAATGATTTTTGATTGTTTATGTTTTAATCCAGTTGACAATATCGGCGTTAAAATAGTTGTCTGGTACCCTACCAGGGATCGCCTAGACAAACGACAAAGAATTAGATTGCACAAGTAACGTTTCCTTTGATCAAATATTAAAATTCAGTTGAATTCAGATTTTTAGTAAATGTTAAATCGCCCTAAAGTCCAGTTACAGTAAGGTTAACATTATTGTTGATTTATGGAGATTTTTTTTATTATTAATGTTCTATATTTATTTATCTTATAATAGTCTCAAACAAGTGTTCCAATATGTATACATTGAGAGAAGTTTGTGACTTTAAACGTTCTAGTAGACGTTGTTCGGTGCTTTTCTGCTAGGGTAGCTATAGGTGTCTCTTATTCAGGTGATGTCACCTGCCTAATGCCTCTCAAGGGATCTCAGAAATCTCAAACCGTAGGTTTACATGAGTACTGCAACATTAATACTTTTTGGGAAGTCTGAAGTCACTTTCCCAGTAAACACAAATAATATGCGCATAACAATTATGGAACAATTCTATGCAAATGTCAGCTTATAGGTGTAACCTGTTACTGGTGGATAATGTAACCTATAACAGGTTACACCTACAAGCTGATATTTGCATGAAATTCTTCCATAATTGTTATGCGCATGTTATTTGTGTTTACTGGAATGATTCTCTCACTGCATATATCGTAGGTAGATGGTAGGATCCGGCAGTTTACAAACCGCAGGCAATTAGTAAAATGACAATTTTTTTTTAAATGAATCAAACCCGTGGTTACGTCAACGGCCTAAGCAGTTTGCTAAACGTCTAATACGTTTTAGGCTATTATAAAAATGTATTTAATATAGTTTCAATGCTTAATTTTTTTAAAATTATTATTTATGTGACATATGATATATTGAAGTTCAGATAAAAAAATTTGTTACATAATCTTTAACTTAAAAGGTATTAGAATATAAGAGAATCTAATATTTAGACACAATATTTTTTAGTATCTTGATTTAGAAATATTATTACAATTTGATTTATTGATCCTGCAAATGATGACATTCACAGGTAGATCTTCCTTCACACTACTTTAAAACATCTATTAAATTTTACAGAAACTAGATCGGAACTTGACAAAGAAACTTTTTAAATAAATTTCTTACTTATTGTGAAATAAATAAATTACGGAAAAATTTTGATTCTTTTTGACGACACTTAAAATAAACAAGAAATGATTTGTTCATAAGTAAAGTATGAGAACGAAAGAAATCATGTGAAAAATGAAATTCTAAAAGATTCAATACTTCAATTTTCTATAGTGATAGAGGCGACAATAACGTTGCTCGAATTAATAGCAGGTTGTGGGAGAGACCGTCCACTAGAACGATTAAACCATGAGAAATGGTTTAGTGAAAACTTTTTTTTCATTTTCTACTTTTCCTTTTACCCGAACTCGTCAAGTGAGCACTATAGCTATGCGGGTGAGATGCAATCAGAAGTCGATGACGTGCATTCAGAATTATACTAGCTTAGTAACAAAATTCCATACGTTGGCAATTTCATTCTATTTTAATATAAAACTGGATTAAAAACTTATAACAGAAATACAATTATTTTGCTGCGTATCTGTAAGTATGTAGATGAGCATTTTTAATAGATAAGTTCAACTTCTATAATATAAAAATTGTTGTGTTAATCTATTAAAATATTTTAAGAAAACTAAAATTTTACTTTAATTACACGAATATTCTTATTAATTCTTATAAAAAATGTTAAAAGAAGATTTTTCTTTGGAAAATTACGCAAGTTTTAAAGCATTGAACATTAAAACGAATTTTAGATTTTATATTACCAAAGTTTAGACAGTTTAAAAACATGGGTTAAAAATATTTTTACTTTAGTCACTTTAACAAAAATTAATTTTCTATTAACGATGCAACGCATTAATTTTTTAATTTTCCGCAATTTGGAATTTTTAAATTAATATTAATTATCAACTTAAGAATTTGTTGAAATAATGATTCTGGTCTTGATTTCTTGTGTTACAAGTCATTTTCGTTTAGTCAACTTAAGAGGTGATTACACTGATTTTTTCAACATATTTAATTTTAAAGAAATTAGCTAAATGCAAATATTAATTATTTAATTATAAAGTAAAGCTAAGTACAATTTTATTAAATAAGAACTTTTTGCCATAAAAAGCCTCTACAATATAGTAATTGTCGAATTTAAAATTTGTAAGTAAAGTTAGAAGCCAATAGGGGAGTTGTTACGTAGAGGGTGGGCCTCCCTAGTATATACATACATACATGTATGTACGTTCTCGATAAACATGAAGTGCTAACCAATGTCTCATTGTCAGCACTATTTATACAACTTGATGATTTCAAATTACGAACTTCCATCGTCAGGCTTTTCCAATTATACCACCCTTCAATGATTACTATTGGTTTAGATAATCAACAGAAAATCGTTACTTAAAATGGCTCACGTGTTATTTAAAAACTTGATAGAATTTATATTCAGTATTAACTTTATTAATTTAATATATCTACTTGGATTTAAATTCATATAGATAAAGTAGAGAAAACGAGGCAATAGACACAGACAATTTATCCTCTTCCTTCAAGTTTACTGACTGACAGACTTAGATCAGTTTTTCAAGTTGTAAAAGATGAAAATGCATTTAAAGAGAAAGGTTTAACTGAAATGACTTTACTGTACTATCAAAATTTTAAAATTGACTGAGACAAAGGCATTTTAAACTTATGACCTAAAATGCTTTATCCGTAATCTAGTGCAGATAAGAGACATAAAATAGGTTTTATTAATTTTGAAGGATATTCAGCTGTCACAAAACATAATTGTCTAGGAAAACCAATATTACTACCTAATACAGCAAAATTTGAAAGAATTTAGAATTGCTATGAAAACTTATGGATAGATTCTATCCATAGATGACGAAAAATGTTTTGAATTTAGATGTAGTCTGGTAAATGTTATAATTTGTGAAAGTGTACGGATTTTTGAACATTTAGGCATATATATGGAAATTCATGTAGTTTAATAAATTGCAATACATTCAAAAATGCAGTAAAAATGTTTTCTTAAATAGACCGGACTAAAACATTACTAATCAAAAATCTTAAGATTAAACAATATTAAAAACTTAATTAAGACCGATTAAACAAACATTATTATTAACTAGATTTTTGCACGTGCCGGTACTAGTCAGCTATGCTGGTCGTGGAGAGAGGGGTTAGTTTTGTATTTAATAAAGAAGAGGTTGTTTAAAATACAATTAAAAATTTAAAAATAATACACCATAAGTAGAATTACTTGAGTATTCTAAATTATAACAAAAAACCATAAATATTATAAATAACTTACAGATTCTGTGTCGATGATAAGTTGACTCGTGATAGGGATCATGATTTCATTTTACACTTTTAATTTATTCTTTACTAAAGAAAAACATTAAACTAATAATTAATTGAAATGCTAAATTAACTATAACATATTTAACAATTTAAAACAATAAAAGAATTAAACTGGAACTAATTCTAAATTTATTGCATTTTTACTAAAGACTGGAGAAATTAACTAGGTGTAGAATAATCACTTAAACAAATAATAAAACAAAACACCGTAACAAATTTACTTTGACAAAGACAAATAATACTACAAAACTGTAGATACTAGAAAATATTCTCAGATTAGTGCTATTGTGACATAAATCGTAAAAATAACGCCAAACATTAATTTAATTAATGAATATTAATAAAACTCACCCTTTTCAGAACACGATGGCACGCAATCTCGAACCATTGAACCCTCGCTGACATATTTCTGTAATAAAAAGTGTTAATAAATTTTTTTAAATGTCAACACTATTTTTTATAAATTGCTTTTCGTATTGTTTTTCATAGAAATTCTAAAATGTACACACACACATATTATGTATATATATTAACATAATTTATACTTGAGGTCTCACTATACAGATTGCACTCTCTCTCTCACTTTTTGAGAGACACTCTGCATCTTCTTTTCTCCATTTAAGTATTTTAGAGCTTTCTCACAGCTGTATCGCCAAATATACAAGTCTTTGTACTTGAGGAGCAATGGGAAGCTTTTGTCCGAGATAAAATGATTTTAAGCTCGATGGAATATAGAGAATGTAGCTTCCACATCGCGCCTGTATAACCTCAGTTGAATCGTAGTGGTCTTTGCTGCATTCGTCTATACATGTGTGTATTCATGTCTTTCCATGTGAAATGGAAAATGTACAGTCGAATGCGGAGTGGCTCTCTTAAAAATTTTGAAATAGCATCCACTACAACCACGAATGTCACATGAATTAGGAATTTTTATTCTTTAAAACTTTTAAACATTTACATTTTAAGACTATGATTTTTTGAATCTATTTGTTTATTAAAAACAATGCTTTGAATTAAGAGGGTAATAATTATATATAATTTAAAATATATAATTTAGGGTTATATAAGGGTCTGACCTCTAGGTCACAAAAGTTTTATTTCTTTGTGACTTTAGACACTTATGTAATTTTTAAAAATTTTATTTTAATAGATTCATTAATAAGAATGTTAAAACTCTTTTGTCAATTCTACCTTTCTAATTATTATAAAATTAACGAAATAAAAATGTACACATTTACAATTTTCATTTTAAACTTCATCTTCCATAGTGTGGAATTCTTTTCCGCAGTTATGTATTTTGAAATCAAAGACAGATGCTTGCCAAATTCTCTAAATTTTCCTCAAATATTTTATCTTTATACTGTTTCCTGTTGTTCATACCAAAAAATTTATGTATGTTATTTGTGAACATTCTATCTAACCTTTTCCTTAACGGCCACATTTACAACTTAATCCAAAATTTTTAGATTTTAAAATGCTGCAAAAAATAACATTTTGTAGCAGCTGCGATAATACTTAACCTCCATAAAAGTGAAACTTTGGTTCTCTGTAGCTGAAAAATAAGTTCCTGAAACAATTTTCTTCCTAAAACGAGTACGCCCTTTTTTCCCTTACTCTTCCTTATTTTAACCAATTACGTATTATTTTAAAATTTTATAGAGGTTTAAACAACTATTAAGATATTTAATTTTTTACATAGGTTTGTAGTTGTTTTGAGAATATTAGGAACATATGAATAGTGTGTGAAGATTCAATCAGTTTTTTTTAAATTTTGAAATACAGAACTGAGAAAAATGATTTGTTATGAAATCCAATTTTTCTTAGATAAGATAATAATATATAATCCCTCTTATTGGTGAAAGAAGTTATCAGGCAGCATCCAGAAAGAGGAAATTTAAAAAGGACAATTAGGCGAGATCGAAAAAAATTACCACCTAACCCCAAATCACTGACGAACTTGGATGAAATTCCAGAGAGATAGCGCAATACATTTCCCTTCCACGATTCATTTTGTATCTTCTGGGAATCACGAAAGTAGAATATTGGTTTTCAGTACTCGAAGAAATCTGGAATTTTTAGCTCGCAGCAACATTTGGTTTTGTAGATGGTGCATTTAAAGTTTCACCAAATATATTCACACAAGTCAAACTATTTTGCATACTTTCGGAGAAACTTATGTAATAAAACGACCAGGCGGAGGACGTAGTAGAAGATTTTTACCATGTTATTCCAAAGCCCTTTGAAACCAGCATGATGCTGCTATACAAGGTAGTATTTGAAAATAAATAATAATTTAAAAAATGTATTTTTCGATGTCAGTTGCGTGCTTCAACAGATCTTAGATTTTACCAATTTCAAAGGTTGAGTGCGCTTAATTGTTATGATAGAATTAACCTATAAGGGTAAGCAAAAATTTGCTACGTGCTTGACAAAGCCAAGATCTGGATTTCAAAGATTGCAAGATTTTTAGAAGGTGTCGACAAGATGGTCTGTCGCGTCGCTCTCATAAAAATTTATGATTTGTAATATTTCTTCATGAATTAGAAATATTTTGGCAAATGTTAAAATAACAAAAAGTAAAGATTCTAGGTATCTCTGCGAAGGTCTAGGAAATAAACCATTAGTCACTTTAGTGCCTGCTGACCCCCCCTCTGCTAATAGAGTATTTCAAAATTGAACACAACATATTTCCTTATCCCCTCCAAAATTATGTACCCCCACTTACTTAATTTAAAAAGCTATGTACCTCCGTGAATTTTGAGTTTGCAAAAAAAGAGACTCAGACAGATTTGAACGGCCACCGAATTCACATAATCGGTTCTGGCTCCGTGAAATTCCCCCTTTTTTATTCAATTTAATATGTATTCAAATAATTATACATTAAAGTATGTTGTTTAAATATATTGCTTAAAATGATATGACATGTGTGTTTCATTTTCATCCAAATCACAAGAAATAATAATTTCATTTAAATTCAACATTCACAATGCATAACAGTCAATCTTTAAACTCTGTTTCTTAACCTTTTTGGTTTTATAATTTTATGACTTAATTTTGTTATCGAAGCTGATGCCAATTTTTCCACGGTCCTCAGACGTAAAATGAAATATAATATTATTTATAAAAGTACATATTAAAAGACATGTTTAAATAAGCAAAATTGTAAAACACACAATGGGACCACACATACTTAAATTTTATTAATTAAAAATTATAATTAATCATTGGTCTCTTTTCCAAAAGAAATAAGAAGGACAAAACGACACGTCCGGACGTTTTCTCAATTCTAAAATCAGTACCAACCTAAATATTACTCTTGAGTATGAAACAAAGTATTTCCAATAGAAAAACCATAAAATTAAAAAAAATCAATTGAAAAATTAATGTTCAAACATGGTACTTTTAGAAAAATCATCCACATATGAGATAATGAATAGGTTTCTTTACAATGAAACATATGTCATACATTTCAAATACCATCAAATTTCCCAGAAAAGCTACATGCCTGTTAAAGAATCAGTGGTTTATGAGTAATTCTCGGAGAGCTTTAGGACAAACCGGAAGCCAATTTGTACAACTCTCATAGAAAACTGAAGTGAGATTGTTCGTGGTGTGTGAAAGCAGAGAGAGAGAGAGAGAAATGTAGAAAGCTTGGCACAGAAAGCTCCGTCAAATAATAGGAGAGTAATGAAGACAAACGGGATATGAGAATTTACTTCGCGAGAGCTACTCACTGAGAAAATAAGCACCCAATAGGATTTTATCGTTGTTACGATCTTTTATTTCAATATAAATTTAAATCCATTCTATTGTTTTATTCTTCGCCTTTAAAACGAAAGAGTAATAGTTGCAGAATTTTTCGGATCGTTTGTGGATCTTATAATTAAGACTAGTAATTGGTCGTTGACGATGATTGGGAGCTCGTACTCTGCATACCAATTTTGTGTTCTTTCTTCCTTACCAAGTTAATTATTTACGTAAAGTGTTATGCATTTCAATGAAACACTAACGATATTGTCCTCATTGAATTACGCCTATTTTTATAGACGTATTTCTTCTTACAATGATTATTCTTTTATTAACAATTTAATACTGAAATCCTAAAATACCTAAATTTAAGTTTAGGTTATTATTAATTAAAATTTTATTCATTTAATCAGTATTTAAGCTTAATTACAAAATGAAAAATGCTTTTAATGATACTGGTAATTAATTCATATATGATATTATGTATTATGTATTATGTAATTTAGAAAATAAAATAACCACTAAAATAGCACATTTGAGGAATTAGAAAAATTAAACTTTTTGAGTGTATTGGACTCACGGACCATGAGATATACCCAAAGAGTGATTAGACGATTACAAGAGAGGAAGGTTAAACTTTTCGTGACTTGAAACGCTTGCTATAAATCAATAACACCGACACACACAAAAATAAATTTCGAATGATTCGACTGCCATGTGGTAGGTTATTTTCCTTAAGATGTATCTATAGAGAAAAACGTAGTCCAACCTTAAAATTAGTTCGTGTACTCATTTTGCAGACATGATGACGAGAGAGAGGTAAAGTTTACAAAGAGAATGATTTTTATAAGATTTTATTTACGACTTATGGTGAAATTGTTTTCAGATTTTCTTGGTTCTTGTTTTCATTTTCACAAAAAAGGAAAAAAACAGTAGTCCCTTTTGATGCGGACATTTACATTTATAAAATCCTTAAAGAATAATTAAATTTTAAATAAATTTTTTTGATCAACTCTCGATAATATTTTTCAACGAAAATTTACCTCATATTTGAAAACTTAATATTGTAGCCATGAATATGAGAAATTCTATTAAAAACCGTACCACCTGTAAAGAATATTTTCTTTCTTTTAAGACAACTTTAAACAACATTGAAGATAACATGTTTTGAAACATTAACGCTTGGGAAATGTTCTATTAAAAGCATTACTTGCATTTTATTTTTAAAGTTTTTTAGTTAAAATATTATATAAAAGAGTTCTACCCGCGACAGTTATTTACAGGTGGTAAGGTTTGGAATAGAATGCCTCATATACTTTTCAAAAACATGAACATAGAAAAAGGTTTTTGCAATGGTACAAAATTGAAAAGAATAAATAATAAAAAATTTACGATTTACCTGGAAAAACTTAGTGGAAATCATAAAGGCGAAATTGTTATTGTACATTTAAAAATAAATCTCAAGGGTAAATTTTTAAGAAACTAGGACTCTATTTATCATAATCAGTTGTTGCTCATTTCTAATAGGTTTATCAAGAGTTATCGCAGAATAAAATTAACCAAATCTTCTTATACAAAAAATTATGAAAAATATATGAAATACATGTAAAAAGTATTGATTTCGCTAGATTTTAGATTAAAATTAAAGGTAGCACTGAATATTACGGCTAAGCTTTAAATATTACAAGCACTGTATACCATGCATGGTTTTATTTGATTAATTATAACTGTAAAAAACTTAAAATATTAAATATACAATGGCAAACAATTAAGGGTTTTAAATATAGACAAAATATATTTTAAACCTTTTGCCTGGTGACAAAATCACATTGTAAATGTTTATTCAGTTTGTTTGTAAGCTAGTGATGCATAATGATACGAGATTTTCAATTATCTCACATCATATTGATCGTTTTTAAAAATTGTTCAAATGTAAATATCGTTCAGTCTCTTGTTTTTGATACATCGTATTGTAACGGAATTTGGATCGATTCAGCACGATATTTTTGGTTCTTATTAGACAATTAAAATTTTATTTTATAATAACTGAAAACAATGTTATCATTTTTGGAAGATGTTATTCCTTTGAATTTGTTATAAACAAAAAGAGAAAATTGATAAAATTTTAAAAACTAATAACGCCATCCGTTTTGACGCAAAAAATAACTTAATGAACGTGTATGACATTTAAAAAATTTTCATTTTCCTTCTTGTAAATAATTTATAAACAAATAATAATGCACTCTCATGCACCTATTTGAGTCCATCATTCGACATTTGAAAATTACTGCAAAATTATTATTGGAAACAGGATTGCGGATCAAATTATTACTTTTGACGTCAAAAATTGTTTAAAAAATCATTTCTATATAAAAATTGTTATATACAAATAGATAAAATTTTAAAAACTAATAACGCCATTCGATTTTACTTGTTATCCAGAATTTGCTTAATCCGTTTGAAATATATTAATATCAAAATTAAATGTTTTTTGGAATCCGGTACAGCAAACATCCAAACAGCTTCCAAAATTGTAAGTAAATGTGTTCCTAAAAGAAATAATGAAAATGTATTTTTTGTTTTAATAGAATTTTCGAAAACAATTACCTCGCCAAAAATACCATACCAGGAAAAAATATAATCATTCCTTCTGTTAAGAAGAGACAAATTGATGCAAATACGGAATAACCAAATCGAAAACGGGTACAATCCTCATTGAGAAATTCCCCTACGAGAAAATCGAAATCTTCGTACAGGGTAAAAAGGACACCGACCAAAAGTTCACGGTTGACTACATTTTTAAGACTGAAGATCGTTTGATAGTCTGGCTCTTTTTATACCAAAATTTCCCTGTGTATTTGGAGCATTAATACCTTTTGCCATGTATTTGAAGCATCGATACCTTTTGCCATGTATTTGAGAAACCATTGTTAGAGAAACACTTGCGTTGACTCAGCTTTTAGATCGCACGTGTTCACATCCTCTTAGTCATATGTTTTTACAATTTAATATTATAGTTTTTATGTTGTTGTTAATTATTTATAGTTATTACAATTTGTTATTAACATATTGTTATTACAATTTGTTATTAACTTGTTATTACAATTTGTTATTATTGTTTACATTTTTATAACTTGTTGTTAATTATTATAATTTATTATTATCTTATTATTAACTATTATTTGTTGTTATTTGTTATTAATGTTATAATTAACTATTATTTTTTTGATATTATTGTTATTATTAATTATTATTATTTATTTCTACAAATTGTTATTATCTTGTTATTATTAACTATTATTGTTGTTACTTTTATTACTATCTTGTTATTATTATTACAATTGCTTATTATTTTTATTTTGTTATTATTGTAACATTTATTATTACTATTTTGTTATTATAAATAATTATTCGTTTTTCAACATTATTATTGTTTAAATCTAATTATTATTTTATTATTCTTATTATTACTATTTTCATTACTTAATAATTGTTTATAATTGTTAATAGTATGTTAATAACAATTATTTATTGTTATTCCCATTATTATTATTATTATTATTATTTATATTATTATTAATATTGAAAAATACGTTACGATGACGTAACAGTTGCCATAAGAGAAATAAAATATTAGAAAAGAGAAAGAAAACAAAGAACCTGGAAATTTCCTATAGATGAAGGATGTTTTTTCGGTGAAGTTTCTTGTTTTTGATAAATCCTCAGATATCTACTGATATTGGAAAAAATTGAAATAAGCAAAAAAGAATATTTATTTGTATTTTAACGATTAAATATTTATTCAAATATTATTTAAATATAGTTCCTTATTTTTAGACACATTCAAGAATGAATAATTTTTACGTCTGTTCTGAATGACGAGTTAAGGAAGAGTGAGTGCTCTTGTGTTTTCGTTAGATAAGAAACAACTTTTTTTCTCGTGCCATGGCAACGCGATGCCTTTTTTATGCAATTGAATATTGTTACTCATTATTGTTTAATTTTCTTAATTTTATTTTTTTAATAATAAAAAAAAAATGTTACATTAATTATTAATTAATTAAAAATGAGCGTAGCATACTCGAAAAATTACTATATGATCGAGTACGATTTTTTAAAAATTAATTTGTTTGAAACAATTTTTATAAACACATTTTTTAAAAACAATTTTTAAAGTTAAAAGTCATCATTTTATCCGCACTCCTGTTTCCAATAATAATTTTGCTGAAATTTTCAAATGTCAAATGATGGGCTCAAATAGGTGCGTGAGAGTGCATTTTTTTATTATAAATTATTTACAACAAATATAGTGGAAATTTTTAAAAAGTCATACATGTTCATTTTGTTATTTTTCGCCTAGAATCGAATGGCGTTACCAGTTTCTAAAATTTCACCAATTTTCTCTATTTGTTTATGAAGTAGGTATAACGTCTGTCAGCCATTTTTAAAGTTTCTTTCTGTTCAAACACCCTTAACAATAAATTAAACTACTTAGGCAATTTTAAATTATGTATTAGTTTGACGAAAGCTGCATTAGATTTTTTATTTATACATATAGTTTAAAAACAAGAAATCTGACCTGGCTTAAAAGGAATTATAGATTTTCGTTTATAATTTACTGTGATAACCAAATTAATAATATTTTTAATTTATAGATTTTATATTGCTTTCGCATAGCCTATACTTCATGCTTCATTAGTTCGTTCTTCTCAAATTATCCCTATAATTCCGAGCCCGATATCTCTGCTCATTTAGAAGTAATACGACACGCAGAAAACCACTTTTTGGGCGGAGGGTATATTTTCCGGATGCCCTTAAATTAATTGGATAATGTAGTGGCTATAAAAGATCTTTCGAAATTATTTCTTTCTGAAGTTTTTTTTGTAGATTTATCACCAAATAGAAATATATAAATATATATGTTTACAAATATATAAATCCTCTAAAAGCAAATTCAAAATTTCAAAACTAATTTTCAAAATGTAGTATTAACAGACCAGTTTTTCATGGACCAATATTTCAATCCGGCGATTTATTTAAAATATGTAAAATTTTCATGATTCAGTAGGACTATTATTCTTAATGTATGTAGTCTCTCTAAATGTTTGCTTTTTGGCTTTGCGTGTATTTTAACTCAAACCAAATACCAAAATATATTTTTTTCTGAAAAATATTTGTTGAATTTTTATCTTTAAATATAAATTTTAAATAACTTGAAAAATTTATATCGTGTACAGCGCGTAGTAATTAGAATTTATATTTTATGTGAAAAATATTTTATGAAAGTTATCTTTGCTGTGACAATGAAACTTTATTTGTCATTAATAATAAATGTTTTTGAAATACATCCGGTTAGAGATCGTTTGAAATTTTATTATTTTCATTTTAATGTAACTGTCATTTTAAGGGATGTAACAAACACACATTTGATTCATTGAGGAAATACTAGAATTTTATTACCTACTCCCTTGAATCGTCGTTAAACATTCGGGATGCTCATAGTTACCTTCTCTAACTTTTCCGCTTACTATTATAAATGAGGACGCCATGTAAGCAATTAATTAACTTCAACACTGAAAAATCATCTGAAAAAATGTATTTAATTGAAAACAACTGTTAAAAATGATTTATTTATTAATTTTGAAAATATCTTGGTAAATCACATAGAAGCTTAACCAAATAAAAAATTATCGTTTAAAAATTTCTAATTGTCATTATTAAATGAATAAGAATTTTTTAAATATCAAATCAGTAATATAAATTGGTGTTATAAATTAGTGGTGAAGCTCATCTGCAATAAAATATTTTCTTTCATATCTCTTGTAAATAAATGTACCAATAAAGTACTTCCTTGGAAAGTTGTCAAGCCATCTTTGGCGCCAGGTTGACGATCAAATTCAGAGTTCTTAGCATTTCCGATTTGATTCTCGCCTTGTATGCCTTCCAGTCGAACGAACTTCAATTTAGTTTAAAATAAACTATGTCCAGATCAATCTTTTTCTTTAAAAAAAAAGAATGGAAGACTAGAGAAGAAAAAAGAAAACATGACAGAAATCTTGGCAGCAATATTGTGTATTTGGAAACGTCCTATAACTGTTGCAATTTTGCCCCCACTTCATATACGATAAAACATTCACAAACTCCACACATGCATGAATCTCATCGTACTTTCAAACTCAATGAAAACTTTTGCAGTTTGAAAAGTTGTATTTATCTCTTCTCAGCTGTTTTCAAAACTTTCAATGTAGTGGCTCCTTGCAAAATAATGAATATCAATTTTTTAAAGATATTTTCTATTTTTAAGATAATTGCTATCATAACTTTACAATTTGCAAAGTTAAATTGGTTACCCATATATCACAATTTACAAGTTCTCGCGTGTTAAGAAAGATTCCTTTTTCACAAAATTAACAGTTTACTTATTGAGCCATTTTATTTTGGCAACTTTTGTTTTATTAGTTACTTTTAGGTCATGTTATTCAGTGTGAAGTGCTGCCATAGTAAAGTGTGTGCGGCACGTCAACACCTTAAGTTAGAAAGTGAAACAAATAAACCCACATTTGATTTAGAGTGCTCAAATTTGGTACATAACACTTGTTATGATTAAAAAATTAAGACTGGTAGTCCAGGTGACTACTACTGACAATTACATTTTTAAGACTGCCATTTGGTAACTTTTTCTGTTGACTACATTTTTAAGACTGCTGTAGTGCGGGTGACTACTTCTGATGACTTCAAATTTTAGACTGATTGCTGTTGATGCTCTGGCCCTTTTTATATCCAAATTTTCCTATGTATTTTACAAACTGCTTACTTTCCCATGTATTTTACGAACTGCTTACTTTTATATGTATTTTACGAACAGCTTACTTTTCCATACATTTTTGGAAACCCTTTGTTAGAGAAACACTTGTGGTGACTCACTATTAGCTCGCATGTGTTCACATCTTCTTAATCATATGTTTTTACAATTTAATATTATATTTTTATGTTATTTGTTTATTATTTATGGTTATTACAATTTGTTATTAACAATTTGTTATTACAATTTGTTATTATTGTTTACATTATTATAACTTGTTGTTAATTATTATTTTATAACAATTCATTATTATCTTGTTAATATTAACCATTATTTGTTGTTATTTTGTTGTTACAAATTATTATTAACTTATTATTATTAATTATTATTTTGTTGTTACATTTTATTACCATCTTGTTACAATTAATTATTATTATTTTGATATTATTGTTATCATTAATTATTATTATTTATTGTTACAATTTGATATTATTAACTATTATTGTTTTACTTTTATTACTATCTTGTTATTATTATTACAATTGCTTATTATTCTTATTTTGTTATTATTGTTAAATTATTTATTACTATTTTGTTATTATAAATAATTATTCGTTTTTAAACATTATTATTGTTTAAATTTAATTATTATCTTATTATTCTTATTATTACTATTTTTATTAATTAATAATTGTTTATAATTGTTATTCCCATTATTATTTTTATTATTTATATTATTATTAATATTGAAAAATACGTTACGATGACGTAACATAAACTAGAAGACTTTCTGAGTTCTTTATCATAATATTATGCTCTAAAATTTATTTTTCTACATTTCATTATTAAGTAATGAAAAGTTGGACGTTTAGAAAGTTATTATGTAACCTTAAATTTTGCCCTTTTTAATACTCTTTATAAAAAAAATAACTGGAGAATAAATTTTTTAAGTAAATGGATTTTGCCTTTCGCTACAACTTTTTAAAATTTGAAAATTGCATGAAAATGTTTAAAGTTTAAATTAAATATGTTCCATTTTTAATATTCTTTGTTATAAATGTACAAGTTTTTCATATGATGAAATTTTTATTAAAGCAAGAATGTTGTTAAGCAACAATAAGTGAAAAGTGATCCATTACGCCTCAGTCTCCCCTACTACATTTTAGTTAGGTGTATATTTCCCCTAGTTTTACAGAATTCAGAAAACTAGTTGCAAATTGTTTATTTTTTAACAAAGTCTTACACAAATTTAAAAATTCGTTTTGTAATTAAAAATTTTGATATTTTTTCGCAGAATTGAAATATGTTTTCCATTTTGTTAATGAATTCCTAGACCTGGTTTGAAGGTTCAATGCTGTGGAGACATCTGTGGTGATTGTTTAATAAGGTTATATCTACTTGAGTTGTATTGTGCCTAGGGACATTACAGTCTTCACTGAAACCACCCTCTAATTAACCACCCTTTCCTGCTTCATGCCAAGTGCACGATTCGGATATTAATTAACACTCAACAGTTACCGGAGCAGATTAACTTTACATCATAATTAAGACAAATATGTATTAAATTGTCGCACAACTTTCACTCTACTTAATATTCACCATATTCATATTGTGAAAAACAACATTGTCATTTATTGTAAACTCATTTTATGTTTAACATTTATTAAAACAGTTGTATTATTTAGAGGGTGAGTAAGCTATACAGTCGAAGGTTTTCTCCTCTGTATTTTTTTTTACATATTATTATACATTTTTATTACATAACATTTTTCATATTGATATAGCGGTGGAAAACCTGGAAGTGCTCTGGAAAATCGGCGGGAACTTTGGATTCCATAAAAATCGTTTAAAATATAAATCCTAAAAATATTCGAGGTCTATCTGCATATTAATTTAACTACCTTTAATTTAAGCTCTTAACGAAGTAGAACGGTTGAAAATTCGATAAGCTATGAATCTCCGATTATGACAATATTTAACTATATTTTCCTGTTTGAATTTGTTAAAAGGTTAAAACAATTAAGGGTCTGGGGGTCGATTACGTAAATTGATTTGACTCTCAACGCATTTTAAGTTTTTACTGTTACTCCAGTAACAGTTAATAAAATAAATATAAATTACTCACAGGAAATAAATCATTAAAATAATTTATTAATAATTATTATTAGTTTAATATTTAAATGACCCCCCAGTGGCTTATTTCATCAGTTTTTATCAAATAAAAGTATTCTAAATTGAATTATTTCATCACTTTACACTTTTCCACATATGTCTAACCAAGAATTTGTAAACAAAATCTCTTTTCCGAGTTTTGACTTCTTGAGGAAATCAAATCAATTTAGATAATTGACTCCTTGAATGCTATTAGGAAATTAATGCCTTATGACCTCATGAGCTATATTCCCGTGAATGAAAAAAGTTAGTTTTTGTATATGAACAATTACATTATTATTTAACAAAAAAGTGCAGATTTTTACAATAGACATGAAATTAGAATTTTAAAATATGTGTCAGTTTTGTGTAGTCAATTCGAGTCAAAACGGATTTCCTTTCTTTTGAGCTCTAGGATGAATGGTTCTGAATACTTTCTCTGCCAAGATGAAAAAATAGATGAGACTTATAGAAAGACAGACCATCAAAATGGACGAAATGTTATTTTTGCTATTCAAGTTCGAATCTTGCTTCATCGAGCTTTTTTGGTTGGTTGAGTGAGTCACTCAGGTTATATAGAATCTACATTATTTGTGGGTCATAGGCTTATTGCTGACGTCATAAACTTCAGAATATAAGTTACATAAACGTATATTAGTTTGGCACATCATTAAATATTATCATTTTATATATTATATGTGTCTTTAATTTTTAAAGAATTTAGAAATTACGTTAGGTTAATGTGCCATACAGACTTCACATAAAATAAAACAATATACGTAATTAAGTTTTGGTTCTAACAGACCTAAAAATCAATTTTTAGAAGAGGAACGTGATTTCCATTATGTACACATTCTAAGCTTCTCCCTTCTGATAAATTTCGATAAACGGTAAATTAGGCATAAATGTACAACAACAATATCGAATAGTAATATTTAAATGAAAAATAGGTTCCACCAAGGATACATAAAATTATTGGCACCTATGCGCTTCTTTTACATTTCAACTCCCTTCAAAAAATTTTTCTTCTTTTATCTAGTTGTCGTTGCATCTATACACGTATAAATTTACCTATATCAGAAAACTCGAAAGTCAAAGCTATTTTCGAGAAGTGTCACTTTATACTTGATATTATATGAGTCGAATTTACGACCTACTTTTCCACTCTTGCAATATATCTTTCTAATTAAATTTAAAGTCAATGATTAGTCAATATATATACTACATGCATAGAATAAATTTTTAAAGAAGATATGTTGATAAGTTTTTGACATCTTTTTACAATATAAAATTTTAAATATTCAGCTTCCCAAATATTTTGCTTTGCTTATTAGTTTTAGAATCATCGCAAACATTACTGCTGAATCTTTCATTTTTTCCATGTCTGCAAATAAAATTGAACTAAACATGAAATCGATTTAATTTTATGCCAACTAAAACAAACGCAGTGAGAACTAGAGAAAATCTCGATCTAAATTTAATCTAGAAATGTTATCAATAGATAAATTTTTTGAAATCTTAATTGAAAATCAAGGACATCTTATGAGGGATGAGTCATTTTCTATTCTACAAAAACGTTTTTAAAAAGCCGGTTAAAAATTACTCGAACTGTTCGATTTTATCTAAATAGTCTACATTTTGAGAATAAAACCATATGATGATGTCCTTTATAGAGTATTTTGGCAACTTGAATTATTTGGAGTCAAATCGAACATTGATTATATATCTCAAATGTTTGGCAAAATCGCAAAATATTATACAATAAACGTTTCAAATATATCTCTTTAAAAAAGAAGTAAACTTGTTTGCTTTCTCTCTTTACTTCCTTGTTCATTTTGCAATGAAACGTATTTTTTCATAGCAGAACACATTTGGGTTGACATATCAAAAAAAAATATATTTCAGCTACGTCCGAAGTGCATTATTTTTCGTGTACCATAGGGCCGGCTCTAAACTACACTATTTTCTTTTATACTACTTCACTTATTATCTTGGTATACGGAATACAAATATTTTAAAAAGTAAAAAAATTGTATGAAGCTTCTTTCGCAATTTATTATGCAAACTTAGAATTTATGAGATGTGCACTATGAAGTTTCATCTAAGAAGAAGAAATTCCCTTGAGAACATAGGAAAAAATTATACCTCCGAAGATTTTAAAAATTATATTACGTAGAATACAAGTAAAGAGCATCGAAACTCAGTTATTAATCATTTTTTAAAAATGTATATATGCATTTAAAAAGAAAGTGCTGAAATATTATTATTTAGATTACTTGCGAACCACATAAGTTATGCACAAATATGTGCTCATGTTTTATAAATGTACAGAGTTTTCACATTAAGAGACTAGTAACATTAAAGTGACGAGTTCTCCAAACACACATGAAAGTTAGAAGTGAAATGAAGTTTTGATGAAAATAAAAAAATTTTCTATATTTTAACAGAGAAATAGAATGCACGTGTTTCGTCCTACAGAAAACCTTATTACAGCTGTACTATATATACACAACAAATAGACTAGAGTCTATGAGGAGTACCATCAGGCTTTTCTCTAATTGCTACTATAGAAACTAGAAGTACAATTTCACTGCTGTATTTATACTTTAATTTTGAATCTTACAAAAGTAATGATAAAAGTATTTAATTCAATATTCTAAAATTAAATTATATTTTTATTAAAATTTACACAGGAAAGTTCAAACTTATAAACCTGTTGTACTTGCTTGATAAAGAGATTATATTATGCAAAATGATACTACGAAAATCACTTTTATATAAATGTAAAACTTATTTTTCTAATTTTTTCTGTATTATCAAATGTCAGCCTTGTTACGTCAAAACGAGAAACCTTTATAAATATACCTAACGTTCCTCCTTTTAAATTTGTTTCAAATAAATTGAATCTAATTTGGGATGAGGATAAGTCAATGAGCCTACTTAATGTTTTGAGAAAATAAATTATTTAAAAACCAACAAGAAAGAAAAGTATTGACAAAAATACAATGAATATAATTATAATTTACAAATCTGACTTTAAGAATAACGATTACTTGTGGTGAATGAGCTGGTGATGATATTCTGTTAATCCAATCTTGAGAGGGCCCTTCAAAAAGTGGGCCTCCGAAAGTTATGATTAGTGTGGGATTTTATCACTGTTGTTTACACTAATGAGATAGTGTATTGTATTTTGAAAATATTATCTTCCTTCCAGACGGCTGTCGTTAGTTGAGCAAATTTTGATTGTTCGAAATTTGGAATGTCTTGTTTTAATATAGATTTTATCGAAACTTGAAATTATTTCCCAAATAATAATTTTTGGAGAATTATTTAAAGTTCTATTTTGAGAACCGAGGAAAAAAGTTTAAAAACGAAGTTCGTTTCAATTTTAACACTTGGAAATATACTTGGGTTCACTTCAAATTATATTTGTTTGGAAATTAATAATTAATGATAGACTTGGGTTGATTTGTAACACTTGGGAGTTCACTTTACACTATGTACTTTTAGTTCACTTGGAGACTATGTGTTTAACTCTCTGGTTAGATGACTTATGGTTGGTGTTTCAAAAAAATTACTCTCTGATTGTAAGAGAGCTGGTGCCCTTTATTTATCAAACTTCCCCATAAACATAGTGCCTTTGATGCTACTGGAATTGTGGAGAGATGGTTATCCCTTATTGTTTTTCCAATGTTATGCGTGAAACTTGAATCATCGCATGGATTTTAAGTGGGGATATGGACCACTCGTTCGGTTAGCTGTTCTTCACAGGTTGATTCAATGCTTGAGCGGGACTGTGGGGATGTTGCTTAATAGATTCTTTCTTGCTCGTTCGTTGATTTCCTGGCTTATAGAAAGGTCTTTGAAATGATGCTTAATCGTTATTTTGATTATATTATTCAAGGTTAATATTGTCTGTGGCAAAGGTTTTTACATAATTCTAAATATTACTCTTCTTTCTTGTATTTGATACAATTTATAAATTTGCTGTAAGACATATATGATAAAAAATACTGAATATAATGCAATATTATGTAGAGATTGTATTAATACAATAACAAGTGTTTTAATGACAATAATAATATCTTACAATCCAATTATTTTTCTTAAACAAATTCGCAGACATTATTACCGTCAGGTGTTAAAGGCGTTGGGAGAAGGGCGTCGAGAATTTTCGTGAGCGGCACATATTCCCGCACTGGCTATCATATTTCATATATTATGGCCTATATACATTGTGCTATTGAGCTCTTCAATGGATTCCGATATTATAGAGATCAAAAGTGGGAGTGAGACTTTATCCATACTAGTTTTTCTCTATATATGCGGCAGCATCCATACATTCATATGTTTTTCTTGTAGGATAGTCTTCTATGTTTCTGTGTTTGTGAACATTTGTAAATGTGACTTTCATAAGGTCAAAGGCCACTGGATATATAACCTTCTTTTAAAGAATCTCGTTTTGTAAAAATTCCACTCTAGTTCATGAAAAAGAAGATTCAATTCCGATCTAATCATTTTTTTTCATTTATGTATACATACAAAAGATCGAGTCATATTATACATGTATGGATTCTTTCTCTTTGTAAATACGAAATCTTCAAACCGTTTATTTCTGTGGCTCTTTCAATTTCATTTGCAATAATTTTATAAATTTTCGAAAACATCTTTATTTTAAATCTAGATCAAACAAATTACTTTGATGCAAGGATTTCAATTTTATTATTTACCAAATTAAATTTTTGATACAAACGAAAGATTTTCGATAACATGTAATTTTTTATTTTATATTAGAAATGGAACTCCCTTTTAGAAATGGATAACTTATAGATTCCAAATAAATACAAAATTTCAAAACTCTTTTTTGAAGTTTTTCTAGTTGAGTTTTATTCTTTTTTAAATATGGATTCCACAAATTTACCATATAATCTAATATCGATCTTACGAAAATATTAAAAGGGTTCTGAAGAACTCCAATATTTTTAAAGTGGTAATGCTTTTTGATGGTGTGGTTCATTATCCTCTTAAGGATAATTTTTTTTAAAAACATAAAAATTAATAAAATAGAATTAACATTAAATAATGATAAAAAGACCATACACAATAAATGTCGTTACTTCTTAAGCAACGATAAAAACAAAATTCTATTAGAAACCCTAACTCAAAAAATCTATCATTTGAGAATTAGATCTTGTTCTGTCATTTAGTTCATGATCGAGTACAGTGACATTTACTGCATTCGAAGTTGTGTTCGAAATTTAATTGATTTGTACGTACTACAGATATGTCATTTTTGTTTATGTTCTTTGATACGTACCTCCAAAATATACGTGTCGTCTGACAAAGTATGAAATCCAAGCATTTCAGATAATACCTGGGCAGTATATATAACGTCTTTATATTTCAGACAATGTATATAATTAAATTATTTTTTTATACATTGCCTACGTATTTTATAGAAAATGCCTATCAGTCATAAGGTAAAGTATATAATAATCTCAGTTAGACGGTATATATTAGTAGATAGTATAAAATAATCTCATCAAATAGATTTTATTCCGAATTTTCTGAAATTGCAAATTCAATGGCTGCTCGATTGCATTAAGTTTGTTAACCACGGTTTATAAAACGTTATTATAGAAGATTTTTCTTATTATATTTATATTTCAACTAGACGGCCAATCATTGTGGGGTGGCCAACCATTGTACCGATTACCCTATAATAATACATAATACCTTCTCCCATCGCCTTTAACACCTTACTGTAATAATACATACTATCATTTTTGCCTCCCTATTATTTGCTTTACAAGTGACTTTAATTATCGCGTCTAGAGACCGACTTAAAATTAGGAGTATTCGCATTCACCAGGACCACCTAATGGGTTTTCCTGCTAGAGAAGAGGAAAACTAGAATGCCTTTTCTGCAACAGACTTATTAACAATCAAGAGTTCTAATGATGTGTCCTAGATAATAATAGACAATGCGCCCTATTGTACCTTGACGTCAAACCTTCCACTTGATACATCTCCGTCACAGTGAAAAACACCTGTATAGGGGGATTACGATTAGACACAGTGCTATATAGCTCATTTACCCAGGTGAGAAGCGATGATGCATTCAGGCCTTATAAAGCTTGCTTGAGGTTTGGCCAATATTGATTGAGCCTTAGTGAGTCAGCGAATACAAGACTGATCGAAGGTAGAATAGTAACATCGATGTAGTCCTAAAGCCTCAGGCTTGATCCAACATTGCTGCCCAATGTTGAATCAATACTTGCGAAAGTCTTATTCTAGCTTGATTAATCCTCTTTTTACAGTTATTTACAAAAGGTAAATTATAGTTAGCTGAGTAATATTTACTTTCCCAAGATCATATATTATATCAACGTTAATATAATTATAGAAACATATATGACTGTAACCTTATCACAACATAATTTTGACATTTAGTCTTGTAACAAATTTTTTGCGTTATTAATAGGACTTTTATTAATAGAAATGTGCATGTTTACTTCTTCTTATATTTATATATTAATAAATTAGTATTTTTAACAATTTTATACGTTTATTGACTCCCAAGAAAAATTTTACGAGATTCATTAGAATTAACTCTTAAAAATGCAATATATAAATGTCCATGATTAAATACCATTTTTTCGAAACTCAATTTCAATCATAACAAATATTTTTTACCTTGACTTTTATTAATAGTCATGTCGAATGATAATTTTATTGGAAATTGACGTCGTTTAAATGTAAATGGATAGGTACTTTTCACAATATAACTCTATTCTATGTATAGATGTTATATCACCAGCTCTATTGCCTGTTAAAATTTTACAACGTAAAAGATTATTCGCAAGCTCTAACACTTATTATCTTGTTCCGTAACACAGTCCTTCATTGATGCTAAAATTACTAACTAACATAACAATACAATTGATTCTTAATTCGTATAGTGGAAAGTTAGGTGAATTTCATGTATTTAAGTGTTTTGATAAAATTCCATTATTAATTTCTCCATTGTCACAATTTTTAACACTATCTACTCTAAGACTTTAAGTTTTTCCATATTCTTATCGAGGAGTTCTACAACTTTGCTATTGATTCTTGTAGCTGAAATTGCAACTTTAGATCAATTTTTATATTTACGTTCTGCAAGCATTGAACCAAAAATTGCACGAACAGTATCAGATTTTTGTGGTGTACATTTTTCTGGTAGTAATAAATACATATCTTTATCATTTCAGATTCCATCGTCAACAGATAATAGGAATTTTGCAAATTCTGTCTCTTTTGATAAAGTTTGACGATCTTTAATATTTATTTACAAATTTATAATAAGCTTATTGCGCTCAGGTATTTTTTTTCTCCCGCTTCGAATGATTAGCTAGGAAACCAATCATTACAAATTTTTTGTTATTGTTGATGTTATATTTTATGAAAAATAGGCTTACATAGCCAACTATGCAGGTGATAGCATATCAACATGCTTCTGTGTGTGAGAAGTTGTGTTCCTGTCTTTAGCATTAGTTGGAAAAATTGAAGGAAAAGCTTTTACATTTAAATTTGCCTTATCTCTTTTCATTTCCTGTCGAGGGGATCTTTTTACAATGCAAAACTTTTTAGGATTGTAAATCGAAAAGTTACTGGCTGTGATACTTGGTTATGCAAAAGACATACCAATATGAATTTTTTGCTTTAGAGATTGCAGTCTGCAATTGTTCACTTCATAAAATCACTTGTCGGTGATGTTGAAGATAAAAACTGTTATAATGGAGACTGCGAGAAATGTAAATCCAAAAATATAAAATGTGACAACAATTTCGAAGCTACCTGGTATTATAAATGTGCAACCTACAAAATTTGCAGATTAGGAGAAAAGGTCCTAAATTACAATGCAAAAATTACATGTAAAAAGAAGATTTTTCGCAATGTCAATAAATTAGTTAACGAAACAAACACATTGATTCCTCAATATTTACAATATGTGACCTAGACTTACAGTATTTAATGAAAAATCCGTTAGGTATTATTTTTAGTCAGATATAATAAACAATTTATTAGTGATCAATTTCCACAAGATATCACAGGACCCTTCCGTATTTTTGCATTTCTTAACTATATTCACTTAGTTATTATTGTCTTATTGTGTGCAAGTTCTGATGAACTGTCTCCAAAGGAGTCCACTCTTCTTACAATTTACTTAGTGGAGATAAAAAGAATTCACGTCGCTCATTTTTTTAATGTTATTAATCAAATGATTAAAATTCGTAAGTAATATCAAAGTGTATTAAAATGTAAATTAGTATCAATCAGTAGTCAATTAAATATTCCTCATCTTTACCTTTGTAACAAAACCTCTAGTTAATTTTAATCGGTTGATGGTTTCACAAGATAGTTGAAAACCGACATTTATATGTATATCACAGTCTACACAAATTGTCAATTCAGAAATAGAAAGTTTTGCAAATTGGGTTAACAGTTAGAGACTCCAACAGAGAAAACATAGTTAAAATTTCGTCTGTATATAACTAAAGTGCGCCAGTCTAGATTGACAAATTACTACAGAGACACGACAATGTATAACCAGTCTTGAAACTAGCTGGATATAAAACATTATCATCTTTTAGTCACTAGATAGTAATAACAAGACAATTAGAAATGAACGATTAAGCTAGTCAAAAGTCTGGGAAAAAGTTGCATAGAGGGATTGAAAATCTTACCGAAACCATTGTAAAACCCTGACTAAGGACACCGACTTTTCTTATCCGACAAAATAATAGCAAAAGTAGTTACAGACTATTTAAAATGTTTTATTAATTTCTACAACATCTCAAAAATATTGTCCTAAATTTTTAAGTCGATCCGAATAATAGTTTCGGAGATACATTCCTGAAAAGGTGCACGCACAAAGTCAAGAAGACTCTGCGCGTCGCAAGGTAAAATCTTTTTTTCACTTTTATTGGTACTCAAAACTTAAAATACGTTTTTCTCGAAACTGTGTTTTTAAAGTCGGTGGTCAAAATTTCTCGGAAACTACTCAACCGATCTTGATGAAATTTTGCACAGGCCTTCGAGATACAATTCTTGAGAACTTGGACGAAAGATTTTTTTTCTTAAATCACAACTATTTAAAAAACAATGTTGATAAAACTTTACCAAAATTTGCATTTTTTGTAAAAAGATGCGCCAAAAATCCAATTTTTACCCTTCTTCCAATTTCTAGTTTTAGGTCTGTACTAAAAGAAAATCTTTGGTTTTTCAATTTCATATGATTCTGTTAGGAATTGCGCTGTCAACGCGGACGCACCTTTTTTCCAAAGGGGTCACTGGAAATGACGTCTCAATGTCTGACTTCTGCATATTTTCCTTCGAAAATTTATAAAATTCTTATTTAAATATGTATGTTTACAGATCTAAAAAGTTACAATAAAATATTTATTTCTTCATATGAAAAAAATTGTTGAAAATAGTCCTTTTTGCCGAGTAAACCTATGTAACCCCTTAACTGTTGACAGTTTAGACATAATTCCGATAGTTGTTGTTCAGACAGGATTCCCTCTAAGTGAGAGAAAAACTCAGGGGTATTGTTGTAAAATTCAGTTGTAGTATGTAAAATAAAATCAATTTATTAATTAATCTATGAAATTAATTGACCCCTGAAGTCGAAGTTTATTCATTAAAATTTTTAAATATTGTTTTTTGGAAGTTTAGGGCAATAGCCATTTGACAGTTTTTAAAAGCCTTTAAATCTCATTTATCAAAAGTTTTATTTGAGTAAATAGAAAAGTGGTCCACTTATGGAGACATTTCCCCTGCACTTATTTTATTTCGTTTGTTTAATAATTTTTATGCATGTAAAAGAATCCTTAAAAATGATTAATTAACCATTTTTTTAAATAACAATTTTTGTTATATATTAGAGTAGCTCATATTTTGCAAAAGTTGGTATTTTTTAGGTTGGCAAACATAATTTACTTTTGAAGGTGCAAAAATGAACTGTGCATAAGACAGGTCATTTGATAAATATTAACCCGTGCTACGGAAGGCATGAAGTTTAAATGGAATTTGATTTAACATGGGTTTAGTGCACTTCTGCAAACTTTATGTTATAACTTTTCTATTTTTACACATCTTGATAAGTTTGTATGCATTCTTACGGTTGTAATAATTTTTTCTAATAAAATATTCGAATTTTAAAAAAATTTTATTAATTACCTACATACCCAAGACTTTTTATCAAAAACTTTCTGAGATACGAGATAAAGTGACAGATTCAGACAAAAAAATCAACTCCGGTGAGCAGCAACCGCAAGTATAGTTCGTTTGAAATGCAAAAATGAAATTGATCTATATTTATTATAATATTATCTAGTCCCCCAAATGATAAAGTCAAGAGTATGACTCTTGTTTCAAAATAAAGGTCGATTTTCAGCTGTAGGAGAACAAATTTTGGATAAAAAAGAAATTCTTTGATTGCGAATTAGATAATAAATGTAAATTAATTTCATTCTTGCATTTAAGAGATTCCATTAAAAAAACAAATCAAACTGAATAAAAATGAATTGACTTTTAGTTAAATTCATTTGAATCCCGCTTTCTGATTCGTTATGATGAATTGAAATGAATTAAGATGGGTTAATAATTAGAACCTGTAATCCGATTAAATTCTGACTCTTAATATTCCGGACAGATTGAAAAAAGTTACCACGTGCAATCTGTAATATATATTGTATAATAATCTTCATCATTAAATTTTACTGGGTTCCTTCGAGCATTGGAATTCGGAGAAATGAGTAAGCGGACGTGCTGGCTAAATCAGCTACTGCGTATCTGAGCCTTTGGACAATGAAGGGATTCCTTTAGCGGATTTATTTAAATCTTTTAAGGAAAAAGTCTTCTTCGCATATAAAAGAGATCTTAGTTAAGAACAGGGAATTACCAAGAGTAGATAATAGTTCCAGAATTATCACCCTGATATTACAAAATCTTTCATTTGACCGAAAGATTTGTCTAAAAAACTGATCATTACAATTATTCGATTTAAAGCGAATCACGAGATTACGCTAAATATAAAATACTTTGCTTTTGTTAGTTGTGTTAATTAAAAAACTTACAAAACATTTCAATCTAGGTTAGACAAAAATAGTATATGAATTTTTATTTTTATATTTTGAAATATATGAACTTTTACATTATAATTAGAAATATAATAAATGTAGGTTTTAGTCATGTTAAAACTTTACGTAAATTCCAATTTTCTTCAAAAATGAAATTAATCGCTTAATGGTTCACATTAATTTTGTGTATTAAAAGTTCATGTCTTAAGCATTATTAACAAAGACAAAATTTTACATGCGTAATTCGTCATATAGTGTAATATAATGAAAAGAAATAAACAATAACAGTTTCTCTAATTAACGTATAACTTTAAATTTTTTCTTAGTTTTATTAACCAAATCTTCTTGTCATTCATTTGATACTTTATATTTTATAAATTATATAAGTTAATTAAATTATAGTTTACTTACAATACACCACTTTGACAAAGGCGGGCAGTCCTTTAAGTGCATGTGAGCTGTGTAATTGATGCAAGGTGTAATGCTCCCAACACCATCATTGTATTGACCACATATGTAACATCTCAGCCCTTGAACAGATCCTACAATAGAGAATGTGATCCGTATAACATGATCTTTCAATTAGCGGATATCAGTTTAATTACACTCTTGTTTGATAATGTTATAAGAAAAAATTATAAAATAGCAATATACATTTACAAGAAAATTGTATGTTTAACAATATATAATATTACTGTATTTTTCAAATTTATGTTTAAATCATTAATTTTTTGGCATCAGGTACTAATGAAAATGCCAGTAAAAATGTTATATGTGGTTTTACTTTCGGGAGGCTCAATTGTCAAAATTTTTGGAATTTTTATCATTATCCAGTAAATATACTTAAAATTCAAGTATACATTTTTTTATTTACATATGGGTGGATTTTTAAATACCAAGAAAAGTTTTGAGGTTGGGATAAAATTATATTGGAGGTGCATCGAAAAAAATCAATGTGGAGCTAAAGCAATGGCTATTAGTGTAAGGAGCACTGGTAAACAAGATAAAACTGAGTGTCTGGAAACGTATCTTTTGTAATTTTGAACTTTAAATTATTTTAATCTTTTCTCTATTTCTCCAATAATTAAAAGTATTTCTAAATTCAAAAACAAATAAAATTGTAAAATTATATAAACAATTTAAATGAAAAAGAAAGTATTTACGAATTTAAAAACAAATTAATTTTAATTACTGAGAAATAAACTGATTCTAAAGATCAAATTGAGAAAAATCAAAATATAATGTGACAAAAATTCATATTAGCACCTGTCTGCTAGAAAAGTTAAAAGCTTCCGTCAATGCTAATAAATCATAAAGCTTCTGAGAAGAGAAGCTATAAAGTCTGACCATAAAATTCTTCACGTATTGCTAAATCTCAATGTAGATTTATAAATCTATCTTAATTTTGGAATCCTTTTCATTAAACGGAAATAAGAACATATATAAACGGATCTGTTATTTAAAAATTGTTAACGCTGACATTGAGTTTGTATTTAGAAAACTTACAGTAACAAGATTCAGCTGAACTCAGTCGAATAATTCATTAAATTTGAATAATTTTTTAGCCATTTTTGATCCATCATTAATTGGAGGCTACTCTGTCGCAAGGGATATAGTAATCAGCTACATATAGCAATAAGCTCCTTTGGGATACTTACTGCTGTCAGAATAGTATTAGCTTTTGACATTTCTAACTTTAAATCTCCACTAACATCATTCGTATGAATTCAGAATATCCTAAATGATCCAGGAGTCAAGTAAAAGCAATCAAAAGTAAATTTTAAAAATAGTTGTTTTTAACTCAATAAAGTCAATCTATACAGTCGAGTCCCCATACTGTTACAAAGACAGTAAAAGTTTGCTTAATATTTATAGTCTGTCTTCAGCAGAATTGTTTTATTTTTATTTTCTCTCAAATTGTAATACATTTCTGTATGTAAAATTTTTCCGTTGGAAGGACGATATTAGAAGAAACCGTTAGCAAATAATATGTGGTCTATAAACTATGATCTAATTTGTTAAAGGGAACTTTTAATGGAAAGCTTTTATGAACCTTGAAAGAAAAGGTTTTAGCAAGCGTTTGAGTTTATCTATAGAGTCATGCACCAATTCAGCCTCAGGGAAATTGGAAAAGTTGTTGCTCTTCTGATACTCGACCGATGAGATTCGAGAGAGAGAAAAAGAAAGAAAAATAAAGTTTGTATCTGTAACTATTTCTGCAGTGAAAATAGAAAAAAACATTGGCTTAAGAGATTCCAGGAACTCCTATAGATTGAAACCAGAGAAACATTGTATTGGAAATGAGAAAATTGGTTTTAAAGATTATTATTGATGCATTTCTTATAAGAAAGTAAAATACTCATGGTACATACATAAGAATCATTTTTATAAAGTGCCAGAATGCGTAGTGTAGCATAAATGTAAAAATTGAAAATTTTCAAAATGACATGTCTGATGGCTTGAATTTAGCCACACAGATCTTTAAAATCTCAATTATAGAAAATCATTTTAAATAAAGGTAGAAAACTGTCTACTTCAGATTGCAGGCATGAGGAGGTCATAAAGTCATTTACTTGTTCGACATGTATGAAAATGGTATTCATTTTTATCCTTGAGAAAAAGCGTATGGGATTATGCGTCATTTTTACATGTCATTTTCATATGGTTGAACAAATGAATAGCTGTCGTCAGCTATCTAAAAGAACCATTTTCATGCCTGTAGGATACAAAATATTTTTTAATATTTCAATGCATTCATGCAGTTAGTTAATTTTAGGTCAAATAGCTATTGTACTTATTATTATTAAAAGTATTATTAATAACTATTGTACGTTATTTATAATTCAAAAAACTGATAATTGTGTGAATTTTGCGCAATTAAATTTAATTTTTTAATTTACCCACATTCTTACTTTTTCTCTTATGCAATGTTACATTTTTTTCCTTCCATAAATGTTTTCTTAGTAATTTTTAAAATAACATTTTAAACGAAATTAAAATTTATAAAAGAATAAATTCTACAAAATACGTTATTTAAGGCACTTAATGTGGGCACAAAATACTTTACTCTTCACTTATGTAATGTCGGTAGACAGAAATGTATTTTCTTTAACAGGTATAAATATCACAAGTATGTACGATATCAGAGCATCATGAATAATTTTCTAAATTTCACCGAAAAAAAAATAATTTCAATTTTAGACTATTCCTCTTCTTTTGCAGCATTTTTTCCTCTTATATACGGGCACTAAAGTTTTCTTTTCTAATTGAGAGGATTTTCCTTTATTATATTTGTTATTAAATGTCACTTTTTAGACAGGTTAAAGTTGCATTCAGAAAAACAAAAAGCAACTTAAAAATCTTCTTTTTAGTATAAATTTGTTTGATTTTTAGAGGAATAATTTCAATCAAAGAAGAAATATTAAAATTAATCTTTTAGTTAAAAAACTGTCAAATATAAACAAAAATTCCTCTTTTTTACAGATGAATATTCGTATATTGAAAATAAAATGTGAAAATAATTGTTGAGTGGAATTTTCTTCTCACTCTGAGATTTTATTTTTTTCGGTGTTTAATTTAGAATTTAGTTTAAAAATTCGAATTATGCACATATGGAATTTCAGGACAGAAACACAATATTTTCTACAGAGATACTTTCCATGTAAGTAGGACAAACATTTTTCTCCGCAACAGGGGCGCAAAGGTCGTGAAATATTTTGCGATTTATTATTTATCCATATCAGTTCCTTTAACACTTTCTAAAATAAAGGAAACTTTATACAATGATGTTGTTTGAAAAGGCGTCAATTATTATACATTTTTTCAACCTGTTGTCAAACCACATTTTACTAAAGATCATCGTTAGCATCAATAGAAATTTTCACAAGACAATGCAGACAGAATAAGCAGAAGACGTTGACAAAGTGTCAAGCGAACATTAAAATCAGAAGTGACGATAATTTGAATTCGTGAAGTAATGCGTGAAATAACTTGGCATCAATAGAAATAAATAAAAACACGACGAAACCGGAGAAAACAAAAGACAGCGAACGATGTAAGCGAAGAACAATAACACAACAGCGAAGGGTTGACGTAAAAAAGGCAATTCTTTGAATTGGTGAACTAATGCGTGAAATAACTTAACATCAATAGAAATATATAAAAATACGACTAAGTCGGAGTAAACAGAAGACTTTATTTTTGATTATTATATTATATTAATAATATAAATTTTTATTTAGTATTTCTTTACCTAATAAAAAAATAAAAGTAATCTACTTTCACAGTAAATGTGTTTTAGGTGCAACAGAAAAACTGTGGAGACAAATGTCAAGGAAAAGAACAGATGCTATTCCTTGGTTGTTTTTATTGTCTCTCAAGCTTCAGAGAATAGCTAGAAGGAGACTATATACAAATACTAAGTAACATGTGGAAAGAAGTGTGTTATTTTTTTATAAAAGGTCTTGAAAGATATAGAGCGCCTGTGAAAATGACAAGTAAGAGTTTTTCGTCTATGTCCATATAAAAAGGCACATTAATGTAAGTTGTAAAAGCTATGAAGTAAAATTAATCTAACTACAATTTAACTTCATTTAACCCAAAAGTAGATAAACATTAAAGCCAAACTGTAACACAACTTAGATCTTTTTATTTAAAGTCACTTTTTACTTGATAATATTTTTAAACTTTTACAAAAATCGTCTGCATTAAAAAGTATACATATATTAGTTTTTTTCTTATTAATAATATTAATTATTTTTTTGAAAATCTTTAGTCGTATTTATTTTGATTATAAAGGTTAACAATCATAAGGTTAGAGTTCAAGCAACTTTTTAACACTTTAATAAGATATAATTGAGAGTTCATTAAGCAAGTTGAGACACTTTAACGGAGAAATCGAAAAGTACATTTACTCAGTTTCCTGCACCTGGCAACAGATCCTATTAACAAGCTTGAATGTATGTCCCACTAAGAAAATAATGGTCCACATTATCGACCAAAAGTGTATACAGGTGATAAAAATTAAAATGTCTTTTTTGTTCTTACAATTGTTGATTTTTTAATGTTGTAATTTAAACTTATCGAAATTTTTTTTTAAAGTGAATATATTATACATAAAAAAACAGATAGCATTGACATTTTTAAAAGATTCTACATTGGAGAAAAATAATTTTTTTACTGGAAAACAAACGTGGATAGAATTGACTATGGCCTACAATTGAGCAACACTTTTTTCAAGATTATTAGAATTTAAAAGTATACTTAATTTTCAACGTTTAGTAGAATAAATTCTGATCAATATCTATGGTGGTAAAAATTAGAAAACAATGTTATTTTCGAAGAAATTTAGAAAAATAAAAATTTTCTGTTTTTACTGCAAATTATGATTCTAAGTGAGAGAAAAGGAAGAATAAAGAGACTGATAAGGAGATTCCGTCCTTCCTATTAGTTTAAAGAATGAGTGAAAAAGAGAAGAAAAGGTAGGGAAGGAACGCCTCTATGTCTTTGATTTAAAAAAGGCAAACTGTTCTCTCAATTCTCAGTGCCAAATAGAGTGAATGGTGAGTGAGGTATAAGTAGGGACTTTCACTTTCAAACAAAATAACAAAGGGCGTCATGTTTTCTTATTGGTTCATTATTTTTCTAATCTTAGTAACAGATAAAAGGAGTGAAAGAGACAAAAATAATAGTAATATGATTAGGTCCTTTTTTGTAAGTGAATTGTAAGTGAATCTTTATTAATTAATAATTATATTTCGAATATGTGGTCGAATTATATTTTCAATAAACCTTCTAACGCTTGTAAGGACATTTCTTTTAAACAACTTTTAAGTACATTATTAGTTACGATTTCGTGAAAGTAAAACACTTTTAAAATACATTTCATTATGGAATTTTTTAACAATTATTCAGAATCTAGCACTCGAATTCCGAATAACTTTAAGTTATTTCTACATAGGTTTTTGCTTTTGTACGTTAAAGTTGAGGGTTCGAGTTCTCATTTAAACCGAGCACGTCACTTTCTTTTGTATAGTGCTTCAAAAAGTACCAAAAATGGTATATTTTGACACTTGGGCCCCGTTTTTCTCAAAATTTAGACGTGATGGCACAACTTCACTTAGGGGAGAGTGGGGCAAGACGGGGTACTTAAGATTTAAAGAACAAAAAAGTGAAAAAATGACAAGAAAATCGTCGAAAACAGTTTTTTGTAGTAAAACAGATAAATGATTTATTCTCACGGCTTTTAGGTTTTATAAACAAGAAACTTTCGTCTGGGTGCAGTATTATGCAAAATATAATTGAGATAAATTCGTTTGTTAAATAAGGCCGGTACCCCGTCTTGTCCCACTCTCACCTACAGATTCGCAATCTACGGCAAAAATCCTGTAATAATCACTTTCGTTTATTCTTGTAGTAAAATTTGATTAATTTTTTTGTCAATATCAATTAATACTGACAGACATTCTGTAGACATTTTTAAGTTCTTATTCTTTATTAGTATTTGAAAATTTTATATTTTATAATTTTTTTTTATACTACAAGAAAAGAACTGAATTAACAGCCTTTTACAATTATTTTCTCTGACGAGAAGAATAAGCGAAATATACTGGTAATTTTCTTCCTAATACCAACAATCTGTAACAAACTTGCGAATTCTAGTCACGTTTTGTTTCAAGAGCCAAAAGTGGTGTCAAGAATGTTCTGTCGTGATAGATTTGGTTGAAAAATGTAAAGCACCTTATATTTCACAGTTTACATTAGAGTTCAAACGTGACAAATAGTTTGTTATGATTAACAGATTTGTTAATTAATTTCTCTCTATATATGATGACCCGTGTAGAAATTTCCACATTCTCTCTACTCTCAGCCTACTGGCTGGTAATTTTTCCTCGAAATTACCTTTATTGATTTCTAGGGCAAAAATTTTTCCTCTTTCGAGTACTTTTGTGTATAATGGTCCATATGGTACAGCAGGACAGGCTGCTACTAACGTACCTATGAACTGAGCCATATCCCAATTTTAAAAAGAAGATTTTCGTACAAAAAATACTGAAAAAGGTGAATTAGACCTTAAATAAGAAATAACTGGTATCATGAATTTTGTGAAAATAAAAAAGGTTAAGTTACTCATAAAACTCATTTTGGAATTTGAATCTTAAACATTTCCTTAATACACTGCATGTTTAACTATTAATATACAAAGCAAAATTTATAATATTTACTTCAAAAATGTGGGAAATCAAATTTTCAGTTCTATATCATAGAATATAATTTTAAAATCTTCGAAAGTGTTATTAAATAAATTTACAATTGCAAACAAATTTAGTTGATCAAATTCAGGAATATTAGACATGGTTCACTTTCTATGCACATATTACTGTTTCAATCAAAACATCAATTAGCGCCTTATCCTTCAGAAACGAATCACCCTCTTGTTAATTATACTGGCTGCACTAAACGTCATTGATTTGACAGGTTAAATTGGTTGTCTCTTGACCGCAAGCCATTAATCACACTGTTTCTGGATAAATGATACATCAGTCATTTTCCAACAATTCATGTGCACATGCAGATTTTTAACCAGATTAAGACTCAAAATTTATTTTGGAGGTTCTATTGTCATTACTTGTATTGAAAAACTCAAAGCTTTGATACACTTAAACAACATTTTTGAATACTTTTATTAAACTTTTAACTCAACGATGAAAAAATTAATTTGTTTCCCTTAAAAATCATTTTTATGGTCTTGAGAATACGTGGCCACAAGAATTTTTTGATATCAGAAGTATTTCACGAGTTACAACTAGATAGAGGGGGGCCGTCTGTTGGCCAAAAAGCAGGTAATTTTCTGTACACCTGTCCTTCAAAAGCACAATAGGCAGCAAGTTTGTGATCCAACAACATAAGATGTTCTAAAAAAAATTCCTGAAATTGAAAAATTTTTGGGACCTGATTGTAAGAAGAAGAACCTGGCCTTAAAAGTTGATAATTCTCTAAATTGCTATTGACGGTCTAGTAGAGGGTAAAATTTACAGCACTACACTACTATAGTACTATTTATAATAATCATTGTGTATGTTCAAATGATTTTTTATTTTTTCCCTAAAATTATGTAAACACATTACTTCGTACTTTGACTAAGTGGCGAGTTATCAATATTGATAACTTCATTATTTTGTCATATTGGCAGCTCTATGGGGCGCAAATATATTCATAAACCTATAAAACCAAGAACAAGTTGTTTAGAAAGTAGTAGCACCTGTTCATGATGCTTCAAAAAATTAACTTCTAGGAAACAAGATTATTTAGTTATTTTCATCCAAGGTATTATATTTATAAAGCCTTTATTTTACTGACAAAAGCATTTTTAATGAATGAAAATAACATTTTTTGCAAGTTTGTCGTCTACGTATGAAATAAAATGAATTACATGTGTTCATCAGACAAAATAACAACAGCAGACAATACAACATAACTGTTACATAAACGCATAACAATAAATTTTTATTTAAATATTTTTTACTAAGATCATGGATTTATTTTAAACGAAAATTAAAACTAAACTATAATTTTTTAATCCAAAGAACCGAAACATCAAAATACAAAGATAGGAATGGATTGAAATAGGTGACAAATAGTTTTCATCTACCTTGACCAAATGCCTAGGCAAATGAGAGAAAGATCATATAAAAGGTTTAATATGATGTAATATTACTTTACGTCTAGAAAACGTGAATTTTATGTATTGTAGAGTCTCTCAGTTTTAAGGCTTACAGAAAAGATACGCTTTTGTAGGGAAATGAAACTGCAATAGGGCTCAATTTGTTAAAAATACAAGTTTAATGAAGCTTTCAATATTGGGTATTAGGACTAATCGGTTATTCGGCAGCAGAAGTTACATTAGCTATAATATTGCATTCATGGAAAGCATGAACGTAATCGACGCTTGGGATCATATAGCACGATAATAAATAGTGGCCAATATTGTTGCGCAATACATATATATTTGATATTGTAATGAATTTTATAGATAAATTTTATTTTTTAGATAAACTATCAAAATAAAACAAAGTTTGTAAAAAAGATATAAGTAAGTTAAGATTATATATGATTTTGATTTATGTGAAGATATTTTGGAAAAACAATTTCTATAAATATTAAAAACATTTTATTTAATGGTTTTTATTGAAATGTTTATGTATATGAAATTTCTGATGGCTAATTAAAATGAAATTAAAAATTTTATGATACATAGTGATTAAGTTTATTAATTGATTGAAAAATTTAAAATTTTGAGCAAAACAGCAATAGCTAGTGCTCCATTTATTTAATATTGTTTCATCGTCGGTGTGTGTATAGATTTTTTTAGTTATGTTTCTCAAAGAGTTATTATCTCTGTGGTTTTTCTCAGTGGAAATGTCCTTTGAAATTTGTGGTTTTGCTTATGTAACAAATACAAGAAAAAAAAGTATTATTTCTAATTAAGCATCAAAGGCACTAAGCTTATGGGAGAAGTTTTATAAATAAAGGGCACCAGCTCTCTTACATTCAGAGAGTAATTTTTTTGAAACACCAACCATAAGTCATCTAACCAGAGAGTTAAACACATCGTCTACAAGTGAACTAAAAGAACATAGTTTAAAGTGAACTCCCAAGTATTAAAAATCGATCCCAAGTCTATCAACAAGTATAATTTCCAAACAAACCTAATTTGAAGTGAACCCAAGTATATTTCCAAGTGTTAAAATTAAAACGAATTTTGTTTTTAGACTTTTTTCCCCGTTTCTTAAAATAGAACTTTAAATAATTCTCAAAAATTATTATTTGGGAAATAGATTCAAGTTTCGATAAAATCTATATTGAAACAAGACATTCCAAATTTCGAACCATCTAAATTTACTTAACTGACGACAGCCGTCTGGAAGGAAGCAAATATTTTTAAAATATAATACACTATCTCATTAGTGTAAACAACAGTGATAAAATCCCACACTAAGGACAACTGTCGGAGGGCCACTTTGTGAAGGGCCCTCTCAAGATTTGATTAACAGATTATTATCACCAGCTTATTCACCACCAGTAATCGTTATTCTTAAAGTCAGATTTGTAAATTATAATTATATTCATTGTATTTTTGTCAATACTTTTCTTTCTTGTTAGTTTTTAAATAAATTATTCTCTCAAAACCTTTAGTAGGCTCATTGACTAATCCTCATCCCAAATTAGATTCAATTTATTTGAAACTAATTTAAAAGGAGGAACCTGAGATAAATTAACACATCTTCCTAATTCAATAATAACTCCAATATATCCTCTTATCTTTTTGTTAAATTTTTGCTAAATGTGAGACAAATTTCTCAAGTTTTCAAGGGAAATATTTTCTGAAATTTTTACCTCGTGTATAAACGAATCAAGAATTGCAGAATCTCCTTGAACAAAATGGAACAAAAACAGCCATGTAATAACTGTCGAGTTTATTGGTTTCCCAAATCGTAAAGTGTATGAGCGTTGAAAGTCTCGATATTAAGTTGGGCAAACTAACATGCAGTTGATACACGGCTCGACTGAATACCATATAAATTCTTTTCCCTCCAACCCTTTTTAGAAACCTCGTAGCTCATCCTAAAACTTTCTAACTCGATTAAACCCCAAACCTCACCAACGAGAAAAGTTTCGCTTATTAACCATTCATCCTAAATTTAAAAAAAATGAACTCTAAAATAGGTACATAAATATTTTTCTAATAATCTTAAATTAAATTTTAACGGAATTTAGTTGATAAATTATTATTATTAGAACGGAAGTTAACCAGTTTGTTAACAGTTTTAAAAATTAACTTAAATGTTAAAACTATAAAGAAAATTATATTAACAGATTAACGGATTTTTGTACACCTTTGGGAATAGTAATTAACGAAGTTATTTGAAGCATTACAATAACAAACAGTAATGTTCGACCATTGTAATTATTAACAGAGAATTTATCTCCGTATAGGGGAAATCCTCTTAATAGCAAAAAAATTGAGATTCCAATTTTTCATTTTTTTATAAAACTGACTTTTACCACAGATCAACTGATCGAAAATCGAGTTATTTGATTGACCTTCTCAATTATGATGAAAAACTTCAATGATTCCAAGAATTCTGCTTTCTAGTGGAGAAAGCTTTGTAATACTTCAAATTACAAGGATAAAAATTGTCAGAACTTTCACGAACTTAGTCATTTACTTCTAGATACGCCATAAATTCGTTTAAAAATATAAGTCTTTCTTTTAAAATCATTTGTAAGCAGCTGTAAACCTAGAAAATATCGACTTCAAGACATTTATTAGTAATTTTATACACTAATTCGACACAGAGAGCAAATTCATTTCTTTTTGTACTTAACATTGAAAGTAGAGATTTAAACTGTCGTTAAATATTATTGAATGCTCAAATTATCCACAACTTGAAAAATTTCATGTATCAAGAAAATCACAATAACAGTTAATTTTTTAATTTTTATTAAACATAAAAAAAATATATTTTTAAGGTCAATTTTTAAATAGAAATTCATTGTTTATTATTTGATAAATTTCATATTCACGCTTTATCAGAATCATATGAGATATAAGAGAAGCCAAGACAGAAATGTGCAAGGGATTATTGTAAATTCCAACTCTCGAAAAGCCAGAGTACAGTTTTCAAAACTTTCATAAACTCGTACATGTTTTTGTATTATACACTTAATATGAAAAGTAAAAAATAGTTTTTTAAATTAAAATTAAAAACCGTTGCCAAGTTGTAAATTTTTGTTTGAATTTTGATGCTCATTTCATGAATACTTTGCTTCTTCATAAAAATTAAAATAATAATAGAAATATATGAATAATACTTTATAAATATGATAAAAGATGGGTATAAAAAACTTTACTCTTATGGGCAAAAAACGGTTTTTTACAAAATTAAAAATCTAAAAATATAGTTAACCTTTATTAATCTATTTAAAAATACTTTCATTTTAGATACGCACGTGAGAAGTGCAATTTTTAAAAAATTCTATTTTTACTCTAAATAATGTTGATGTAAAAAATTTAATATAAACAAACAGAAACAATTCGAAAGAAATTTTAAGATATTCTTAAAGACATGTACCTATTGTGATTGCCGAATAATCAGAACAGTCATAATAAACTTTTGTGAACTCCTGCTAAAGTTGTTTGTACTCCTACAGTCTTTCGTAAATTCTGTACATTTTGAAAGTTAAATTGACAACATTTTAAAGTTTAAATGACATAATAAATGTTAAATACATCTTAAAGGCCAATTTGCAAACACTTTAGAATTAAATAAAAAACAAAAATTCATGTAGGGTAACCCAGACATTTGTTACGTCAAAACAAGAAACCTTTCTTAAATATACCTAACGTTCTTCGTTTTAAATTAGTTTCAAATAAATTGAATCTAATTTGGGATGAGGATAAGTCAATGAGCCTACTACGTGTTGTGAGAGAATAATTTATTTAAAAACCAATAAGAAAGAAAAGTATTGACAAAAATACAATGAGTATAATTTTAATTTATAAATCTTACTTTAAAAATAACGATTACTGGTGGTGAATGAGCTGGTGATAATAATCTGTTAGACCAATCTTGAGAGGGCCCTTCACAAAGTGGGCCTCCGACAGTTGTCCTTAGTGTGGGATTTTATCACGGTTGTTTACACTAATGAGATAGTGTATTATATTTTGAAAATATTTGCTTCCTTCCAGACGGTTGTCGTTAGCTGAGCAAATTTTGATGGTTCGAAGTTTGGAATGTCTTGTTTCAATATAGATTTTATCGAAACTTGAATCTATTTCCCAAATAATAATTTTTGGAGAATTATCTAAAGTTCTATTTTAAGAAACGGGGAAAAAAGTCTAAAAACGAAGTTCGTTTTAACTTAAATACTTGGAAAAATACTTGTGTTCACTTCAAATTATATTTGTTTGGAAATTAATACTTGTTGATAGACTTGGGTTGATTTTTAAACACTTGGGAGTTCACTTTAAACTTTGTACTTTTAGTTCACATATAGACGATGTGTTCAACTCGATGGTTCAATGACTATAGGTTGGTGTTTCAAAAAATTACTCTCTGAATGTAGAGAGCTAGTGCCCTTTATTTATAAAACTTCTCCCATAAGCTTTGTGCCTTTGGTGCTAATGGAATTGTGAAGAGATGGTTATTCCTTATTGTTTTTCTAATTTTATGCGTGCCTCTTGAATTATCGTATGGATTATAAATGGGGATATGTGCCGCTCGTTCGGTTAGCTGTTCCTCACAGGTTGATTGCTTGATGGATTATTTCTTGCTCGTTGGTTGATTTTCTTGTGTATAGAAAGGTCGTTGAAATGATACTTAATCGTTATTCTGATTATATTATTCAAGGTTAATATTGTCTGTGGTAATCATAAGCAAATCTAAGTCCATATATCAATTCTATATTGTCAATACAGAACTAGCAATTCTTGTTGTTGAGACAAAAAAAATTGTTAAAAAAGAATTTTTATGAAAACTATTTAGATTTGTTCGATGAACAAGCAGAATTGTTATGGATTAGTTGCTGGAACAACCATAGATTGTCATTTTGACAACACAATTTGTATAATTAATTATCGATAATTTAATATATAAAATAATAGAAATATTCAAATCAATATATAATTTAATATAAAATATATTTATAACTTTGTCTTACAATAATATTTTATCAGAAATTTTTTTTTACAAAAATTATAATTTAAATTTGTGCATCACAAAATTGAAATTTTTTTAAAACTTGATAAATTCATATTATGACATTTGAAAACAAGTTGTTCATTTCATGACCATTTCGCTTCCTCAAAATATTATAAACCAATTGCTTAATTTAATTTTAATATGTTAAGGTAATATTTCAAATAACACAAAATTTGAATTTTTTGTGAAAAAGAAAAATATTGATTAATTTTATAAATTTTGATGAAATGTGCACTTTGTATATATCAATCGATTATCAATCGATAAACCTGCAAAATTTCAGGGCAATCCATTAAAATTTGTTTGAGATAATTTGTACACAATTTTTTGTGACATACACACACACATACATCTGAACATTTGCTCAGAATTTAATTACATATATCCCAGATGAAAATGAGTCCATATAATCATGTTTTGAAAAATTGAAAATCGTCACGAATGCAAAGCTTCCTTATGAGGAAGCAAAATTAACTGAAATAATAAATTGATAACTAAAGTTAACTTTAATGTAAAAAAAATTGTAATTATTTACATTCGTATATTTTTTTTAAAGATTTTTCTTTATAATAAAATTCTAGGTTAAGCCAATATATTTTTAAAAGTAAAATTTTTTAAATTCAACAATGATATAGATCAATTCTTAAGCCCATAATATTGTTAGTTGTGTGATTATATTTAAATACTTTTTTTTTAATTCACTTACTTTAATTTTAAAAAATGAAATAAAAAGAGCGGTACATATTCGCAAAATATCGAGACGCACAAATTTCGGAAATACAATAAAAAAATTTAAACAGCTTATATCTTTAGTAATTATAACTATGAGAGTAGTGAAAAAAAGACAATGATATTTTGATACAAAATCAATAGTAATTTAACTATCGAAATACAGCTTTATAAAGTGTTTTCGAAAAAGAAGAATTCATTCACAAACAACCAACACGGACTTCATTGGTACAAGAGCTTCTTAAAACGTCATCCTGATTTATTGCTAAAGATACCTCAGCATCTCACTCTTCCCCCAGTTTCTCTAAGTGAACAAGATTCGAGAAATGGGTTTATTAAAGTACAAAACTATTTGATAAATAAGAATTTATTATGTACTGATGTGTTAATTGATTCAGCCCATTTTGATAAAATTTCTAACTCAAAAATTTAGGTACTTTAATTAATATAAAAAGTACTTCTTATTATTTAACAGTGAATAAGAATAAAATATATTTAAGGGAGAGTGGGTCAAGAATGGTTCGATTGTCCACAACAACGTCCGCGTCCTGATGATGAAGGACGTGTTTTTAGGACGAACTCAGATTCCTCGAGCGGTTATTCACGACCGCGCCCTAGTTTAAAACCACATCAGACGGGACCGGCTCGCGTTATATATATATTGTAAACAAGTAGTAACTCTTCTTGCCCCGTGGGCACTTTTTTGGTATTCTCACTATTTTCCAGTACAATTTTTTTACGAACATATTTCAAAGTTAGCACAAAATTTTACATCAATCAATACACTTATAAAAAACTTTAAGATGAAAAACATAAAAATAATCATAGAATATTTAAAATAAAACGACGTTTGACACAAATCAATATGTAGCGTTTTTACATGGAGACCGGAAAAGCTTAAACTTTTTCGTCGTCTTTTCGTATCAAGGCCACTTTACACATGACGAATGAGCGATTTACGCAACACACCAAGTGATTATTTTTGCCTCCCCTAACATATAGTAGTCTTTTAAAAATTGACAATTTTAATGGAATCGTCCATATATGCAGACTTTTATTTATTAAGAGTATATAAGGTATTGAAATGAATTTTAATTTCTAATACTGGAACAGTTTTCAATGGCTCGAGACTCTGAACAACTAAATTATATTATTCGAGGAAAAAAAATTGCTGACATCATGGTTCTTAAATTTTTTGGCAGAAGTTGTTACCATTCAATGAGAAAAATTCATCTTCTTTTGCAATTACTCGAGGTTTGTCTCACTGTACATATAGTGACTTTTCGTTTTTGGAATTTGTCGAATGTTAATAACACGAGTATTCAGAAAATGCATAAGTTAGTGTATAGATGAATGCCTCATATATTTAAATGAACAGAATATATACATAATGTATATATGCATACACGTTGGATATGAAGAGTCGCAATATTGAAGTGGTATATAGAATTCATATACATACATATATTGCCTCTGGCGAAGATTCAGATTAAGCACGACCCTAGCATCTCTCTCTCTCTCTCTTTCTCTCTCTCTTAGGGCAGTTTTCTTCATTTTCTTCATATTCATCTCCTTACTTTCTTACATCTCTACTTTTTTTCTACTCAAGTACTCTATAGTTTTTAGAGTGCTTAGCCAGCTAATTATCTAGGCTTATTGCTAAAGTGTCCGACCTTCGACTTGTATATCTAGTTCATTCCTCATTAAAATCATAAAAAAATAATCAATTTTAAAAAATATGTATCAATTTTTGAAAAATCGGTAACTTCATGTTACATTTACTACATCATTTCTTTAGAAAATTTAGTATATTAGTATTAAGAAATACAAAATAAAAGTATTAATAGTTATTTTAAAAAAATACTATTCAATTGTAAATTAACCAGTGTAGGTAATTACTTGGACTATTCGATTAACATGCAATTTATTATTGAAATTGGTTTCTTTAATGTATATATATAGGATTTAATTAAAGAATAAATTTTCAAAAGACTTTTTGTAGTTTAATCCCTCTAGGATTACATTAACACCAAAAAGGATTGAAATAATATATTTTCGTGTTATTTTTAACTATGAATGAAATTTTATTTTATATAAAACACCAAAGTCAACGATTTGTAAAAGTTCAACGAAGCTTCTTCAAGGAGAATAGCAAGTTAGTAACCAACTTAGTAACATACTTATTAAATTCAATTGTATCCCAAAAATTTAAAAAAAAATTAATTTCAATTATTATTTTTATAAATAATAAATGATATTCAATTATTTTACAAAAATTTAATCAAATTCTTGTCAAAATTTCAATAATTTTCAAAAGTTTTTTAAAATTCCATAATTTTTAATAACTACCTACTATTTCAATAAAATCTTCCCAAAGAATTCCATTATTAAAAAAAATTTGAATACAATTCTAAGCAAACATTTAATTATTTTCATAAATAATAAAATTTTTACAGAAATTCAATTATTTACAAATTTTTTTATACATTTCTTCACAATAATTCAATTATTTTCAAAAATAGTAACATATCTACAGAGATTCAATTATTTCAATTCAATTATTATTTTGCAGAATTTCAATTATTTTTAATGCAATTTAAAACAAATTCCTCGAAAAGAGAAATTATTCTTAAAAATCTTATTCAAATTTGTCCAAAAAATTTAATGATTTAAAAAATTAGTTGATAACATTTTTTATGAGAATTTAATTTCAAGAAACATTAAATTAATAAAATATTTATTTTTGTATTTAAATAATTGAATTCTCGTAGAATTTACTAATAAAAATGGTTTTAAAAATTAATTTCAGTTAGAATTTTAAATTATAGTTGAGTATTAAAAGCATTAGAAGGTGAATTTTTAGAAATAATTAAATTTTGAAAAAGTTTCTAACTAAAATCATTGAAATTCTTAATTTTGACAAAAAATTATGTAGAATTTACATCAATTTTAAAAGTTTAATAGAATATTTTATTGAAATTATTTCAAGTTTTTATTTTTCAATATATATTTAATTGCAGAATTTCCGAATAATTGAAATTCTGTAAAATTGAATTGTAAACGAATAAATTTGAAAATTTTCATAAAACTCATCGCAGCGTTTCAATTATTATTTTTCATACAATTATATAATTGAATTCCTTGAAAAAAGTAATTATGTTCATGCAAGTTTTAATAAAATTCCACACAAGAATTGAATTATTTAAAAATTTGTTAATAGAATTTTTTATGAGAATTGAATTTTAAGAAACATTCTATTATTCAATAAATTATTTACTTTTGTATTTAAATAATTAAATTCTTGTAGAATTTTTTAATAAAAATTGATTTTCTTTTTATAAAAAGGAATTTTAGTTAAAATTTTAGATTATAATTAAATATTAAAAGAAATATAGAGCGAACTTCTTGGGAATAATTGAATTTTGAAATTAATATTTTTTGAAAAAGTTTAATTGAATTATTTTAATATTATTTGAAGTTTTTATTTTCTAATATGCATTTAATTAAACAATTTAGGAATAATTGAAATTTCTCGAAATTGATTAATTAATTGTTATTAAAAATAATAGATATAAAGTAAAATTGTAGTTAAAATTTTTTGAAAATAATAATTGAATTGAAATAATTAAATATTGTTTTGAAGATGTATAATATTTTTATAATATAAAATAATGATAAAATAATAAATAAAATAAAATAATGTTAAATATCTTTTACAGTTATAAAAAAAATTTAATAAACTAAAATTTCATTCATTGTAAAATAACACCAAAATTGATTATTTTAATCTTGTTTAGTATTTATTTAATCAGCACTTTTTAATACCTTACGATTTACTGTGTTAATAACATCATGTTGGATCTAATTAACTACCATTAACCCGGAGTTAATTTACTTAAAATTTGAAAAACTTCTATTTAAATACCTCTTATTAGGAATAAATATGTAATTATACTGTAGTAATATTAAAATATTGATGTTTTAAATAATTTTATAGCCCACAGGTCTAAACCATTTTTTATCTATTATTACTTGGAATTTTTCATGAGAAATTTTTTTTTGCCCTCCTTAATATCTCTACAATACAGGATTAAAGTTTTATGACAAAATTTAGCTCCTATCAAAAGTTGCAGTACATTATAATTATATTATATAGCCAAGCTGGCATTTTTAATGTTCATATGAGTTCATACATAAAATATATTTTCTGCCTAATATATTAACATACCATTATGTTCGCATTATCATAATCGTTGATGTAAATGCTCAATTTTTGTTGTAAAATGTGAACACACAGAGACATAAAAGAAGTCGTAAAAATTTTATTCCAAAAAGTTATTATCTAAAAAAAAAATTTCAAGGGAACCAGTTCACTACTACTGCTGCTGCTGCTGCTGTTGCTACAGAAGAGTATAGAAGTGGAAACTGTGCGTCCACGAAAAAAAGTCAAGAGATGTGAAGATTTTAATGTAAAGTTTAGTGACGCTTTGTAACACTTCATTTTATCTTTTAGCTTCTTTATAACCCTGTCAAAATTTGTGAAGTGTAAAGAATGTAACGAAGATATAAATTTCACAAAGAGAAAATATTGCTGATCTTGGTTTTCAATATATTTTCATATTTAATTGCCGCTTAAAATAAATCGATCTTTGTGAAAAAATAGGAGTAACTTTAATTATTGCAATATAATTGTAAAAGCTCTGGATATATTCATATCTTGTAAAAGGTGTACAGCTTTTAAGAAAGGTAAAGAATAAAGGATTGCAGAACAGCAGTGGATACATAGAAATCCAAGGCGTGTGAAAAGTCTTAAGAAGTTCCCGTATTATATTGGAGACAGGAAGAGTAAAACGTTTACCAACTGATTCTCATCGAAGCCGTAAGTGGATTTTGTTGTCCAAAAGCTTGAGCGTGTATTGCACGTTGGTAAAAGATATGAAAAAGATTACAAGAAACAAATAAACACTTAACGAAAAAGAAAGAACTTGAAAAGCAACAGATGGAAAAGAAAAAGCGGTTGACAATCCGGAAACTTCCGCAGAAACAGCGATGTATGTGAAGTCAGTCAAAGGTGGTTAAGAAACAAGATCCTACTGTCTCTTATAGAAAAAATTAATTAATCTTATTTATAAACTTTAACTATTGTTGTTGATCGTGTTTTTCATTATAATGTCCAAATTTATTGCGAATAATTGTTTGCAAAAAACAAAGATTATTATATGACTCATGTCTATCAATTATGCATTTGATTTAATAGACAATTTATTTGTTTAAACATTCACTCTCATATTTAATTTGAAGTACAGTTATTCATAAATTTATAAGTATTTATAAAAGTAAAAATTTTCAAGTAATTTGAAATTATTTTTATTACATTAAAATGTCGTCTTCAGGAAAAATTATTGATCGTAAATTACATGCGGCCAATTTCATTTATTTGAAGTCTAGAGTAGCAAAGGAAAAAAACATATTAGAAATGTAAGAAAGTTCGTAAAAAAAAGTGTACTCCAAGTGCAATTGCTTTGATAGTGCAGGGAATCTTGTAGTTTCGAAAGGTACAAACAAATCAGGCCATCTACATGTTTGGAAAGTGGATAGAATTTCAAACACGGATGAGAGCAATTGCATCAAAGTATAATGAGTACATAAATGAAAATTTAATTTAGAGTATTTGCTTGCAATTACTCACAACGTTGTTCTATAAATCTTCGAAAGTTCGGTGAAATAAAAAATGAATCTTATCAAAAAATATAAATTTCTTTTCGAGATCAATATTATTCATGAAAAAGTCTTCGGGACATTCGACATGTTTAACTTTCGGAAAATTTATTTTTCTTGAAAAGATCTTTCGGGATAATGTATAGTTACCATAATATAAGCCTTTATATTTTAGCAAACTATAATTATGATTCTTCATTTCGAAAGATGTTCACTTTAAAAGGGTAGGAAGAAAGAACTTCAGTGACACATTTATTTACCAATCCATGGATGACAACATTTCTTTTCAAGTACCAATTTTCTATCAGTGCTAATCACATGTACGTTTATTTAATAATTTTTTTAAAATAAAATTAAATAATTTTTAAAATTCCAAAGATGTATCTTTTTATAAAAAAAAAGTAGATCAATAAGTCTGGAGGTCCCATAGTTGTGGCTAGCCGGATGTGCCAAGTCAAAAAAGCAAGCTCTGCACTAATCTTGCTGGATCTTGTGCACTAAAAATTTTTCAGTTCACTTACAACCGGACAATTAATCTTCCACAATTTTTTTCTGAAGTGAAAATATGCAATATTCATTTTCAGAGGTATCTATAGTAATTTATGCGGGTATCTAGCTAGAAGCCAAATGCAAATTAGGCATAATGTGATATGCATGAATGGAACGAACTGAAGGAAACGCACTGATTCCTAGATCGTAAGCAGAGCTGTCGGAGCACAAAGTAACCAATTGCGGGAGACATCATTGCTTTATAGCGTCATTTCACGGGCAGTTGAACCAATCTAAAATTTAGAACCCTTGTAGCAAATAATGCAATGGAGAAGTATGTCGAAATGCGGTTATGATAGGATATGCCTAGAGGTACAAATTGCATTACATTTTTTTTAAATTCACCTAGATAGTTTTTCATTCTTTTACTCATTTTTATAAAATCAGAAAAAATTCATTGTTTATTCATCAGTTTCTATGTGGGTAATTCTTCACTCATTGTCAGTGGGCACTTTTGCTTCCCCACTGTTCCCTATTTAATAACTTTAATAATTATTTTCTAATCTACTTTACATTTTTCCGCAATTAATATTCATCATGTTTCATATTAATATTTTAATCGAAGAAAATTTTTTATTTTAAACGAAAGTTATAACTTAATTGGAAATGACCAAAAAGTGCACTTTTCTCGATTCTCCACACAGAAATCATTAAGTTTAATATGGTTTGATATAATAATGATTCTATCACACGGTTTTCAAAACATAATTAATTTGAAAACCAAGTGATAGAATCATTACTATATCTTTATTATTGACCATGGATCTACAAGGGTCATACAACTGTGCTGCAAATATTTTCCAATTTTTTTCTTCTTTACAACAAAGAGGAATTTTGAAGGAATGGATTAACATCAATAAACGTGCTGTTAGATTTACCACTCAACTACAGTTTCTTCTGAAATGTCGAACATACGATTTGACGCCTAAACACATCAACACAATTGATTATAGTTTGGATAATTTTTTATTACATACTAATACTGGTAACTCAAAATTGAATTTTCTTCTTAAAACCTTTAAAAAAACTGCTTGACTCAAAGTGATCGATAACTTCAACACATTTAATATGGTTTATTTCATACAAAGTCTATTTCAATCTTGTTTTTACTTCTTCCATTCGAAAGTTTATCTCAAATAATACGTTTTCTAGTGTTGTTTTCCAATTTTCATTAATAAATTAGTGTAAAAATATTTTTTTAATACTTTCCCCACTATTTTTTATTTGGAACAGAAGTTTACATTTTCATGTGTTTTCTGTTTTTGTATTGACATTTTAAGTTCGATTTTGCTTCCAATTTATATTATTAAGTTAAAAAGTTGTATTTATGTTAAATTTGTATAAGGAAATAGCATTTTTAGATTTAAAACTATAAAAATGACTAGTAATTTAGTGCGTATTTTAATGATGTGTAAACTCCAGTTCCGCGATAATCACTGCGAATTCTGAACCAATAAAAATAAATGAAAACAATAGTCATTTAGAGTCAACAAATCTCTTCAATATTCCATAAATATTGTTTGATTTTATTCATTTTTATGGCTTTAATGAATTTTTTTTTAAATCCGGTGCCTGATTTCGCTTCGCGTAATGAAAATGTTTTGTTTTTTATGGAAAAATGTTATTAACCTCCAACATATCAATAACAGGTGTGAGTAAAAATAAGTTTTTATTTATTAATTCAAGAAGATAAAAATAATAAAACAAATATTGGGAAATTTTTTTCATCAAAACATTTATTTTATTCAATCTTAGGCATTAAAAACATATTTTGAAAATTATGTTCACTTTTCAATGTAAGTGTTCATGTTTTTTTAAATTTCTATTCTTATCACACATCTTTAAAAATTGTTACATAATTATACAATTATATATAATTATCATTCATTTATTAATGATAATTATATATAATTATCATTCATTTATTAATGATAATTATAATATATGCTTCACATGAAACAAATTAAATTTCAAAGATGTAAATAAGAAAGAATTTTAAATATCAATTATTATATCAAAATAAATTCCGAATTTTCATCTTATGGACTTACGAACTTTTTCAATGAGTTTTTTTTAACTTAGGACACATTTTTTAGAAAATATTTTAATTGGAAAACTGAAATTGTTTACTAAATAATACTTAATTTCCACGAGGGAATTTTTTGTTTTCGAATAATAAAAAAATGTAAACAGACGCATCGTTATTCGCGCGAGAGTTTTGACGTATTATCCATTTGGTCATTTGTGTATTCATGACACTGCGCTAGTAAAAAGTTTCATAAAGCATTATTGTTTTTTTATCATTAAATAGCATCTTCTGCTGTTATTAAAACTTTTCTTATTTTTCATTTATTCCGAGTTTCTATTACACAGGTCTGCAAATTTTAAAGTCACAAAGCAGAATAGTCATTTTTAATGCAATTTTTTACCCTGAATACAAAAAATGATCTGAAAATAGTTTAATCACTTCAGGATTTTGAAATATTTTAAACTAAACGTGTTAAGAAGAACAATATAAACATTTAAACGAAATTTTTAAGCCGAAATTAATAATTTTTACAATAGTTTTTAATTATCTAATAAACTAATATTAAATACAGTAATGTTACGAGTTAGATGTGCATCATTAAATTTAAATCTTAGTAATTTGTATATATTTAAAAGTAATTATTATTCAAAATTAAAGCATAATGTTAAAAAACTTTCATTTTAAATAACCTTGTCTATTTTTTCAAAAATGTATTAAGTTGTGGAATTGATAAAAGTCACAGAAAGTGCTGTCATTGAAACTTAAGGGGGAAACCTTCTTTATTGAGTTAAAAAAATCGATTTTTGGAAATAGTCTTAATCGACAGTTAAACTATCCAAGAACATTCCCTGAAACATTCCCTGAAAATTTATATTTATGTATATAAGTCTTTAAACGCGTTTTTCTCAAAACATCGTTTTTCCATTTTGTGAACACGATTCCTAATGCACTACTAAACCGATTTGATTCTATCAGGGCTCATTTCAAAGATAATTAAATTATCTTCGATATGACATTAATTGTTTTTTGAAAAAAAAATTCATATCTTTTTTAGTATTTTAAAGTCAGTTTTTTTAAACAAAATACACATTTTAAATTTCATACTATGTAAACACATGCAATTTCGATTTTTAAAAAATGAATGTCACATAGAAGGTAGAATGATGAACTTTAAGAAAAAAATTTGATTTTTTTTGTTTCAGACCACAATTAAGGACGCCAGAATGTTCACAGCGGAGACGCTTCATAAGAGAGGCAATATCTCCAAAGGGATCTTCTCACTGACTATATATAAACATATATTTTTTTATTGTTCATTTCTTATCTTCAAACATTATATTAAACTGTCGTAAAAGTTTAGAAATATTTCAAAGTATTATACCCGAGAAAATACTTCCTGAAAATCGTGCATTTTTCGGTCGTATAAAGGAGGTTTCCCCCTTAATATTTCTTTACACTAGAAGTCGAAATAAGTAAAAGGACTAAAAAATTGTATGTCAATTTTTCTATTTATCGATAAATTATAATTTGATAATAAGCATCAAAATGGCAAATAACATAGCATTCTCATCTGCATCAAACGGTTTTTAATACTCTAATATTTCAGGAGTGTCAAGAACGGTCTCGCTCAGAAGACTCTTCAAAAAGCCGTTCTCGATTCACCTCACCTTCTATAGTATTTTCCACCGCGACCTGCCTTGCCATTTCTCACCCGTTCTCTTTCTTTTCTAAACGACCTCGGGCTAATAATCCACCATTCTGCATTTCGTTCAACGTGCCAACACCCTCAGGCAACGGACTCGATGCAAGCTTTTCGCGGTTCAAAAGCGTGGTCCTGATTTACAGAAGAAAGCTCGTAAACTTCTCTTCCTTTGGTAAATTTAACTTTTTTTTTCTTTTTTTAGAAAAAATATTTTTGTTTCTTTCTGTTTTCATTTTCGATTATCATTTCATTACCATTTTCTACGTTTTTATATCTCTTGATGAAGAGTTGCAGGGCTCGAACCAGTAAAAGTATTTAAAAATACGGACTTTACGGACCAAAAATGAAAAATTACGGACCAATTAGTGACAAAAATATATAAGAGAACATTTTACTTAAAACTATAAATTAGATTTTTTCATAACTAAAAAAACATGAAGATATCGATGAAGCGATCGATTACTTCATGTTTTATAATAATTAAATATAGAGTGATAAAATCATTATCAATTCAATTATTATTTTCAAGAATTCTTAACTAAAATTCTTCTTAAAATCGATTATTTTTAATAATTTTCGAAAAAGTTCTTTGACAATTATCAAATCCATTTCTTTACAATATTCGATTTTTCAATTATTTGTAAATTCTCAAAAAAATTAATTCCACAGAATTGTTACTTAGTTAAAAATATGAAAAATTCAAATTTTCAAAGATTTTAATCTGAAACCTTTTCAAAATTTAATTATTTCTAAAACTTTACGCTCTAATACTTTTAATATTTAATTATAATCTAAAATTTTAACTGAAATCCATATTTTAATCAATTTTTATGAGAAAATTCTACGAGAATTTTATTATTTAAATACAAAAAAACAATTTATTGAATGATTACAAATGTTTCTTAAAATTGAATTCCTTTAAAAAATTGTATCAATCAATTTTCAAATAATTTGAATTCTTTTGCAAAATTTTTATTAAAATAGATATTAAAAATAATTAAATCAGGAAATATTTTTTTAAATAATTGAAATTTTACCAAGAAATTTATTAAATTTTTTGAAAATAATTCAATTTTAGAGAAGAATTTTATAATTTTTAAAGATAATTGATAATTTACGCAAAGAATTGCATTAAAAATTTTGAATGCAATAATTTTATTCTTTAAAGAAATTTAATGAAAAATTTATTAAAAATAATATTTAAATTCTAATAAATAAATTGTAGCAAAGGTTATTAAAATAATTAAATTTCTTTGATAAATTTTAATAAAATTTTTAAGAATAATTACATTTTTCAAGGAATTCGATTAAAATTGTATTAAAAATAATTGAAATTCTGCAACTAGCTTTATTTTTCTTAAAAATAATTGAATTCCTAATATGAATTTTATTATTTGCCAAAAAAATTAAATACCTGTAAAAATTTTATTGTTTATGAAAATAATTGAATATTGCGAAGAAATTTATAAAAATAATTTGTAAATAATAAAATTCATGTAAAATTGTTATTATTTTTTGAAAATAATTAAAGGTTTGTGTAGAATTTTAGTATATTTTTTTTTAAATAATTGAATTCTTTTGGAAAATTTTATTATAGAATAGCATAGATACCTATTAAAAATCATTGAATTGAGGAAAAATTTTGAAAATAATTGAAATTTTTCCAAGTATTTTATTAAAATTTTTGAAAATAATTGATATTTCGAAGAAGAATTTAATTACTTCTAAAGATAATTGAAATATTGAGGAGAATTTAAAAATTTTTTTTGAACATAATTGAATTTTTGCGAAGAATTTTATTACTTTTGAAAATAATTTAATTCCTTCAATCATTTGTTATTTTTCTAAAATTATCTAAATTATATCGTATAATTTACGTACTTTACGGACTTTTTTCAACTGAATTACGGACTTTACGGACCTTTTTTCAAAAAAACGAACTTTTACGGACTTCAAGCAAAGTTACGGACTTTTACGGGATTTACGGACCTAGTTATTTCACAACTCTGAGTTGTGAAATAAATTTCAACATTTATTTACAACAAATAATTGAAAGCAAATTTTTTTCATTGTAGGAAGCATGTTTTATTTTTAGAAAAAAAATATTATTTTGTTTTTAACTCATAGTGACATTTCTGGACGGAGCATGTAAACTCATTTGCAACAAGAATATGCGTCAACACATTGGAGTTTCAGATTGAATAGTTTTCTAGTTTGACACGGTTCTGGTATTTGAATTAATGATTTACTTACTGTGTTTAATAGTTGATTCAAGTTCCTGATATACGCACATTCATTAACGATTTACATAACAAAACTAACGATAAAATTAATCCCGAGTTTCAAATAGCTGAACATCACCAAAAGTGCTTATTAAAAATTTATATCAATCTCATATAGAATTAAACACACGATAATATGATTAATAAATTAATAAACCATTTAAGAAAATGAGATGATGAAAAGTAAATATTCAAAATTATTTCATTCTCTTTCTCTAAGTCGTCTGAATTAAAATTTTACTAATTAATCAGCGTAGGTACGCTTTTTGCAAATAATTCTATAGATAAATAAATCTTTTAAAATTAAAAATTTCTCACAGGAAAAGTTGAGAATTTTCAATAGAACTTCTGTAAATTATTCAGTGCTTGAAACGACAACACAGATACTGAAAAAGCATATGATTCTTGCAACTAAAGTATGTATATCTAAAGTCACAAAAAATGTATAGTCCGTGCTGTACTACTAACTCGATTTTTCTCTTCGTGTGTGGACAGTAATATTATCAGGATAGTATTATCACTGTCGTAAAAGCAAATGCATGTCAATGATTTCTTCTATATCCTTGCAATTTCCTTTCAGTAAATATACGTATATATATACGTACACGTACAAAGAGACTCTGAAATGATTTTTATTGGCATTTACATCATAAAATAGAATTCATAAATTTCACTTTTAATAGTCGACGAAACAAGAGAGAAAGAAAGCATAAAAATTCACATTTGAAATTATTAAAATTTTAAAATTGTAGAAACTATTTTCCAGCTAAGCGATCATATTTAACACATCAAGTAGTAAAACCCCTAATTCGTCAGACGCAGTATAACAAGAACGTGACTCGAGACTTTCATAGTCACTGAACACAAGGTTTTCATTTTCTAACTGGGCAAAAATATTTTAGCTTTTTTCCCTTTTATCACATGAAGTATCTTTAAAATATAGGGATACAGACCAAAAACTAAATTAACGTTTATGTAAATGAAATTTTCTCATCTTGATATTTTGTGTAATCTTAATAGAAAGTGCACGTGCAATAATTTCAAATTATTTCAAATCATAAATTTTACAAATAGTTAAATTCATAGGTAGAAAATTAAAATCATTTAGTTCACTTTCTTCTTAACTTTTGATATCGGAAGTATTTCACAAGTTATAACTAGATGGAGGGGGGCCGTCTGTTGGCCAAAAAGCAGGTAATTTTCTGTACACCTGTCCTTCAAAAACAATTTTATTTTTCATAATTAAAAAAAAATTTGCGAGAATTCAATTTTAATAAAAAATTTTAATTGCATATCGTTTTTTTTAATTAACTAATAAAAATTTTAATCATTAATTTTCGCACTAAGAAACATGAATTCATTAAAATGTTACTAAAAAAACCAATTATTAATTAATTATTAAATTAAAATACTTTGAAAATTTTATTGGTTAAAAAGTTTCTAAAGAAATTCTTTATTAAATTTAATTACATATTTTCAGTCGAATTTCACAATATTTCTATCAGCTCCATAATTTTTTAAAACTTATTTACATAATCTGTTTGAATTAGTACTCGACTTTTACTATCAAATTCATTTTTTTAACTATTTCAAAGTTAGAGAAGAGTATAAATATCTATAAAAATTAAAATAAAAAGGAATTTTTTTCAAATCAAATTAAAATAATAAAACTTTTTTTAATTTTGGTGAAAAAATTCTCGGTTTTGAATAAAAAATCCCGGTTAATTCCCGGTTAAATTAAATTTCCGGTTACTAGACACCCTGAAATTCCAGAAATTGATGCATTTTTGGGGCCTGAGAAGGAAATACTGACCTTAATTATAATAACTATAAACAAAGGTGAAAAATTGTAGCATATAAATATTGGAAAATTTAGTATTGATTCGTACATTGATATTATTCGTGTAGTAAGTTGAAGATTTCGTGAAAGACTCCATAGGTTTCAACGAAAAATGATCGATACCGATACGTTGATAATATGAAACTTTGAATGTTTCATTGGGAATTCAGTTTTATATACACATTTCTAAGCTGACTGGAAAATTCTATAAAGTCGCAAGGGACTTGTAGAAATCGACATGAACTATCAAATGCAAGTTTTATATTTCTAACCTACGTATGTATATATATATATATATATATATATATATATATATATATATATTGAAAATGTCTGAAAAAACGTAAAAAATATATTCGAAAAAGGTTAAGTACAACTACTCTATATGAGACTTCTTCAAGTGAAGGGCTACGGATTTTACCACCCTGCGGCAATCTAGCCAGCTGTTCTATTTTTCAACGGGTTTACACACCGTTTTTTACCTTTCTCTCGAGGATTAGAGCAAGTAATACTCGCAAGACGAGAGAGCAGGTAGTTTGCCTGACAATGACGACCATCGTCGTTTTGCACCCTCACTTCCTCCTCCTACCTGACACCCACAATACCCACATTATTTACCAAAGGAGTAGTCCGAGTATTTAGAAAAGAATAAACACTTTCGTGTGGACATATCCACATACTCTGGAAAGAAGAGAACAATAAGTTTATTTCTAAAACAAAGAAAGTTTTTAAATTAACATTCGTTACTTGCTCTTATCACCTTAACATGAAATAGTATTCACTATTTCATCCATTGTGCCAAAAAAATTGGACAAATATTTTTCTACAATAATATGTACAGAACTAGAGGACAACATTGATATTTTACGGCTGGTTTCACCCTTCTACATAGTTTTCTTGTTTCTAAATACAAATTGTTCTATCTTTTCTCTTCAAGAGAAACTCAATTTATGGGATCTGATTAACTACTAAGTCTATGAATAATTCGTTTAATTGAAGCTTTAAATCATTTGGCATTTTAAAATTCACTTCCGTCTAACTAGAATTAACAACATCGTTGTCAAACTTCACAGTGAATAAAGTTTGAATTTCAGGCCAGAGTAGCAATATAAACGTGTTGTTTGCCACTTGTTTGACTTGAACTACAATTCCCAAGTGTTTAAGAAAATGCTCATCATTCAGTGAAGGATTGTGGTTAAAGAGATTATAGAGCTTCACTTTAGCTGTTAAGGTGACAAAGTCAGTCAGTTCTTGTAAATCAATACAAAGATCCACTCGCTCCTTTAGTACGTGGATAATAATTTTAAATCCAGTGTAATTTTGTATGTACTATAAAAAAAGGAAACTTAATACTAAAAAGTAATCTTTTTTTTTCTTTTATATGATATAAATTCTTCCTTTCTTTAAGATATTTAATTGTTTTTGGTACTCTAAAACAATTCTACCCTTTTTTAATCAAAAAGACACTCTCAAGAATTCCCACTGACCATGGGGTGTGTCAAATGCATTAATTTCAATATAGTCCTTTACACATGGAGATCTGATGGAGACCAGACATAGGAGTCAGTGAGGTAATAATACATTATGCAACAAGGGACACAAACGAGGTTACCTCCCATGTTGCATACTATACTTTATGCAACAAAGGCGTATTATGGTCACTATATGCTACCTGTGAAGTTGTATGCTAAGTTTCCCCACATAACACATAAGGTCAGTAAAGTGCCCATTATTACCCTAGGGAAGTAAAGTATACTTTATTAGGGTTGGGTTATAAAGTAGAACTAAGTTTGCGCCCGTACAGGTAGATAAAGTGACCGTAATACGTCTGAGTTACATAAAATATTTTTCCCGACAGCCGATCAATAAGATCTTGACTG
>CM065458.1:59243286-59442843 GCA_032872475.1 Leptopilina myrica (nomen nudum) | reverse complement strand
TATTGTCAGTTCCGCAATTCGAGGTAAAAATCATTCCACTTCATTTCTTACAAACTCCAAACAATAACTTCAAAGTGTTGTTTTAATTAAGAACTTTGTTTTGATATAATACGTATAAAAATTTACTGACTTCTTTGTCATTCGTAGATTAAAATAGTTTACACTTAGAGGTTATGTTATCTTGTACACAGGAGACATTTTGTTTTTTTGAAAAAAGGAACGAATTGATTTTAGCAACGCGCTCTTTTTTGAATTTGATAATAAATTTTTTTGTTATATTGTTTTTCTAAAAGGAAGAAAAATATTGTCAACATTGTATATTTAAAGTTTAATAAACTAAAAATAGTAGATTAAAAAAAAATAGTGAATTTACTAGTATTTTTTTATTTATTTATTAGTGTATTTTAAAAAATCGAAATTTGTATACTCAAGTATTACATATCGAATTATTAATATTGTTTTTAGTTATTAATTTTTTAATTAGGTATTATTGATATCAGTAGTTAAGAAATTTAACAATTAATTTTATTTTAATCGTTATAAATTTTTTTTTATATTTTAACTAAATTCAATATTAAAACAATTTTTTCGAAATTGTTTTGAACAAATTTAAAAAAAAACTTATGTATCAATGATTTAATTTGAAATTAAATTCATTTCAGCTGGCGTGGAATGCGTTAGTTCACCAAGTTTTACAAATCTTATAAAGATCTCGCCATGTACGTCAACCTCAATTGTTAATTCAATTTGTCTTAGAAGTTTCAGTTTAAATACCTCACATATTTATAAAGATGAAAGCATTTGGAAAAATAGAACGCTATTAAGGTAAATATAGTCAAACTGTTTTCAAAAAATTATTGTTAATCAGGGTTGCCACAATTTCTAATAGAAAACTATTTATTTTTTCTATTTCTGATAATATTTTCTTTTTAAAAAATATAATTTTTCAACAAATATCAAATTATTATTTATAAATTATTAAACGAATAATTTCACCTAAATATTTGAAAATTAAATTCAATTATTTTAAAAAATGTTAATAAAATTCTAAGCAAATATTAAATTATTTTCGGAAATAATAAAAATTTCACAGGAATTCAAATATTTAGAAATTTTTTTTTCCTAAATTTCTTCGCGATAAATCAATTGTTTTCAAAAATAGTAAAATTATTAACAGACATTCAATTATTTTCAAATAATGGAAAATCTTGATAGAATTTCAATTAAATTTAATTTTAATAAAATTCCTCGAAAAATGTAATTAGTCTAATTGTTTTAAAATTCGAAAAAATATTTTTATTAAAAAATTTTCAATTACATATTTCCAAAAATTTTAAATACATACAAACATATATGATAACGTTTTAAAATCATTTTTAACATTTTGGAGAAAACAATCATGTTCAAAATTTTCAATTAAAATTTATCAAAAAATTAATTAGTTTTTTTTAAATTATATGCCAAACTTCTTTAAAAAAATTCAATTATTCTCGAAAAATTACATTGCAATATTTTTAAAAACTAATTACTAGAATTGTTTTATAATAATTTTTTAAGATTCTTCGATCTTCGAACAATGTAAATATAAATTTATGAAAATTTACTTTTTTGACTTCTTAAAATTTTTGAGAAATCATGTTCCTGGTTATAATTAAAATTCTTTTAAAAATTGATAATTTTAGATTTATATTTTTCTAAAGTTCAAGAACTTTTACAAATTCTTACTAAATTTTAATGCTTTTAAAATTTTTTCAAAGTTAAAAAACTGTTCTTACAAAAAATATTTTAAAATATTCAAAAAAATTAATTGTAAGAATTTCTTTATAATTTGTTCAAAATATACCTTAATAATTTATGAAAAACAATTAAGAGTCACAATTATTATAAAAAATTAATTTTTTGTATTTAAATAATTGCATTCTAGAACAACTTTTGGAAAATAATTTAAATTTGATTTAGAGGTGAAGTTAAGTTGAAAATTGTAGAAAATAATTGAATTCAGGACTGATTATAATTGTTAATTTTTAAAATTATTAAAATTTATAAAATTTACTCATTTTACATAAACATTCATATTTTTCTCTAAAGAGAATTTAATTTAAAAAAATTAAAGGGCCAGCAATTTTAATGTTGTCTTTAAAAATTAGAATTTTCCAAATTTTTAACTAACAGTTCTGTAGAATTTTTTTTTTTAATTTCAATAGAATTTGTTTAAAATTATTTAAAGTTTTTATATTCTAATATATATTTAGTGGAAGAATTTATCATCATTTTGAGAGTGAATCAGAATATTCTGTAGGTTTAGGAAAAAATCAAAATTTTGTCTGAAAATCAGGGAAAAACATAATCACATTTTTGTGGAAACCCTGTTAGTCTAAATCTATGTACCTAAAGTTTTAAACGTTCAAATGAATAGCGATATTTTTGATACTTATTTTAATTTGAATTTCACAATAAAATATTGTTTTGCAAACACAGTTTAATTCTTATATACAAGAAAATGTTGAACACTAGAAAGGGGACAATTTTCCCACAATTTTTGAAGAATTCTAAAAAATCCCTCATTTGAACGTTTAAAATTTTAAAGAAATATAAATATTACACTATGAATAATAAACTAAAATTGAAAATTTCTATTTTGTAACTTTTCTAATTTTTTCTAGTGCACCACTGGCACAAAGTATCTTGCCAGTAACCCAACAGCCAACTGTAATTTCAAATAGAGATCTCACAAAATACTCCATGAGAAAAGGAAAACGAAAAACTGTTCATACCGTTGTTGATCGATTTTATAGACTTAATTGGTAATTTAATATTACAAAATAATTTATTTCTTACAGTTATTTTTCGTTAAATCAATTTAAAATTTTACATATAACATAATGGATACTTTTAGTTTCATTTTAAATTAGATGAATTCAATGATTTGATTTTTGATTTTAGGGGTATTTGGATTCGAACAAAATGTGGAAGAAACAGTAATTTATGGCGTAAATCACTGAATCGCAAGAAGCGACTCTCTCGTCACGTATTTTGTAATGCAAAGCAGTCTTGGCTATTGGATAAAATGGTAACACCATTTTGGGCGCGTCCGAAATATTATGTGGACGATCCATACGAACCATATCACGAAAGAGAAAACTTTGTTCATACGAGAAAGAGACCTTTACCTTAAGTATGAAATAAATAATTTCAATTGTAAAAAAAAATTGTCGTTAAATAGAAAAATTAAATAGTAACTAGTTTTCCATGTTTTTGTATACAATAACTCTGGTTATTCATTAATTTTGAAATTACCATTTTTTATAAACTTTTAGCTATATTTTTATTAGAAAATACGAAGTGTGTCAGTGATGTTGTAAGTCTAAATCTATAGAATTTTATGAACAATCGGTGTGAATTGGTGCCATGTATGTCATATTTTTATAACCTACTTTTTAAGGGTTATAAGTTTTTGTTCGTTTTTAAAATTAAATGTTGCTGGTTAGACAAAAACATGAAATTTCATTGAAAATATGTTTTATTTACTGAGGTAATGTGAAGAGCTTGATTATTCAGTAAGTAAATAAATAAATTTTATTTATTTTAAAAACATTTGTAAATGTAGATATAAATTATTATTATTCTTGCTCGTCAGGGAAAATCGTTGAATAATTTCTAATTAGAGTAATAATGTTGCTTCCTATCACAAAAATGATTATTTATCACTAAAACATAAATTGTCTAGTGATGATGAATATATTGTTATCGTGAGTATTTGAGTGCAAGAAGTAAAACATTAAAACCGTCTCGCCTTGGGCAAAAATCCCGTCAATCCATTTTTTAAACTCAAGTATCCTAAAATTAAGAAACTCCCCTGGTTTATTGTGAGAGTTAAAAAGAATAATCGACAGTTGTAGTGAATTAATAATTGTAATTGCATTCCAAATTACAGATTAAAAAGAAGACCATCGAGTTTGGTTAAAGGAAAGAAAAAAAATCGGGTTTCGGTGGACCGACAACAACGTGGGCTTCCCCTACCCATAGATTTTGAAAGGCACTAGTGGCATGATTCTCTCAGTTGCCACTCGTCCTTTGCGGCGAGTGTTTCTAATTTAACTTTGATTTTATAACTTATACCGTTTGTATTTTTCTTCTCACCGGTGTAAACTCTGTAATACGCTCATTATCAGCCATAATGCCGCTACGAGCTAAACTCCGACTTTTGGATCGTATGTCCTGTTTCATTGTTGGAAGAACTGTAGATAAAACGGGGAGAACTCGGTTTGCTGCTCACATTACTGGAAGAAATTTCTCTGTTAGTAGCGCGCTCGATATGAGGTAAGTACGGCAAATCACCGGCACAACGTTTAGCTTTTCCTTTACCATGAGCATGCTTTATTATCATTTGCTTTTTCCCCTTATCTTATGAAATTATTTGTTTTCATATATTCATACGAATTGCTCCAATTTTGTAAATTCATATTTCTAAAAACAATTCCTCCTTTGTTGTGACACAACATTTCTTTATATTACCCTAGTGAGAATAAGTAAACTTTCTTTTTGCTCCAAATTTCTATATATGGTTGAAAGAAATAATTCGGAAATTAATTCTTCATCTCATATTTTAGAATTTATTATTATTATTATTTTCGAAAATAATTTATTAACATACATTATTAATGCAAATAACATATAATTGTTGTTTTGCTTTCGTCCATAAATAATACTATTTTTGTCACGTAGAGATAGGAAACTTTCTTTTAATAGTAAAAATGATGGGCTTTTTTTTAGGAGAGAACTTTTTTATGTGACTTATTGTCAATTACTCAATGACGTAAGGAATATTTCTGGAGTAATTGATTTATATTTTTATTATTACATTCAAGGTTTTTTGGAGCAATTTTAAAAAAGAAAGAAAGAGAGGGGAGTCTGTGAATGTGTTATATAAGAATCAAAGGCGTAGTTAATTTTTTTTATGAAGAATTAATGAGAACTTTTTGGCATTTTTAAAGAATTAACAAACTCTTTTGGGTCGAATTATTTAAATATTCAACTTTATTCAATTTAATGCGAGATTAATGCTAATAAAAGCCAATAATTTTCAGTCATATGGAAATAAAATTAGTAAAAAATTAGTATTTAGAAAATGAATTAAAAAAACAAAAATTAAGCAAAAAATTCAACCCTATCCATAAGAATAGCAATAGGTTCGTTTTCGGTTCAAATCTGAATTTTTTCACAGCTCTATTATTTATTTATACATTTTCTCTTTGTTCACAGGTAAATAAGTAAGTCGACAATTTTGCAGATCATAATATTATAAAATTTTTAAAAATGACACTGGTTTCAATAATTTGTTACATTATATGTTCTGAATTTTTTTTTGTGACTTTAATTTAAATGGTAAAACATTCGAATAACTTTTATTCTACAAAAACTCGTATATAATTAATAGGAAACGAAATAATCAAATTGCAGTCGAAAAAAACATTTTTCATTCTTTGTAAGATTTTTTTTTTAAATGTAAAATATAATTAAATAAAAAAATGTTTCAATAAACATATTCCTTCCGTATTAAAAATTGGATCGACAAGTTTTTCTTTGTCAAAATTTAAAGTTCACATGTCCTTTTGTGTTAAACCACACCTCGAATTTCTCAAGATTTGAAACTCCAGACACAACTATAATTTCCATGTTTCATATATATTTAACCGGTTTTCATTCTTTCATCTCCATTAATCGATTCTGAAATACTGAACTTTAATAACAACTATACTTTAAATCAATTCAAGTCAAACTATATATATATTACAATTATTGCAGATTTTTTTCTCTACATTAACTTAAGTATCTGATTTCGCAAAAAATTAATTATTTATTTTTTTGTCAGGTTCGTACAGTTTGTTAGTAAAAATGGTGGACCCCAACACTTAGGGGTGCAACTCAAACAAGGTGGAGACATAATTGCAGTTTCCGCTATCGATTCAAGGATACCAAATACTTTGAAAAAATTCTTAGAAGGTGGCGATGACTTGCTCAAGAAGGCTAAAAGGTATTTTTTCCATCAATTTATAAATTATAAATTATAATTAAAGGCAAGGAAAAATTTCCATCACTTTAGAGAAATGTCTTTGTTCTAGAAACGCCCCTAAAACGTTTTCAGAACGTTTCATGTTAAGCACATAACGTTTTAATAACGTTTTATGATCTAGAAACGTTTTTAGAAGATTAGACGTTCTTAAGTCGTAAAGTAGCGAAACATGAAACGTTGTATAAACGTTTTAGGAACGTTTCTATAAAACAAAGACGTTTCCGTGCCCGGAGGGAGTTTGAAAAAAATGTTTAATTGTAATTTACTGATATTATGTTTAACTGTTCTTTAAGGTTATAAAATTGAACTCTCTTCTTTTTATTAATGTGGCGTAATTCATGTGCGAAATTGCTTTTAATATCAGTTTATTCAGTGATTTACATATTATCTACAAATGCTTTAACGTTACTTGCTTAATAGTACTAATAATTATGGTTCAATGTGGATGATGAGAATTTATTATTGTGTGTCATTTCAAAGAAATTAAGTGTAGTCGTAAAAAATTATATTACAAAAGTATAATTATAATCATAGTTTCAGAAGAAATTGTATTTATTTCAATAATGATAAATTTAAAAATTCATATTCTTTGCAGTGTTTTTTTTTGGTTCTCAGTTTTAATTCTCTTTTGCGTAATATTGTTCAGTTCTTTTCTGATATAATAATGAAAAATATGCATTTTGATTTTTTATCTGTATTACAAAATTTATTTTGTCAGCATTGAGAAATTTATTATTGCATTTTTTTTTTATTAGGAAAGACGATATTAATCTAATGGCAGCTGTAAGGAGGTTTGTTATTATTTGTCAATTTAAGTGTGTGACAATGCCTCTTTAGTCTCCAATATGTCCTTAAAAATTATTTTTTATCCCACAGGTTCAAAATTAGCACTTTTGTACAGCAGGCGATAAAGGGAGTAAAACCACTGCTTTACTGCCCTCTGCTATTTGAATAAAGACACTTTTTTCTTATTACAGAAATTTCAATTAAGATTATAAAATCCCACATAAAATTACTAATAATTGTAGATCCATTACACTAACAAGTAGAATTTTGAAAGTTTTTCGCATGGATACATTTTATGTTTGGGTAAGAGGTGATAACGTTCTAAAATTTTTTTGTTCAAGCATTATAATTAAAACAAGAAAATTTTTAATTATTGAAACAAGAATTAATTAGAACAGTTTGAAGCTTCTTTTGACGAAAATAATGCAAAATTTACTATAAAAAAATCTATATATTATTCCTTTTGTAATAAAATGTTTTTATATCAATATAGATATTGAATATTACTAAATAAATTAAATGGATAATAAAAAGTTAGGGACGCGATAATAAACACTGTTATTAAATTAAAATATAATTAATATTTTTTATCTGATTATAAAATCCGGTTGTATATGTATTTTTGTGAGAGCGATTAGATCATTTTTTCAAGGTTCTGTTTGTTTTTCGAGATTATTATCAAAATGCGCAATATCTTATTTTTATACGTATATTTGGTAATATTCAATTTCTTGATTCGTTTACGAAAAGGAAATAATTAAAATATAAAATTTTAAAACTATTTTATTGAAATAAAAGAACAAATAATAACATTTTTTTTAATAAAAAAGAAATAAATTAGGATATGTTACAATTCTTTCGATAGAATATAACAGCTTTCCATATTATCATTAACTTTTATTGTACTTTCTTCATTTGAGAGGAAGCAGATTTACCAGAAAGCTTTCATATAAAGCGATAGCAACTTCATTGGTCAATTACTTTTAAATTTCTTATATAACATATATTAGGCGATTTGAAATGCATTTGACAAACTGAAGACTGTTTGTTAAATAAATATATTTAGGAAAATAGGGAGTATAATGTAAAAAATAGCAATTATTAAAATCTAATGAAATAAAATGGAGTAAACAATATATCTTATCATACAATTGCTTTCAAAGTTTTTAAGAATAGAAAGTGATTAATATGTTTATTTTAGTTCAGTTCTGTGTTTCACAAGTACAAAACAATATTTTGTTCTAAAAACCTTTGTTATTATCTTCAATTTCAGTTTTCTTTCAACATTGTTTTATTTAGTGATTTTATCTTTTGCAGAATACATTTTTTTCTTAAAAATATTAGTGTTTTTAAAAATTCAAGTTTATTTAGGACTTTAACTTGAATTTTTTTCTGAAATTTCATTTTAAAATGTGTTTTCTTATTTATTGGCTTTTGCTTTTTGTATTAATTTAATTTTTGATTTCTTTTTAGGATAGTGGCTGAGGGACGAAGTGTTATACCAGAGGCTGAAGTTAATTTTCTAGCACCAATCACACATATGGACAAATTGGCATGTATTGGTTTAAATTACAGTGGTCACTGTAAAGAACAGAATGTTGAACCGCCTCCAAGTCCTGTGGTTTTTAGTAAATTTGCAAGTAATATTATTGGACCAACAGATAATATTGAGTTACCCACGATTTCTGACGTAAGTTACTCTTTCAGCTATATATACACTCGGGTCGCAAAGTTTCAGTACATTTGGACTTTTACTTGTAAATGCTCGCTTTACTTCAAATTCAAATATTTCTGTAAAAATAGGTGCTACAAATATCAAACTAGGATCATTTTAAAGCTCAATAAATTTAGAGTCAAATAGGCAAAAAAATAACCATATTGTAAATTTGAAAATATAATTCTTTAAAGTTAGAGATTTTTTATGAAAATTGCGATTTCGTAATCTGGACTTTAAGCGAACGCCAATTAATGAAAAAATTTCTTTAAGATTTGACAGTTTTACAATATAATGTACGAATTTCGCTCTTTAATTCGAGACCAAAATCTTTTATAAGTATTCAGTATTTGCCTTAAAATCTGTAAAAAAAAATTACTCTTGCTTACTAAAGTTTTCAAGGAATATAAATTACAAATTCGTCATTTCTGTTCACTTGTTTTATGAATTAACCAAATTTTTGAAAAATGTGCATCTCTTTTTTATTGTAAAATTTAAAAAATTGCACCTTGAAATAAAATAAGTAATAATGCGAGTTAAAATTTGTAACATTATAAGAAGAGGGATAAATTTCATGTAAATAATTTAAATTTACTACAGTCAAGAGGTTCAATATTTTTCAAAATTGTGGTTAATTGATAAAACAAATGAATAGAAACGACGAACTTGCAATTTATATTCTTCGAAAAATTTAGAGCAAGAGCAATTATTTTTATACAATTTGAAAAAAATACTTCATATTTGTAAATGATTTTTGTCTAGAATTAAAGAATGGAATTTGTACTTGTTATTGTACAATTGTCAAGTCTTACAAAATTTTTTTCTACAATTGGCATTCGCTTGAACTTCAGATTCCGAAATCGCAATTTTCATAAAAAATCTCTAACTTTAAAGAATTATATTTTCAAATTTACAATATTAAATTGGTTACTTTTTTGCCTATTTGACTCTAAATTTATTGAGCTTTAAAATGATCCTTGTTTGATAGCTGTTGTACAAAAATTTTATGTAAAGAAATAATTTAACTGGAATTGCTCTAAAGAATTTAAGTTTCATTGAAATTTGAATGATTTTTGAGATTATTAAAAAATTTTTTTTGAAGCTATGTAACTTTTCCTATATTTACTGTTTAATCTAAAATTATCATTAAGACTGCTTCCTTTTTCTTCAACGAAACTAATTAGCAACTGAAAATTTTGATTTAAAAAAAATATTAGATGTTTTAATTTTTAAAAAGCCTGTAGCTTTGAAAAATGATTAAATGTATAAAAAAATATATATTACATCACTCTAATTATTAAAGGAAAAAAATTATTCTCCATTTTAGAAAGTTGATTGGGAAGCTGAACTCGCAATAGTTATAGGGAAAAAATGCAAGAATTTAAATAATCAGGATGTGGAGGACTATATTTTTGGTTACACAGTGGCTCAAGATTTATCTGCTCGAGATTGGCAGAAAGGTAAACGAAATGGTGGTCAGTTTCTTCTTGGAAAAGCGATGGATAACTTTTGCCCCCTAGGACCCGCAGTGGTTACAAAGGAAGCCATTTGTGATATTAATAATCTCACAGTGAAAACTTGGGTAAATGGACAAGTCAAGCAAAGTGGTAACACCAGTGAATTAATCTTCAAGCCACACGATATTGTAATGTATCTTTCACAGTGAGTAGCTTTTGTTGTTTAAACTCATTTTTATTATTTATATTTAAACTTAGTAAAAGATTGGAAAAAATACCAGATATCCTGAATTTTTGTTCTTTTATTTTGCGCACAAGAAGAGAAAGATTTATTTATATTTACAACGACAGGAAGTAAAATAAGAAAACTTTTAACAAATGTGCGGTACATAAAATTGCCGTCAGAGGACAGCACCGAATGGGTACATAAAATTTTTTTAATTTTACTTCCTGACGTCGTGTATTATATTGGATTTTCAATTTCTTGTGCGCGAATGAAAGAACAAATATTCAGGATAAGTAGTATTTTTACGATTTTGCAAAAACCTTTCAAATTGAGAGAAAAATCATTTTTAAATTTCATCTACGTTCAAGCAGCCATTTTGATTGGATTTTTATATTGAGCTTCAATGGGAAAATTTAGGATACGGGAAAAATATGAATCAATGGAGTCGGTACAGTAGATTTCTTTTAATCCATTAATTAATTGCAGTTAAAAAATAAATGTATTGAAAAAGTTTTAGGGTTTTAGTTGGTTTCACTAACACCGATTAAAAGTTAATCAATGATTAAATTCTTAACCGACCAATCTGGGTACTTGAGGAATTTAAATTATTATACTGACTGGATGGAAAAAATAAATTCTGCAAAAATTATTGAAATAATTAGTTTTTGAGAATGCGGGAAAGAGTATGAAAATTATTATATATGTCCGTAGAATACTGACGCGCGTTCAATAAAATTGACACAACGCATAAAATTATACGCTTTCGATATTCTCTTTAATTATTTTTTAATCAAATGCTATAATTTTATAGTTTATTAATTTTTGTAAAAATTTCTTAAGAATACAAACAATTAGTTTAATAAATTTAAAAATCAATTCTTTTGCTATAAATAATTTTTTTCTATGCAAAATATAATTATCTTGTCTGAAATACCTCACTTACTCTATATTATTGTAAATTGATGAATTAATTATTAGATTTATGAATGGTATGTTTTTTAATCTAGGTTCATGACATTATTACCCGGTGATGTTATTTTGACGGGCACTCCAGCTGGTGTCGGATTCACCCGAAAGCCACCAGAGTTCTTGAAGGTTAATATAACTAATGAAAATTGATTATTTCGACAAATGAATTGCATCAAAATATTTAATTATTTTCCCTTTTTTTTACAGAAAGGAGATATTTTGGAAACAGAAATAGAGAGTCTTGGTAGATTAAAAAATAAATGCGTTTGATGAAATTAAAATGGTGTTTTGACAGCCAAGTGTTGCGATTCAATTATATGTGAAGAAACTTTTTTATAAGCACCTGTAAACATCAAAAGAAAAGACAACATTTGCAACCAAAGCCATATTGTTTTGACTTTTATAATAAAGAAAAATAAATTTGTACTTATAGATTTATACTCGAACTTATTCCCAGGAGGAGAGAAGAAGAATGAAATTTCTTTTAAGACATAAATAATGTTAAATATCTATCAATAAAGATTTATACAGACGGTATGTTAATGCCAAAGCAATAAGTCTAAATATCGAAGCCTATCAAAATGTCATGTTTTTACAAATAAACGACATTTCATGTACAATAAAAGTAATAAAATTGATACATCAATACTATATAACAAGTATTTTTTTAGAGAAAAAAATCATCTAATCAAGTATTTTGCAAAAAATACTAAAAATAATAAAATATAATAAAAATACTAAAAATAATAAAAATAAAAGGTTTAAAATCCTTGCCAAGTTATATATTTTTGTTATAATTTTGGTGTTTATTTCATTCGTTTTCGTAAATCTCGTTGTGTTCATTTCATGAACACTTTGCTTCCTCATAGAGATGTTAATAATAATAAAGTATAAATTTTAAACAATTATTATCAATTGATGTAATATTTTTTCTCTTTATTTAATTAAAATTTTAGTTTCGATATATAAGCGATTTTGATTTTTATCGTATATTATGACTTTAATTATCTTCTTTCTAAAAATTTTAGAAATATGAATAACTTCTTTATTTATAATCGAATTAGCTTCAAAAATAGGTCAATCGAAGCGTTTTTTAATGCTCTACAAGATGATAATGATAGTTTTAAAGTTATTTCTACATTTTTCAACAAAATTTTCAAAAAAAGTTTTATTTTCCAAAATTTTTGATTTTTAAAACTTTTAAAATCTCTGGTGAATATGAACGAAAAATGTTCATAAAGGGCTCAAAAGATGCGTGTAAAATACTCTACAAAATTAGAGAAAAAAATTGATAGGTGTCCTAACAATTTTTTAAAGTTATGGTCAAAAAACGTTTTTTTGAAAAATTAAAAATAAAACAAATATATAGTTAAACTTTATTAATCTGTCTCAAAATACTCTCATTTTATGTCCGCAGATGAGACCTACAATTTAAAAAAACATTCAGTCCAATAATATAAATAATTTCGTTTAAACAATATCTAACTCAATGTTTATGTTACTTATGGTTTTCTCTTTTTTAAATATACTGAGTATACTATAAAAAAATTTGTTTAAAATCAAATTTCAATTCAAAGAACATGCGGCTAAAATATGTGGAAAGTGCTTAAAATTATTGAAATACAAATACAAAAAATTCTTTTTAAAAATTTTAATTGAATCAAATCAAATTTTATTGTTTGTAATAATAAAAAATTTAAAAAAATTTTAAAAATTTGTTTAAACAATATCTATCTATTGAAAATCTTGAGACATCCTAGGTTCCGGAAGTATTAAAAATGTCCGTAGGATATTCTGAAGTCTAAATACTGTCGAAATACTAACAAAGACAGACCCATATACAGTGGGTTCAAACTAGAATTTAATGTTCATAATCGTCTAGATATTTTGAACTTTATATATATAACATTAATTTGCAATTAATATAATTTGTAATGTATTACTTATAATGAAATTCATTCTTTAAAATAATTTTTTAAAGGTGATCTCTCCCATCTTGTTTAACTTAGTTTTACGCAAAATTAAGAGACACTTACCAACCGAAATTAACATATTGCAATATGATGATGATATTCTACTTTACTCCAGATTCAGAGAAGTAGGCGAGACAACTATACTTTTGGAAAAAGATGTCAAGAAACTTAAGAACTATCTTCATACACTTCGTTTAAAACTAATTTTTAATTGTTAGTTAGTAAATTAGTTAGTTATATAATTACTTAAGATGTTCGTTAGTAATTTAGTATACTTAGTATGAAAAAATTTTTAACTATAAAAATTTGGACAATTTAAATAACTCGTTGTAAATAGTTAAGAAACAATGTTTAACTTTATTGACCGATTTTTTATTTTATACACATGTTGATATTTTCTGTGTAGAAATTGTATAATACATAATATTTTTAAAATACACCAAATATTTATTTTTCTATTTCTTGAAGTCAAGTGTTCCAGAAGAAGAAAACATCTAAAAAGTAATTATTATCAATCTTTAGATCACGATTTTTTAAATTAAAATTTAATTTTAAATTTAAAAATGCATTTGTCAAAAAACATGTTCTGACATTTGTATTTACAAAAAAATCGTAATTTGAAGATGGGTATGTTTTTCGGCCGTGAGCATGCAGGCGTACCGATAATTCCCGACTGTAGTGTATTTTGTAGTTTATTTAAGTTGAAAAATTATTATAACGTTTTATAAATTTATAATTAGAATTATCCTCAAAAAGATTTTAATTACAAACAGTTTCTATTTTGAGAAATTATTAGATTTCAGAAGGTTTCAAATTAAAAAAAATTTAAAAATTTTCTATCGATATGTGAAAAAATTAATAACAATTAAATATGCATTTAAAAATGATTTAAATATACTACAATTGAAAAAAATGATCAAAAGTTTTAAAACTACTTATGTTTTTAAAGGGAACAATTTTCCAACGAAATGTGATCTCACAATAGCAATTGTAGTTTATTTCTAAAATTTTACAAAAAATACAAGTTAAAAAAATAAATATATTTTTTGTTATACTCACCTATTATTCACGTCCAGGATAACATTTCTTAATTGTACATCCCCACACATGACCATTTGAACAATAGCATGTATTGCAATCATCATTAAAAGTTTCATTACCTTTGCATTCTTTTGGCCAAGAAGACACTAAATAATATCAATATTTTTATTATTATCATGTTGAATAGTAAAAAAATGTCGATGCTAAATTTTAAAAAATTTTCAATAAATTATTAAATTATAAAAGGGTCAGGCTTAGCCAAACGAATTACCTAAAACGAAAAAATTTATTTTTTTACGAAATTTTTTTTACTCTCAATATGGTTCAGAAGAATCTTTGAAAATATTAAAACATGAAATCTTTTTGTAAAAAGTTATTAACAATCGGATTTTGTAGTAGTACTAAATTAAACAATTTTTTTCTCGAATTCCAGTTGACTATATTATTTGTTTATTAATTGTTAATAAACAAATATGCTCTTCGCGTCCTAACGAAAAAATTGAATTATTTTCCTTAAACGTCTCCGAGTACGAGTACGAGTATGACAGCTAATATGTAATTATTTACCTTCAGTGACAATAGTCAATGCGAAAACAATCACAAAGAATAGCGCCAAGTACTTCATTTTTATAAAAATTTAAAAAATCCCCTTGGAAAAAATAAAAACAAGTTTTAAACAACTCTTTTCTGAACTTTCTGTAATCGAATGAATATACTTTTTTAAATTTGGAATTCCCTATTTATATCCAAAACTATATACTTTAACTTATATATAGTCAGACATATTGATTATGAACATATTAAATTTTGCAAAACAAAAAATAGAATTGTGTTAATATAGCTTACATCCTTATCAATAATGCGTGACACAGTAATTTCAACTATAAGTTATTGCGGAATCTGATTGCAAAAAACCCTTCTACGCCGAATTTTCAAAAGTTTTTTTTCAAAGATTTGTTTCTTAACACCCTTTCATTTTATGCTTTAACTAAAAAATGATGTGACACGATAGGATCATAATCAGAGACCCAAAAAAACCCCGAGTGACAGGTCTTTAGTGAATTCGAGTAGTTTTTAAAAAAATCGTCAGCCATATTGGATCCTCCATATTGAATTTTGCAATTCTAACATTAGATTCGTGATCAGGGACCCAAAAAACCCCCGAGTGACAGTTGTTGAGCAATTTTGATTGATTTTTATGTACAGAGCATTCACAAAAGAGTGTCAGTATTTTTTAACTTTGAGTAACGTATTACTTATAATGAAATTTATTCTTTGAAATAGTTTTTTAATTTACAAAATTTATTTGTCTTTAACTGTCAGTCAGCACCCTAAAATTTCTTTCTTTGAACGAAAATATTTTTTATAAATATTTTTAAAAAATTTTTTTTCTTACATAATTTAGAGAAAATAAACAAAACAAAAATTGCCTTACGAAACTCAAATAATTTTTTGATAAAAAAATTGTAAATATTAAAAAAATTATGTTAAGTTAAGGTAGACAAATAATGTTTTAAAGATACAAATAGAGAAACAAAGAAAAATAAGTTTTTAAGAATAATAGAAGATTGTGTATCGCAAAATTTAAAAAAAATAAAAAATGCATTTAACAGTAAAAATTAAATATTTTTAAAAATATTTATTTCGCTATCAGCGTCAAAGAATATTATTAAATTCATGTTTCCACTATTTGATTTTTCATACATAGTTATTTAAAGGGTGGCATGACAAAGGGGTCAAGCCACAATCTTTCGAAATTGAGATTTTTTAAATAAAAAAAATCAAGTAAATTCATTTACACAGTCCTGTAATAGGATTTTCTTGAAAATCACTTTTTAAACTCGTTTTTAATAAAAATAAGAATAAAAATAGCCTAAATTCTTACTCACAATGCAATTCAGTTAAAAAACAAAAGAAATTAATATTATTATGAATAGGTTAATATGGTTAAACATATTGCTTTTTTCGAAATAATTAAATATATATTTAATTTCGCTAAAATTTTTTTTTCAATTCAGAATTTCTATTTGTAGTTAGCATTTGAAAATTTCAGTACTGTTTACTTTCAAAAGTACACATTCGATTAACAATTTTCTTGAAAATGAACAACTTTTTTGCACTCAAATCATTAATTCTATATTAAAAAAAAAATTTAATTTTTCTAGATTTTTTTTAAATGATCAGGGAAATTTTTAAATGTGTTATATTCGTTTCCTATAATATTATTCAATTGTGGCTTGAACCCTTTTGTCATGCCACCCTTCATTTATACTTTAACAAAGTTTGATAACTTTCTAAAAATACAAATTTTCTGTGTTAAAAATTTTAAATATAAAATATTTGTTCTTCGCTTATTTATTTCATAGAAGTAAAAGAAGATTAGACTTCACCTTCAAGCACCTGAAGGTTATTCAATCTTAAAAAGTTTATAGTCCAATGGATAAAACCAAATTGCTTTACAGCTTTTATGATTTTTTTGTATTTTCGCAAAAAAAAAAATTTGATAAAATGAAAAGCGTGAATCGATAATAATATTTAGTTTACCCGAATATAAAAGCGTAAAAAAATATCACTTTACTGGTCAATAAGGAAAATTTATTGTTAATATATTTTTATGTTCCGCAATAGATAAATCTGCACAGATATTAAAAAAAAAGGATCGTTATAATTTCTTCCTTCTTAATTGCTGTTACAAATTTTTTGTCCCAGTTCGCCCCACAGCACTAAACATTCCTAAAAATGTATTTAATATAATTTATTTTCAATATTTAGAATATTTAATTGCAATGTTTATTGAAAGTTGTGTATGATTTAAATGTCCCACTTGAATAAATCAGTGCTGTGGGGGGATCAATCACTTTCAGAATTATAATATCTCATCTTTGATTACTAGTCTCAAATAAAATTTTTAGCCAATAATTTGCATCTGCTCATTTATGAGTGATAATTTTAAATAAAATTCGCAATAATATTCTAAGCACGCGCAAAATAATTGTTTTGAAAACAACGTTTAAAAAAACAATTTCATTGCATAAAACATTTCTAAACTATAAATCGGCCTTGAACAGTAAGCGTACAATCTATAAATAAATTGTAAAATAATTTAGAATAAGGAAAGCAATATTTTTTGAGTTATCTGACATTGAAAATATATTTACATTTTAAAAAACGAAATTTTGAAAATTCTTAACTCAAAAATTTTGCCTAAAAAAAATTAAAAAAACGTATCTGTTTTTTTCAATATAGAATAGAAGAAAAATATTTTTGGCCGATTTTAAGAGGTCAAGTCGCTCCTCTAAACCCGCCGAGAAACATCATTCTGATTTTTGCAACAATCAGCTTCTCTCCAGCAAATGCTACAATTGTATCGAAGCTCATAAGACATCTTCTAGAGACTGCTTAGTCTCCAAATTTGAGTTTGAAACCATGTAACATAGACAGTGTTTTATAATCACCCTTTCTTGTTACAATAATTTAGCTTAAGAGTAAGAAGCTGTTTTCGGTCTTTTATACTTTTTAAAAATACTGTTTATATTAGCAGTAATTAAAATTAAATGATTCCAAATAGTTAACATAATTATAGTTTCAAAGAAGCAATTAGGGAAAAATGTAAATTTTTAAAAAATAAAATAGTTTTTAACAAATAATACTCTAATTAAAATATTATAAATATTTAAAAATATTATCTATAGGTAAAGTGGACAAAATTTTTTTAAGATACGAATAGTGAAAGAAAAGAAAACAAGCTTTTAAAAAAAGTTGAAAATTGTATATTGCAAAATTTTAAAACGCAATAAAAAATGCATCTAACAGTAAAGATTAAATATTTTTAAAATATTTATTTAGCTATCAGTAAGTGAACATTATTAAATTTATGATCCCACTATTTGATTATTAATACAGGTATTTATTATTTAACAAAGTTTGGAAACTTTGAAAACACCAATTTTTGTGTTTTTAAAATTTTAACATTCAACTTATGTTAACGAATTCTCGTCTAGTTTTATGAATTCAATATAGGATCAGAGGTGATCAATTGGGATGAAGAACGTTACGTTAAAAAATTAACGAAAATGAAATTGATATTCATGCAACTATTTAAACCAAAATAAAGTTCTTTGACCTGAAAAATACAATTATGACAATAAATTGCAATAAAAGTAAAAACAAAGCAAAATACAACAAATAGTATGCAACAATTAATTGTCGCAATGAGAAAAAATTTACCTTAAAATTAAAATTAATTAAAATTTTGAGTAATAATTAATTCGTGAGACTTCTTTTCATTGTGGTGATTTTAGTAGAACCGAAAAACACATAGGAATGGGAAAAAATGTAAAACTTATGTTCTCGTCAGGGGGATTAAAACCCTAAAATCTATAACCTCTACAGCAACGGAGTACAAAAAATTATTTTTTTTGTAATATTTTTTTCTTGTGACCTATTTTTCAAATCAAAATACGTGCCCTTTTTTTAAATTTGTAACAAAATAATTTTATTTTGCGTCATTAATTCTAACAAGCTGTCCTTTTCAAACGCCTGATTTAATGCTTCCAAAATGCAACAATTGTTACCAACTCGATACACCACGACTTGAACGAAAGTTTTCTTGAATCGCAAGCGCTTGAGGCATGCTGTAGACAACATTCATGGTTGCCAGATTCTTAACGAGACGAACTGCGAAAGGACTTATAATTTATCAATTTTCTGTAAATTTACTACTCTGAAAGTAGGTTAATAAAAAGACAAAAATATTACACTTTCAGACTAGAAAATTTACAGAACATTGTAAAATTGACACATTAAAAGTATTAATTTTTCAGAAGAGTTTTTAAATTTGCTACTTTTAAAGAAGTTATTTTACAAGCTTCTATAAAATTCTAAACAAAACTGTAAATCTACAGAAACTATAACTTATCGAGGCGAAAGTAGTCGATGATTTCCGAAGATACTCGTATCCACAAAACGTCTTGTATTCAAAGTCTTCAATGAAGACACGTTTTGCGTCTATTTTTTATGTCTCAGATTATTAGACACGAAAATGACTTATTTACATTCTGAATTCACAAATAATGTCTCACATTCCTATACACTTTACATTGTAGACAAATAAATTAAGAAAGGAAGTTTGCCTTTTAATACGCAAAAACAATTCATAGAATCGTTATATAAAAATTCAAAATGTCGGATCAAATATGTCAGACATAATTTTTTTAATTTGTCGCAGTCACTTAAAACTTATTACTCTAGTGTTTGTGGGGTCACTGATTATGAATCTAAAGTCAGGTTTAAAAAATTATAAATCGTGGATCCAATATAGCGGCCAATACAAAATTATATTTTTTACTACTAATAATTTTACAGTATCAAAATTTATTCGAGAAAAACTAAACAAAATTAAATTAAATTTTATTTAAAATCAATTTTAACAAACAGTACCTAATTAATTTTTTTAATTGGAATGTTCATAATAATAATTATTTTAAAAAAATTAATTTATTTTATTTTAACTTTTGTTTTTAGTTCAATTAATCTGATGTCAGTTTTTTAAAAATCAAAATGACGGATACAAATTTCATATAAAAATGTTTAAAGCAATTATCATATACAATTTTGAAAAATTACAACACAAGTTTTGAAATTTAATACAAATTTTTGTATTAAAATTTAATACACATTTCTTTGAAAATTTCAAAATATTTCTTTGAAAATTAATACAGATTGTTTAAATGAAATTTCAAACAAAACTGTATAAAATTTCAAAGGAAACTGTATTAAATTCTAAACATTTCTGTTTGAAATTTCCAACGTTTCTATTTGAAATCTCAAACAGTTTTGTTTGAAATTTCAAACAGTTCTTGCAAGACTGATATAGGTTTAAAACATATTTCATTTTCAACTATGACAAAAGACTCTGCATCTTCATCATACAATGATTGACCTAAAAAATAAAAAGTTAGATTAATTAGATAAAAGTAATTTATAAAAAATTGTTTTTGCAAAATGTCAGAAAAATGAAGTAGAAAACTTTAGGTTTAAATGAAATTTCTCTTTGGGTGTATTCTTTTTACTAATCTAAATTTCAACGGTTTCACATGATGGTAAAGATGGTTCGTATAAAGCGCAACCGTATCTGTCAACTATGCGCTGTTTTTTATTAATTTCTTTCAATTCAATTTCTTCACCTCCTTTTATTTTTCGGTTTTTAGCAGAAGATGGTTTTTTAAAATTTATTTTATTGTAAATTTGAGTAAAAAGCGTTTTTACGCCATTTCCCACTACTGCAAGACCAATTCTGTCCTGAAATGAAAACGGATATTTTCTTATTACTTCTTCTGTCAGTTTTTGAGTTATTTTCCTCCTTGTGTCTTGCAAGTCATTAATTGCATAAGAAGCAATAGCTGCGATCATATCCATTCTATCTGATTTAAATGGTGTCTCGCCTTTTTCACAAATACGAAGTAACCTGTTGATTTCCTCACGTTCGATAAAACTAGATGAATCTGTACAAAATATATATGTTTTAGTCGTAATTTGTCACGAAAATATTTGCTTCTCAAATACAAGTATTCTCCTGTTAACAGTTGTAAATAAAAAAGATAGGAAATGTGAATCTTTGGAGCACAAACAATTTCAAGCAATAATAGCAAGCATTGCCAAACAGGGTTATTCTTATCTATAATCTTATCTTCTATTATTAAAGGAAATAATCTGAAGAAATTCCATATTTGCCGTGTACTTCCTAGAATTCGTTTTGCATTGTCCTTTAAAGGTGCAGGTTTATCTCTTTTATCGTCTATCCGAAAAGGAAACCTAATTATCCTGTTCTTTAACTCCGAATATTTAAAAAAATTCCATTTTAACAAAATACTTTATAAAAAGACTCAAATCGACAGCAATAACTCCTTCCATTAAATCATGGTCAAGACATGCTTACATGTTGGATTCGTCATTTTGAATTTTTTAAAACTGACATCAGATACGTAATCAGCGACTCCAAAAACATTCGGATGATAAATAACAAAAAAGTTAAAAATTTTGTTGTTTTTGAAAAATAAAATTATATAAGTATTTGAAAAAATGCCTTCCACCGACATTTTAAAACCACCATCTTGAAATTTATTAAAACGCATTAAATATTTATAATGCTTGGGTATTGGGGTCGCGATATTTCTAGGTAAGTACAATACAATTAATGAATAGTTATATTATGTTTCATACGACGAAATATTTCATAAATAATAATTAAAAAGGTTTGGATTTTTCTTAATGTCTATTAGGTGTATCTATTTTAAAAGTACGCAAGTAAGTAATTTTGTATACATGGAAACAATTAATTTGCAATAGTGATAAATTAAATAAAAATTTTCGTAGGAGCGCATAAAATATAAAGCATGCGTAAAGATGATAAGAACGATCTTTCAGAGTAATAAAACGGGATTAACGCGTCATATAAATTACTGGTTTTTTTGATGCAGCCTGCGATTGCGACGCCCAAAACTTGCATGGATGAATCGAACAGACTTAACAACCTGATATATCTTTAATCTCCTCGTTATCCTCAATAATCTTTAAATTTGAAACTTCCACGAAAAAAAGTTTTTTTTAAATATATATGTAAAACGATATTTTCTTGCTCAAATAATTTATAATCATCTTTCTTAATTGGATTCGTCATCGCATAGGTGCATATTTATTTTCTTTTTTCTTTATTTGCAATAATTAATTTTCAGATGCATTTTAGCAGTGTAATATAATTTTAAAATATACGCATATTAACAAGTTCATTGAATAAGAGACCATTTAATGGGGTTATAACGTAATGTAAGGGAAGAGAAGATATAAACAATCTTTTTGTGGTAACATGAAATATTTAAATATGACATTAGACATTTTGTATCAGCATTTTTTTTGTCGGTGAATAGTAGAAAGAGGTAAAAGGCAATAATAAAAAATGTTATAAGATTTGCAGATGACTAGAAGTATTAATTTTTTATTTGAGTTATAAAAACATTTATTGGCAAAAATATTGCGGATTTTTTATCAAAAAATATTTTATACAATGAGAATTAATTTCCGTAATTATTTAGGATCACGGTCGTGATACTAGGTAATTAATAATTTCTTGCAACACTACATTTAATTGGTTTTTATTTATATTTGCACATGTATGCGTAAATGTTCACAAATCGGTGCACGTTATCCTCAACATTCATTGCAAACTATAAAAATAAGAGACATATATGAAAACAATTTTTTAAAAATAATTATGACTTTAAAAAATTAATTTGTTTATAAATCATAACTTTTAATCCTTAAGAGTGAATCTCTCAAAAAGAACAAATTCTAAATTTTAATTTAAAAAAAAGTTTCATAAACATTAAAATGACTACTCCTATGAGAAGAGAACTATAAAGTAAGTCTCTAAAATATGTGGTTACGATGTTTATGAACATTATTGTCTAAAAAATAATTGTTTAATTTTTTGTCGCAAATACAATGAGTGAAATTTGTTGTCTAGGGGATTTTCGGGTCGCTGATTACGAATCTGATGTTATTTTTTTAAATTAAAAATGGCGAATACAATATGTCGGATGAAATATTTGAAAATTAATTGGATTCTCTTATGTTACTCGGGGGTTTACGGAGTTACAAAATCTGTGGTCATAATTAAAAAATTTTGAATGACCGATCTAATATGGCGGTTAAATTTTCAAAAATTAATTTTATTTCTCTAAAATTTGTTGATTATGGGGTTTTAAGGTTGCTGATTACAAGTCTGATGTTATTTTTGTTTTAAATTCAGAATGGCAGATCCAATAGGACGGATGAAATGATTAAAAATTAATTGTATTTGCTTAAAAGTTGATACTTTGAGGTTTTTGAGGAAAAAGATTGCGATTTTTTAAAAAATATATTACTTAATTTTTAAATTGGAAAAATAAATTAGTCTGCCATTTTGGATCCGCCATTTAAAATTTTTAAAAACTAATATTAAATTTATAATTAGCGAACCCAAAAATCCTCGAGTAGTGAGCTTTAGTAATAAATATTACTAAACTAGAGATGACGTTAAATTTAAAATGGGAAGTAAATATTCATTCATTGAGTAAAATTAGCTTCATTCGCGTTATCGGAATGGAGTTTTTGAACCATATGAATATGGATATTTCAGATAATATATAATTATTATTTTTTTCCCATATGTCCTGATTAAATCGTGTTAAATACTATCCTATCACCGCCATTATTTTTATTAATTTTAAATATTTTGTAGAAAAATGTTTTAAAATGGTCAATTAAGAAGGGTTCCCACATGAAGACGAATGAAAATTCATAAATGATTCGAAACCTATAGTATCCGATATGATTTTAATATTTTTAATATTTTAATATATTTTTAATATATTTTAATTCTCGGAAAAAGTTACCAGCTCCACACAATATCATTTAGATTGTAAATTAAATAACTTAAGCAATTCTCTGTAAGCATAATGTTAAAAGTATATTAATGTGAATATAACAAAATATATAACTTTTAATGGTAGAAGAGACGCTATATCAGTTGCATTTACAATGGCAGACAATGCATACGTTACTAACCATTAATATATAGTTGAAGGAGCCATTGTTGCGAATTAGGTACTATTGAACGATCTATTGTCATAGACTTCGGGGGGGCTTATACGCTATAGCTAGACATAAGGGGAGATTTTAAGCCAGTAATACTAACCAGATTTTAATGAATTTTCAAAATGGGAGATCCATTACTTCCCTTCACTCCAAATGTGGGATCAACACTTTGTTGATAGCCCTCATATGTATAAAAAAAACCTTATTGTATCAAGCAAACAAAATTGGTTCAGGTACCGTTTTGATAGAAGTTCATATTAAAAATTTTTATTCGGGTATGAATAAATTTTAAAAACATACGAATATAATTCACAAACAAAATATGAACAAATATAGGTAATAAAATTATAACATATAAGTTTTCTATTTTTAATACAAATAAATTGAAAATGTTAATAAGCATTAAATTATTAGTAAACATATTAAAATAATAATTACTTTTTAAATACATGATCCTAAATTAGTTTTTAAATTATCATCTATGGAAAATGATGAAACAAAATAACAAGTACAAATAAATTAGAATGTTAGAAAAATAAAAATGCATAATTTATTAAAAGGGCTAAATTTTTAACATGTGCCTAACAAATGGTTCTCTTGTTTGTTCTTTCATTTACTCACAAGAAATTGAAAAAATAATATAATGCTTGACATCATGAAGTAAAATTAGAAAATTCTATGCGCCTATTAGGTACTGCCCTCTGGCGGCATTTTTATGTGCTGCACATTTGTTTAGTTTTCTTATTTTACTTCCTTTCGTTGTAATCTTTTACTTGTTTTTCGCAAATGAATAAACAAAAATTAGTATTTAATTTAATTTTTTTTATTTCTTTACCAGCAGTAGAAGACAAAATTTCCAAATTCAGCCGCAATGTTACTTTTTTGTCCCATTTATCAACAATGTTGATGTAAAATTTTTAAAAATATACAACGACCATTTCTTGAAAACTATAAGACATTATGACCTATTAATTTGGAAAACTCATTTTTTCTTATAAATACATAGAATAGATATTTAATTTGTTGCAATTATTAAAAAATATATATTGTTAGAAAATTAAATATGAGCAGTTTTAAACAGTTTAAACTGTAACGACTTTTTCTTGGAAACAACATAACAAAATAATATTTCCATTTAAAAAACTTAATTTAAATAAAAAACAAGCATAATAAAATTCATTGTGTTTAAAAATAACAATTAAAAAACTTTTATTTAGACAATCTGTTTTGTATAGCAGTTAGCAATAAGAAGAACACATGTGACAGCTGTGTAGTGATACATAGAACCAAGAGATGGCGCCAAATGTACCAAACATGACAAATTTTTATTATTTTTAACATAAAAGTAACAATAATAAAATATAATGTCTTGTTTGCGAGTGAAAATCCATTACTGATGAAATGATACCTAATGTAAAACATTTATTTTGTTAAAATTTTTAATGAAAATTTGATATTAGTAAAGTAAATGCCATGTGCCTTTGAACTTTCAGGAAAAGTGCTCCTACTTAACTTTCTGACAATATATTTTTTTAATAATTATAACAAATAAAATATTAATCCTGTGTATTTATGATAAAAAATGAGTTTACTTTTAAGAGTCATAATATCATATATTTTCCAAGAAACGGTAGTTCAAGACTTTAAGGCGGTGTCAAAGTCGATGCGATTTTCCCATTGAAGCTCAATGCAAAAAACCAATCGACTTTGACACCCCCTTAAACCATTTTAGATCTGCAGATCTGTAATGTCGATAAGTCGGATTCCCTTCTTCAAATAACCATCTGCAGACTTGAGTTAAGGGTATGTTTGGGGTTGGTAATTATCTTTTATGTTCCCTTCACTAGCTTTCAAATTAAATAGCCGAAATTTTACTTATCACTGTAAAAAAAGGCATCTTATTTTAAGATACTTTGGTAGTCACTTTTAAGTTGTTTCCAAAAAGTTATCCAAAGCATCTTAAAATGCATTAGTTTCTAAGAAAGAAGATGGAAAAATAAGATGTTTTCTTCGTTTTAAAAGTGATTACAATGTATTTTAAGATGATTGTTTTTGCAGTGATGTTCCATTCGTTTATTGAAAATAAAATGTCAAAATAAATATTAAAAGAATTTTCATCTTATTTTGAGTAGATTTTATTTTTCTCGGTGTAAAATATTAATAATAATTTAACTTAATTATAAACATATAAATAATATTTTTAAAGTTTTGTTAAGTTTATAAAAATTACTTTTGTAGAAATTTAAAAACCTGGAAAATTAAAATAGCAGCAGATATTTAAAAAAATTATATTACAAATAATTTTTAAAACAACTTTAACATTTTGAACGACAATATAAAAACACATTTTACTACTTATTGTAATAATATTGAATTTAATTCAATTCTGGATTAGTAAATTTTAAATCCATTGTGAATACCAAAAATAATTTTAAAACATTGAAAGGTTAATAAAATATTATTGTATTGTATATATTTTTAATGTTTCCTTATATTATAAATCAATGTCTTTTTCATATTCCAGATTATAAAAAATTAGCTTCTTTCAACTTTTATTTCTACTCAATTGCATTAAATTTTTCAATAACTTATTTTCACTTTTTGTGAAAGTGAATCGGCAAAAAAGTAAAAAATGATTTTTTGACACTTAATTCTCCTTTTCATAGACCAGGTATAAAATATAAGCTTCCTTTTTTTTATGTTTTTAATTAGTAAATTGCCTAAATTACTTTATTTAATTTTTAACACTTACTATATATAGTCGGGTCGCAACACTGCCGAACTTGTCAGTGTCGAATCTCGCCATACTGAGGAACCGTTTAGTTCCTAATTTCGCCACAATGAAGAAGGCGTCGAGAGCATTAGAAATTAACAGTGCCGTATACTGCTTTAAGTTTATTTAATAATTTTTTTAATTTTACTAATCTTCATTAAAACACATTGTTTTTTTTAACATCAAAACAAAATTTATTTTTATATTTAAAAGATTGATAAATTCCTTTTATTATGAAAAATTTATTTTTGTCAAATATGTATAGTTAATAAATTTTCTGCGTATATTTCTTATTAGATGTGTTATTGTTTAATTTACAGAATTAAAAAATATTTACAAAAAAATGTTTGATGATGTCCCTAAAAAAAGAATTAACAGGTGTGACGTAACATTAAAAAAGTAAAATACTTTATTAAAATCTTCAAACTGTGTGGAAAAAATTGTTTCCAAGAGAAATACGAAATGTTTGAATAAATCTTACATTTTTTAATAAATTATTAAATTAAATCAATTGAGAAATATAATTAGGGGCCGTTCAAAAAATAACGTAACGCTATTTTTCGAAAATTTGGACCCCCCCCCTCCCTCAACGTAACGCAATGTTATTTACATTAGCGCCATTTTTTTCCTTACCGTAACATATTGCTTGACCCCCCCCCCTTCCCCCAAAATGCGTTACGTATTTTTTGAACGGTCCCTTATTGTAGAATAAATTATATTAATAAAAGTAGAAAAAATATAATTAATATTATTGTAAAACAAGAAAATTAGAATTTAATAAAAGAAACTAAAAAATGTTAATATTGCTGTTAAAAAATTATTAAACGAAAATGCTTAATGAGGTGTGCCCCGCGGTGCTCCCTTCTCTGGATATTATGGGTTCAGGCCTCTGGGCGGAGTGGCTGCCGCATAGTGGGGGTGCGCACCACTTCCCCTCATGGGACGCAAACGATGACTGTTCGGTTTAGCAACACAATAGAGTTAAGGTTATGTTATTCAGTGGTCACGTGCCCCATTTACTTTACTATGGAAAAACTTCCCACTGAATAACATGACCTTAACAGCTATATCAACAGGGGCTGACCTGATGTTTCTTTAGCGAATCTAATTTAAACGATTTTCATTTCAATAATTTGATTCTATGCATCAAAAATTGTGAATTAGGGATCATAAAGTGGGGGAAAATAATTGGCCTCAAAAATTGATAATTATATATTTCACTATAAAGGTACTTTATTTTTATGCCTTCTTTTAATTATAATACATTTTTTAATTTTATATTTGGGGCAAAGTGCGGATAGATGCCTCCCAATTCGAACATTGCGTTTAAAGTTGCGTTTAATATTGACAAAAAAAAAATTTTTAAATTGTAAATTTTTGCAAAAACAAAAATAACTTCCTTTCAAAATAAATATTTAACCATAATTATTTTCCCACAGGAATCAATTATTTTTAATAATTTTTGAAAAAAGTACTTTCAGAATTTTAAAATCCATTTGTTTACAAATCAATTTTACGAAATTTAAACTATTCAGAAATTCTTCAATTGAAGTACGTATATTAAAAAATGAACACTTTAAATATAATTTGAGAAAAAAAATTCAATTAAGGTTTTTTAAAATAAATAATTCTACAGAATTGTTAAGTCTTAAGTATAAAAAATAAAATTTTTCAAAGAATTGTATTTAAAACCTTTCTAAAAAATTTAATTATTTCTTAAAATTATTATGCTTTTACTATATTCATTATTATCTGAAAGTTTTTCTGAAATTCATTTTTAAATAAATTTTTATCAACGAATTCAATAATTAAATGCAGAAATAAGTAATTTATTAAATAATTACAATTCTTATAATTGATTTCTCATAAAGAATTTTAACAAATCATTTTTAAATAATTGATTTCTTTTAACGATTTTTCATGAAATGTTTAAAAATAACAATTACATTTTTCCATGAATTCGAATAAAATTTTATTAAAAATTATTTAAATTCTGCGATTTGTATTATTTATGAAAATAATTAAATTCCTAAAAAGAATTTTATTATTTTTGAAAATTCTGCGATTTGTATTATTTATGAAAATAATTAAATTCCTAAAAAGAATTTTATTATTTTTGAAAATAATTAAATTATTGCGAAGAAATTTATAAAAATTTTTTAAATAATATATTTGGTATGAGATTAAGAAAATTTTTTTTAAATAATTGAAATTTTGTCGAGAATATTAAAAAATTTACAAACATAATTGAATTTCTGCAAAGAATGTTATTATACTTTAGAAAATAATTGAATTTGTGCAAGTTATAATTTATCCAAAATTTTTTCGAAATGGAGATTTTTTTATAAAAAAATTTTGTCAAATTGATTTATATATTTATTAGGTAAAAGGATTTTCCTGTAAATTGTTTTTTAAACTAGTTTTTAATAAAAATAGAAATAACAATTAGCCTAAATTTTTACTTACAATGCAATGCATTTAAATAACAAAATAAATGAATATTATTATGAATATATTAATATGGTTAAAAGTATTGCTTTCTTTTTAATATCATTAAATTAATTTTAAATTTCTCTGAAAAATTTTACGTCTGGTTGGAAATATAGTTTTAATCTTTATTTAATTTTCAACAATTTAATAATTATTCTTTTATTAATTTTTAAATATTGCTAACCAAAGAATTTAATAACTATTGTCATATTGTTTCACAATTGTGAAATTAGTAGTAATATAAATAATAATTAGGTATAGATATAAAGCAAAAATAATAATAAGAATAGTAATTGATAACAACAAATCAATAATAATAAAAATTATTTAAGTAAATACAATAATATTAATAAAAAAATGACATCATATAAATTTAAAAAAAAATATTATTTAAGTTTTCTTTTATATAAGATATCTGAAAAAGGGGCGTCTATCCGTACTTTACCCTATACTATTAATTTAAAAACAAAATGTCTATAGTAAAAGAAGTGGAGAAAAAATAAGAATAAAGTGAATAAGAATAATTAAATTTCTAAATATTGAAATGATGTAGATATTTGAGATATAGTAATCTTTTAATCAATCATATAATGTATACAAATTTTTTTTTCTGAAATATTTTAGTATACGCTTGCAAGAAAATATGATGGATGGATATATCATTAATATATTAATGCTTTTCTCATATATGATGATTGACAACAATTATCCAATTATAAATGTTGAAATTATAATAGAAGTTTAATTTATTATAACAGGATTTGAAGACATAATTAATTACTGCTAGATAGTGTATTTTTAGAATCCATATATGTACATAAAGTACAATAATGATAACTTTTAGAAGAAATTAAGGAAATATGTTCTTGTAATAACCTGTAATTTAAAATAAATTTTAATTATAAAAATATTCTATTTTCATTGTTACAAATTTTCAATTAAACACTCAAATATACTGCGTGCTGTATTCTTTGGTTACATATGTTTTTAATTTTTAGAAGTTTATACCCTACAACATAATTACTTGAATTAATGTACGTTTTTCTTCTTTTAAAAGAGACGTTCCTTTTTCATCAACACTAAATAGGTGATTTAGAGAAATTTTTCGCCTTTTCTTCTTTCTGACAAAGATCAGATAACAAAAAGATCTTTGAGGGTTGTAGTACTGTGGAGGAAACAATAGTGACCCGAATTCACAAAGCTGCTTGACTTAATGATCTGGTATGCATTAAAGCGTGTAAATACCTAAAAGCCCTTGAAATTTCAAAACTAAATAACAATGGCTCGAGAAAGGGAAGCTGGTATTTCGAACTGGTACTGGACCTCCTGCGGTTGGAAATGCAGTATCGAAAACTACAAACTCAAAAGAGTCAATAGCATTTTTATTATTTGGAACATTACTTAAATCGTTTGTCAAGTGTCCTATACCAGGAAATAGAAATCTATCTTTATTCGTGCACCATTTAAGTGGGAATGTCTATTTAAGATTAACAAAATAATAATATATATTTTTTTCTCCAGAAACATTTTCATATAAGTATTTTGTAGATTTATACTAGTCAATTTTTATAGGATTTTTTCACTGGAATCTAAATCTTGTATCTTGAGAATATTGTCATTGCACTAAAAAAATTATTTATTTCAAATAATCGATTAATTGACTATTATCAATTCAATATTTACTCTCTAAATTTAAATTAGTAAAAATGTCTACTAATTTTAATTACTGACAGACTTTTTACTTTTGAATCAGTAAATTGGTAAAAATTACTATTTTTTTTAGTAAACATTACTAATTCCAAAGCAAAAAGTAAGTCACTAATTCAAATTAGTAAATATTTTTACAAATTCAAATTTAGAGGGTAATTAAAATAAATTAAATTATTAAATTAATTAAAGGTAATTAAATAATATTTATTAAGGGCATTTGAACCATTATGACGTCACAATTGATGCAAAGCATATATTTTAATGCTGTGACGTCATAAAGGTTCAAATGCCCTTAAAATCAATTAAATGGAATTTGCTTCAAATACTGAAATAATTGGTGAAAAGTCTATTTAATTGACTCCAATAAATATTGTTTGATTCAAGTAAATCTTTAATTCATAACAAGAGACAATCGGTTATTTGAATCGCGGAAAGAAATTTTAATAAGTTTAATGAAATATTTGGTTGAATTAAAGAAACATTTAGTTAACTGTATAGCAGTGCATTAATTTGTTTGATTCAACCAAAATTTTGTTATTTTAAATTAATTTTTTCTTGGGTGGGGTTTATTAAACATGATGTATTTGTATACATTATGATCAAGGTTTATCTATCTCATTTTTTTTGGATTGTCAAAAATTTCGGTAATTATTAAAAATTTATTTTGAAAAAAAATTGTAAAAGAATACTTATTAGAATTTATTAAACTGTAATATAATTTTAAAGGTGAATTTTAATTAGTTTAAATGTCATAAATAATAACGATTTCTAAGAAGTATATATACAGTACTTCGTATGAAAATTATAATATTATCTATTAGCATAAAAAATTTGATAAAAACTAATTTAATATATAGAATTTAAAATTGAAAATCGAACAATTTAGCACTAACATTAAACAATATTATTTGATTTAAAAAAAATGTTAAACTGATATTAAAATATAATTTTTTTTGTAAAATGCAGATCAAATAGGCTCTAAAAAAAAGGAATTTGATAATTAAAGGAAAATTTAATTTATATATAAAACTAAAACAATTTTTAAATCTAGACAGAAACACGGTTACAAAGTGGAAAATACTATAGTAATGCAACTCATTTGAGTGCTGAGCATAAGCCAAAGCATTTCGCTGCATGCTTCTGCCCTCTGTTGGTGTCTGACTGTAATTCACTATGTACTAATTTATTTCCCATTTTTCAATTGCGTTTCTGCATAGATTTAAAAAACCTTTTAATTATTTTATCAACTTTATTATGTTACCTAATTCCTTTTACAGATTTATTATTTTTAAAATTATTTGTAAATTATCATCGAGAAAAGAGTTTCAATAATATACTTATAATTGAAAATTTAGTTAAGGGTATTTGAACCATTATAACGTCACAATTGATGCAAAGCATATATTTTAATGCTGTGACGTCATAAAGATTCAAATGCCCTTAATATATATAAAATTTATACAATTTCTTAATTATTTTTATTATATTAATGGGTTACGTTACGACAATTAAAATCAAATTAGACCTAAGTTTCTTACTTTAATTAAATTTTCTTCTGTGTTTATGTATAAAATTATATTATATTACGCTAAAATAAATATAATATGAATAGATTTTTATTGTGTGGAGTTTATTTTCGAAAAAGTTATTTAAGTGTTTTCAGATTTTCAAATTCTTTTAATTCTATAAAAATTAAAATTTTTATTTTTACTTTTATAATAAAAGTTAGCCACACTTAGCATCTTCTTTGACTATATTCATTTTATACTTTTCATCAATTATTCAAACCGTTGCAACAATAGAGTTTTATTCACTTTCAACGATTCACTATATTTAAGTGAATTTAAGTTGAATTTTGACAACTAAGGGTGTCAATATTTGATATGTCTTGCAATCAAAGGGTAGTCGACAATATAGACATCGATGTAGAAATGTGAGATAAATTAATTTACAAGTTGCAAATGAAAAATGACAAAATGAACGGGCAAAAAGTGTTTTACGAAAAAGTTTTTGATCTTTACGTATAACAGCGAGTGACAAAATTAAAAAAGCGATTGCCTTTTGATGATATATTTTTTTCTTCTGTGACAGTTTTTAGGGCAATAGATTCACTTGATGGTGACAGAAGGACATTTGCAAAAGTTTTGCAATGATTTTAAGATTCAATTACATTTTTTAGAGTTACAAAAAAAGGTTCTGTTGTCATTTCCCCGAATACCCTACCCTTGAATAAATATTTCCCCAAAAAAATTTATAAAAAATGAAATGCATTAATAAGCAGACGAATGAAAAAAATAAAGGACAAATTACTGTATCTCGACATTAAAGACATGTGGAATTAGCCAATTTCAATTAATACATGAATTACTATGCCCAATGGTTTTCTTAAAAAATATCAAATAAATCTTCATAAAATATAACAAAAATTCATAAATTAAATAATTATAAAATGTCATGTATGTTTTTGAAATTAATTTTCAGGAATATGACTTTTAGAAATATGTATAGTAATGCTTAAAATCCAGGCAGAAATATTTAATTAAATATTGATTTATTTTATTGAGTATATTCGTCAAGTATATCCCTTCCAACATTATTTTGATGATAACGCAGAAATTTTCTTTAAATAAGTGAATTGATCAAGTGATCAATTAATTATTGCCCAATTTTCGTAATTTTACATTTTTCTGGGCAGAAGATATTTACATTTTAAAATCGTGAAAATAAGCAAAGTGCCAGTTTTAATTGCTTATTTTTTAACATTTATGAAGAAAAAAGGAAGAAAGTGTTAAGAAAAACTAAAAGTTAATCACAGGTACTTTATATTTCATAAGCTTTTATTCAATTTAATGATTTCTATTTCTCACATTTAGTGAATGAAATTTGTAAAAATAGGTTATTTACCAGGTGAACTTTAAAATCATTTTTTATTTAATATTTCTGATTAAGAATTGTTTCTACCAATTTATAATAATAAAATAATTCATTCTTAATAAAATCTAAAATTTTTTTTACGTTTTTATAATAAATTATGTGTTTTCTTTAATATTTTCTAATAGATGAAAATGTGACAGTTTTTACGACTTCATATACTTTAGATGCTTATTTTACAATAAAATATAAAAAATATTTAAAAAATTCGTTTTGTTCGATAATCCTAATATCTTTAAAATCATTCCTGGAAAATATTACAATTTTTTAAAATTCGTCGGCAACGACTTTAGTCGAAATATAATGAAATGACTCTGTATAATTCTTTTATTAAAAGACTTTACTTTATGAAAATTTTTTGAAAGTATTAATATTGAAATAAATATTTTTTGAATATAATAAAAATGTTATTTGATAAAGTCAAAGTTTTTAGTTAATCTATACATAAAATTCATCTGTATAGTTTAAATGATAATTATTAGAGATGTGCAAAAAGTAACGAGTATAAAAAATATAATAATAAACCAATTGTTAATATGTTATTAAAATTGTTATAAACAAATTTTTTCTTTTTACAATAAATGCAGTAAATTAAAAAAAAATTCTTACTCTGGGGTATTTGGAGTGGATGTTTACGAATATGATGTTGATTTTCAGAAATCCCAAATGTCGGATCCAATAATGTTTGGCAGATACACGAATTCCATATATAATATGGACACTTAACGTCAATGTAATATTTAATTATTTGTATAAAGTACAATATTTTATTAGTTTCAATAACATAACTTTTTAGTTGATTGGACATTTTATATTTTACAAAGAGTAGCACTTCATTTGTTTTTAATGAAAAAATCCACGTATGAACCTAAAGTGTACGAAATTTGATCACTAAACGTCATGTCAGTTTAGTATATATTGTCATTTATTTTAGATACAGTATTTAATATGTTTTTTGTGCCTAACTTATAATTAAGCATTATAAAGTTTTAGTATTTTAAATAAATTATAGTTAGAACATCTTGCACCTAAACAAATGACAATAAATTAATCTGATAAGATATTAAATTAGAAACAAATTTGATACAATATCAGTTTACAGATAAATAAAACAATCGAAAACTACTTTTTGTAAACTTTTATAACTCTAATTTAAAATAATAAACGTCTATTATACATAAATATAATATAAAAAAACAAATGAAATACTGTATACCTAAAACAAATGACAACAGATGATAAAAAATATCAAAAAATAAAAGAATAAACATTTTTTGCATAGAAATTCTTTTAATTTTTTAAAAGAAAAAACATTTCATAAAATAAACCTTGAGAAGTGCGATTTGAAATGTACGAATTTGCCTTTTCTTACCTCATCGTAGTGGAAACGGTCCTTTCAGTTTTTTGGTGTTTTACTCGAATTCGAGTTTAGAATTTTGGGTCAATCCATTTTATTTCAACTAAAGTGGTCGCCGACTAATTTTTAAAAATTGTAATATTCTGCAGAAATAATTTTTATGTTACTAATGTCACGAAATAAAAAGATTTTTTCAAAATAATTATACATCTTTTGTAAAATACGAATTAAAATGTAAGAGATTCTAAAACCTGTAAGTTTTCTGTCTACAGAAAATAATGTAAAAGAAATACAATTCAGTATACAAAAATATAACAAAAATTATTGGCATTTGTTAAGAATGTTTAAATTTATTATTGTAAATTGATATAAGCATTTAAAATAATAAATGAAATATTATTTTAAAGTTCATCATTAAAGTAACCTAATTATCCGATTTTTATTAACAAATAATAGGGATATGGGATTATAAAATTACATAAAAACTTACGGAATATGACGGATTTTCGATGAACTTTCAGTTTTTGTTTAACGTTTTCTTCAATTTTCTTCTTAAATAAAAATGATATCGAACATAAAAACACAACTTTGCCCATTTTCACGATTTTCAAATGCGTACAACTTCTTTGGAGAAAATCGGAAAATTATGGGATTTTCGATAATAATTCACTTATCACTAATTAAACGCACACTACAACTTTCACTTTGGTCTCGGGCCAGTTTTAAAAATTATAATTTTTTAAAAAATAGTACGTTTTTAAAGGGTTAATGAATGTAACTTTTTTTAAGATGAAGTTTAGTTTATTATTATTATCAATGCTCGTCTAACTTCAACTTTATAATCATGCCTGCGAATAGAACAATTTTTTGAAATTAGTCGGAAATCACTTTATTTGAAATAAAATGGATTGACCCATAATAAATTAGTAAATATTAATTAAATTATAATATTTATGATAGAAAACAATAATGAACTATTAAATAATTAATTAATTCAAGTTAAAATAAAATGGATTGACCAATAATAAATTATTAAATATATTAATTAATTAATAATATTTATGATAGAAAGCAATAATGAACTATTAAATAATTAATTAAGTAATAAAATAATAATAATAAAAAATAAGTAATTATAAATAAAATAAATAACAATAATTAACAAATTACCAATTAATAATTAATAAGAATAAATAATTAAATAATTATTGAATAATAAATAAAATGAATAATAATAAGAAAAAATTAATGATAATTAAATGTAATAAATATCAATACTAAGGTAGTAAATAATTAATAAATAAAATAAATAAGTTTAACTTTGTTTATATTTGATAAATAAAAATCTAATAATGTTAATTAAACAAATTAGTCTTTAATCAATTATATAAAATATATGAATGAGTTAAATAATAAATAATTCAACAAGAACTAACTTTTTAGTTGATTAGAGGTTTTTTATTTTTCAAAGAGTGTCATTTATTTTAGATACAGTATTTCATTTGTTTTTTGCCTATCTTTTAATTAAGGGCATGTAGAATCAGCCAACTTCAATTAATATACATTTATTAATATTCCCACCGGTTTTCTTAAAAAATATAAAATAAATCTTGACAAAATATAAGAAAAATAATATTTTATTTATTGAGACATGGATCTGTAGTCCAATTAATACAAAAAATTATTTTTAAATATTATTTTCTATTTATTAAAAAATTTGATATTTTTTGAGAAAAAAAGACAATCAAATACAAATTAATATTAAAAAAATGGATAAATTTATATTTTTCTATGTGAACATTCATTTTTTTCAATGACAATTTGTATTGGATTGTCTTTTATTCTCGAAAATTATAAAAATGATGAAAGTTTGAATAGAAAAATATAAATTTATTCACTTTTTTCAATATTAATTTGTATTTGATTGTTTTTTTTTCTCAAAAAATATCAAACTTTTTATTAAATAAAAAATAATATTTAAAAGTAATTTTTTGTATTAATTGGACTACAGATGCATGTCTCAATAAATAAAATATTATTTTTCTTATATTTTGTCAAGATTTATTTTATATTTTTTAAGAAAACATGCCCTTAAGGGCATTTGAACCATTATGACGTCACAATTAGTGAAAAGCATGAGTTTTTAAATTGTGACGTCATAATGGTTCAAATGCCCTTAAGCATTATAATCTTTTAGTATTTTAAAGAAATTTCTGTTAGAAGACCTTGTATCTGACACAAATGCCAATAAATTAAATTAATATGAAAATAAATAAACAAATTTCGTACAATTTCAGTTCATAGATAAATAAAACAAATGAAAACTATTTTTTGTGAACTCTTCTAACTCTTATTGAATAATGATTTTCGAAAAGGGTTCAAAACGGTTTTTTAAAATTTTACTGGAGACACGAAAAAACGGTTTATTTTAAACAGCTTTAATTAATTTTTCAGAATATTTTAATCGTCTGTCAAAGTATGACTTATATAATATTAATAATAATAAATAATAAATGAAATTTTCACTCAGCTTCTTCATCTTCCGTGGTGAAATTTTCTGAATTTTCTTGTTCATGTTTTTGGTTTTATTTTTTTTCACTTTTCTTATTTTCTAATTTTTTTTAATGTCTTAAAGTTCCACACGTATTATTTATTAATCTCGCCATCTGTTTATGTTTAAATTTAGTTTCAGTTGTATCTTGAACGTAATCTATAAGTTAAATATTGTTATAAGATTGATTAACTTTTTAAATAATTAATTATTCCTGTCACATATATACTTTGACAACTTATTGGGTTATAATTTTGTTTTATTTGTAATAACATTGACTTTTTTAAATTTATTCTTTGAAGTTACAGTACCCTCTAAAATTGTCAGTCCACCCATTTTTAAGGGAATGAAAAAAATTGATTAACATAAAATTTATGAAAACTAAAATTTTTTTCCAACGTACACAGTGACTGATGCTGCAATCCTTACAATGTAATATCTCATAAAGGAAAAGATATGCGACAAATTTTGTGTGGTTTGCAAAGAAAATTTCCGAAAATCCCGAATATTGCAAAAATTTGTGCGGCATGCAGAAAAATAAAAAACTCTGAAATTAAGAACGATACTCCTGTATCATCAAGTATAGACGCAATGCTGCAGAATTTATGTATATCATCCAATGCAGCTTAATCACCTACAACAGAATTTCAATCAAGTACAAAATCACAACGATTGGTTGAATTGGAAGAGATGTTAAATGGGTTGAAAGGTAAATTTTCTTCTCTTAAAGTTAATGACCCTTTCAGATTATAAATTTTGACTACAGTACCAGATTCGTGGACAATAAGTCAAATTTCTCGTGAATTCAACTGCTACAGGTATTTCGCTAAAAAGGGAATAGATTTGAAAGCTTTAAAGGGTTTTCTAGAAGAATTAACTGCTAGAAAGGGTAAATCATTGCCGGAAATTACTGAGAAGCAAATTTATAAATTTTATAATAGTGAAGAGAATAGTAGAATCATGCCCGGTATTAAGGATGTTGTATCTGTGAAAAGTGACAAGGGCAGAGTACTTATCCAGAAGCGACTCCTTCTTGCCGACGTAAGAGGACTTTATGCTATTTATAATGAGAAGAATCCTGATTGCCCAGTGAGTTTTAGTAAATTTGCCCAACTTCGACCAAAAAATTGTATTCTCACTGGTGGTAGTGGTACACATTCAGTCTGCGTCTGTACTATACACAAAAATTGCAAGTTGATGATTGACTCTATTAATTTAAAGAGTCTTACTAAAGATTCTGATATGATTTTAGCCAATTACAAATATTGCCTAGACCAAATTTTATGCAAAAGTTCTAATAAAAACTACTATTTAGGTGAATGTAGTGATTGCCTTCATATTATGGAATTAAAGAAACGTTTTAGTGAACTCTTAGAAGAGAAAAATATTTACGACATACAGTTCAGCGTGTGGACAACTACTGATAGATCAATTCTTCAAACGCGGATCCTACCGTCTTCAGAATTTATTGATGAACTCTGTGACAAATTAATGATACTAAAACCTCATTCGTTTATTGCAAAAGAGCAGTCATGTTTCTATCAAGAAAGAAAAGAGAATTTGAAGAATAATGAAGTTCTAGTTGTAATAGTTTTTTCTGAAAATTACAAGTATGTTGTGCAAGATGCGTCGCAAGGATTTCATTTTAATAATTTACAATGTACAGTTTTACCAGACGTGTGTTATTATAAAGAGTCGAAACTTGAACACAAAAGTTTTATTTATAAAAAGCAGTATACAGCTGCTGTGTATACTGCACAGAAAATGCTAATACCTGAATTACGAAAAATTATTCCACAGATGGAAAAAATATTTTATTTTTAGCGATGGAGCTAATCAGCACTTCAAAAACAAATTCCAGATGATGAATCTAATGCACCACGAAGAAGATTTTGGCGTTGCAGCAGAATGGAACTGTTACGCAACATACATGCTAGTCTTCTTTGCAAACCAAATGATTCCATCATTACATTTGAGAAACTTGTAGAGTGGTAAAAAAAAATTCAAATAAAACTGACACATTGTCTTATAATGAAAAATATCACAACAAGACAAAAAGGTTCTTAAATGCAAGATTTGCTGTAGCTCCACCAGTTCCAGACATTCCGAAAAGTCATTATTTCAATCCAAATAAGAACGAATTGATTATAAAAAGATTTTCAAATGCTTCAGATGTTACGACGCTTTCTTATGAGCATATAAAAAAGTAAGAAGGTAAGAAATCAAACAAGTCAAACATGAATTTTGTCATTTTTGCACACTATACAGCTTTCAGGTAACAAATTTGATAAAATTATTATTAATTTCACATTGTCAATTAGATAATGTTAGAATGTTGTGTAAAGTGAAGAGTGCAGACGCTACATACCTTCAGTAACTTTGAAGATAATTAAAGGATCTACAGTTCATGCAGCACCAACAATGTCTTGAATATTAATAATATTAGCAATGTATGAAATTAATTAACAGAAGATATAGTCCAATAAATAATTAGTAACATTGAAAATTCATATATTTTATAATTTTTTTTGTATTTCTGAATTGAATAATACTTATAACTTTAACTTTTAGCTTAAACTTAATTTTTAATTCTTCACTGGAACGTTAAAGAGAATCAAATATTTGTAGAATTTATAAAAGAGAATCTTTGCCTGCAAATAAAAATCTTTGAATCTTCTTTTTTGCATATACGATTCATATATATTTTACACGAATGAATATAGGTACTTGAAGAAAACTTTAATTTAGTACTTTTCTCATTTAAAGATAAAAAAAATTCAAACGTTTAAAAATTATAACCGGTAATTTGATCATGACTCTCAATTATGGTGATACTATTGTTGATGACTAATTATTTATAAAAATGTTTATGTCTATATAGTTATAATAATTATAAAATCAAAAGAAAAAAATTGGAGAAATAAAATTTTTTGATAAAAATATACATCTTTTATAGCATCTCGTATGCTATTGAAAAACCAGAATAGTATTTAAATAAGGAAACAGAGTCATAATTCTAAAAATATATTTGTCATGATTTAATTTTAATTCAATAAACCTTGGCCGCACCTGGAATTCCTAACTCGAAAGCTCATGTCGGGTCATTTTCAGTTTATTTCTTATTGAGGGAATGTTGAACTGAAATGTTGAGCTAAAGTTATGTTAACATAAGAGTATTTCAGTGCAAATGTTAGTACCTCGGGACAATTTCTCGTTCATCAGCTTCCATCACTGCCATAAAAGTTGGTACTAATGTGATACTAACCGTATATTTATATCAGTCGTTACACATCGACTTGTTCCAGTATTCAATTTCATCTGCTATCCTTCAATAATAATTTCTCGCCCTCTTCCATTGCCTTATACCAATCTTGAAAAGAAAAGAACAAAAGGTGTTTGAAGAAATAGGGAGAGAATAATGAAAAAAAAAAACAGAAGAGCACCAACAGTTCTGGTAAAGTGGATTCTGTCCACCTGGGAATGAAAAAGTAACGGAATCGCAAAAAACGAAAGATTTACGATTTGCTACCGAATCCAATGCCATTCAAGACCCACAAAACTGCAGAATGATCTTCTGCGTTTTCTGGAAGTGAAGTTTTCTTCGATTCTTTAAAAGAAGAAGACCTCTTTGAGGATGATTCTTTGCGAAATGACGTAATGGTCTTCTTGAATAATCTCCATTTCAGAATATTCCTTTTCATTACTTACAATTAGGTTTGTTGTTGTCTTTGCTTCTTTGTTGTGCTTCGTTTGGTTTTTATCTGTTTTCATAAATACTATTTTCTCGTCACACTTAATTTTTTAGTTCTCTTTATTGTATTCTCCAAATCGAATTTTCATAAATGGTACCAGGTACATGATCACAGTTTTCTTGAAAGCATCAAATTGATACTAAAGTGGATCAGATTGATGCCAAAAATCTGTATAAATTTTTGATTTGTTCCACATGTTTGGTATCAATTCGTTGACATTTGATACTTTTCAGTTAACAGTGATATAAAACTTATTTATCGTAAATCAGATTTGATATAAAACTTAGTTGCTATAAACCTCACTTGATATAACACTAATTTGACAATAAAATTATTTACTATAACTCTTATTTGACATATATACATATTACTTGATATAAGATTATTTCTATGATTTACATTTGAAGTGATATCTATTTTACTTGATAATAATTCAATCGAGTGAGAAATCTTGTTGTACATAATTCTTATTTGACACAGTGCACTCCAAAAGAAAGATAAAATAATACATCCAATTTTCTACAGCCCCAACAAGTAAATTAATTAAACATCCAATTATATAGGATACAGCTAAACAGTTGGATAAATTATCCGTAAAATATTTGCAACTATCGAAAATCTGATCATCGTTAAAATTTTCTTTACACTACTTTTAACATTTTTTATTTTCTCCAAATTTTTTTGTATCTCCTCACTCTTTCTTGCGTTTCTCCTTTAAATTAATCTCATGATTTCTTTCAATTCGCCCTTTTGCACCATCGGGAGACACCTGCAGTTCACACTCGTGAGTTGGTACCGTTACACTCATCGGTCGGTGATTCTGCCTAATAAAGACATAATTTTACCAGATAGAATCTACCTTCTCTTGTTCACAATTTTTACGAGCCTCTTTGGTACTCCATTCCCATTCGAAACGCATATTTCGAATGCTTACTATACGACGAAAGAGCTGTGTGATTTATGTTGATTTTTTTCAATGATTTCGTGATATTTTCATTTCAGATGACATCCCAATTCATTAATCAAGTATCTTGTAATGATGTTGGACTTTTCCCAGCTCTCATGAAAATAAATATTAATATTCCGGCGATAAAGTTATAAGGCTGATTAACTAATAAGTATATACATATATAATAGGTAGTTGTTATAATGTGTGTGAGAGTTATAGGGACCTGAATTTTATAGCCTCTGAAAGTGAGTTGTTCTTATTATAGTATGTATATGTATACGTGTAAGTGTGTGGGGATAAAATTACTTAATAGCTGGCATTCACGGTTTGATGCTCGTAAAATATTATTATACCTGCACTGGAAAGTCGTCTTTGTAAACAATCCGTAATCTGGGGTATTATGTTTTTCATTCAGTTAATTATTATTTTATTTATTTAAAGATGTTGATTTAAAAAAAACCCTCGATGCTCTTTTATGTATCAGGTAAACAGGTAGATAATAATTGAATTATTTTTTTTTTATTTTTAATTGCATGTATATCTATTTAATTACGCATGAATAATTTCACTTCATCAGCAATTAGTGACTTTTATTAGATGTAATTTAAACTCTTTGGTTTTGAGTTAGGTGTTCGTGTGATAATTTTATCGATATGGTTGTCAGAAAATAATTATCAAAATTAAATTAATTTTTCCTTTGAAAAAGTAAGCTGCGTGTCTTAATGCACTGTGCATCTGCGAAGTCATAAATAAAATGTATGTGAAGTTCCTGGTTTTTTATTTATAGAACTAAAGTATAATTGATAATAATTAAGTCGTGTTTTGAGTTTAGTATTTTGCAGTCTTATTATATTATAATGCAAATTATAAAATTTCTTATTTTCAAATTTTAATTTTTGGATGAATTCATAATCAAAATCTGTAAAATTAACTTATTAATTAAATATTTAACTATTATTGTTTATATTTTCAAAAATTTTAATATAACTCTTTGCAAGAATTCAATTATTTTCATACATAATAACATTCTTTGAAAGAATTTAATTATTTTGAATAAAATTTTAATATTAAATTTTACGAAAACATTCAATTAATCTCTGAAATTTTCATAAATTCCTAAAAGCTATTAAAATATTTAATAAAGTTTTTGCAAACATTTAATTCTCTTCAAAATTATCCTATAAGTGGTTTAATCTCCAAGTTTCAACTATTTCTAAGATTGTCTGTAAAATTTATTTCAAAAATTCAATTATTTTTCAAATTTTTAAGAAAATTCAGATTTGTATAATATTAAATTATTTTCTTTAAAAATAAAAAAATGACGCAATTTGTTTATAAAAATTTTATTATGCCAATTTTTTAATAAAATTTCACTGAAGGATTCAGTAAAATTTTTTCTAATTTTTAATAAAATTTTTCGAAGAAGTTAATTTATTTTCCAAATTTCTAATATATTTTTAAAAACTATTGAATTATTTTTAAAAATAGAAAAATTTTTTGCAAGAATTAAATTATTTCTATAAATGATAAAATTTCCCATGGGAATTTAATTATATTCTAAACCATTTTAATAAACTACAACAATAAAGTATTCAATTATAATTTTTAAAATAAGCGATTATTTTAAAAACTTGAAAGAAATACTTCCTAAAATTCAATGACTTTAAATTTTTAATCAAAACTATAAAAGTAAATAGATTTGAAAAACATTCAAAGATATTCTTGAAGATAATGTAATCATCAGAATTTTGAAAAATTTTAATAAAATTCTTCCCAAAAATTCAATATTTCCATTAATAATAAAATTTTTCAAAGGAATGCAATTATTTTGAATCTAATTGTAGTAAAATTTCTCGAAAGAATACAGTTATTTTTAGAAATATTAATTAAATTAAATTATTTTCAAAAATTCAAAGAAAATTCTTGGGAAAAACTAAATTATTTTAATAAATAGTAAAATTTGTCGCTGGAATTCAATTATTTTTAATTGCATGTTAATAAAATTTCTCAACAGAATACATTTATTTTCAAAAATATTTCATAACAGTTATCGATTAAATACAATTATTTTGAAAATTTTTTAAAAATTCATTTAAAACATTCAATAATTTAAAAAAAATTATGTTAAAATTCTTTTAAACAATTTAATTATTTTTATAAATTGTAAGATTTTTCTCAAGAATTTTAATGATTTTTATTACATTTTATTTAAAAAAAAAATTATTAAAAAAGTTTGGAAACAAAAAAGCAAACTGCGAAAGATTATCGGAACATATATTTTATTTTATTTTTATTTCATTATTAATAATAATAATAATTAATAATACACAAAATATTAAAACAGTTTTCAGAAAATTGTAGTGTAAATCAGGGGTAAATGGACATATTTTCTTAAGAGCTTGTAAAAAGTATAAAAACACGATTTCATTCTAAAATTCTGTTGTGATTACATATTAAACACTTAACTTTAATGTAACGAAAATTTTTCTCTTCGTTTAGTTATATTTTAAATTTATTTATCGCGGAATTTAAAGCAAATACTGTACTGACTCAAATGTTTAATAAATTTTTCATTGATTGTAACTTTCGCCACAACCTACTAGTGAATCTCGATCTCTGTCCTCAATTAGATCCATTATTTTGCTATCAGAGACAAAATTTTTTATTGTTTTTTTTATTATTTCTTTAGCATCTAAAATAAACATAAAATAATTAAAATGAAAGACATTAATGTCCATTTCACCCAATAATGCTTGACTGAAAATAGACAATAAATAAAATAATTTCTCTTTTAATTTTTTGATTATTCCAACGCATGAGTTGTATAATACTTAATAAAACAAGAAATTAATCATTTTCTCTTATCTTATAAATTATTTTATCAATTGCTTTGTAATTATTATAATATAAATGTTATTGATAAGTACATCCTTTCTGTAATGAAGTGGAACAAAAAACAAGCTTTACAAAGTAGATATAAGTTGTATAGTTTAAAACTTTACTAAAAAAGAACTATCTTAGCTTTCCCCATGTTGGGCTTGGTTGTAGCAATAAAATTATTTATCAATTCTAAATATATTGGTTGATTTTATTTGAGATTTAACACTTATAATGGGAAGATAAGAACAATATGTACAGCAATCGAATTGCTTACAAAATGTTCTACGTAATTGGGAAAGGGTATAATTTCTTCTAAATCAAATGTCAGGAGCATTAATAAATTTAAATAAAAAGGTCGAGGTATAATGATGTGTACTGTCGATTATTGGCCAGTGCACACCATTAGAACACGGTTGTCGATAAACCGGTTGTACTCAGGAGAGGTTTTCTACAGTTTCCTTCTCTTGTGGCGAGAAAACCTATTAGACGGGTGCCCAATGCGGGAAGAAATGCAGTGTCTTGCTCTTGAACAAAATTCTGTCGACAATACACATCTTGACCGATTTCAATTTTCTTTTTCTTTAATATTATGGAAGGTTTTTCCTATAAGCTTTCACTGTTATAAATGTGAAATTTTTGCAACATGATCTACAAAAATCTATATAATGAAAAAATAATTTTTATTATTAACATTCTCCTTGAACCCTCCAATGGTTTTATTAAAATTAATTGTGACTATTTTATTTTTACTTTCATATTAAATGCAACTATTTGTTGACTTCCAACCCATTTTATTTTTAAGAAGATTAATAAAAGAAACAATATTAATACTAAATAAATTGAAAAATATAAATAATTTGTGAAACAAGTTGTAAATCCAGATAGATGTTCATTACAAGAACATTATGCTTCGCCGTAGAAGAAGCAGTAACAATGTAAACGATATTTATTAATTGATTCTTGATACAAAGAATAATATTTAATTTTATATAGTATCATAATTCTGTTAATTTCAGATCACTCGTCATTAAATTTACCTTTTGCAAATAAATGATATTGTACACTAGCAAAAGGAAAAGCGTTTTCTGCAATTACATTCTATTCAAAATTTTAAAACGTTTTATAATTTTCAGAAACATGTGACTGCATAAATTATTAATCACAAGTAAGAGAAAATTTTGTTACAGTTTTGTAATTTTATGAAACACGTAACTGCAGAAAACTTCAGTTGCTTATTTTAAAAATAATATTACAGTTTTGTAAATTTCTGAAACACGCAATAGAATAACACTTTTGTAGCTTATCTTGAAAAATATGTTGCAGATTCGAAATTTTCTGTGACATATTACAGTATAAAATTCCCGTTTCTATTTACTGAAAATTATCTTACAGTTTCTTAATTTCCATAATATTTACAGAATTTAAGTTTAGTTATATTTATCTCAATATTCAGTACTGCAACAATACTTTCAATGATTTAACATTGTAACATCTGTAAAAATAACTAAACTTGAATGGAATTAAACACTGAAATAATATTTAATTTCAATTATTTATTACTTACACGAATATATTTAATCAATATGGTGAAAAAAAACCCAGTCATAATTAATAGTTACTTAAATGAAATATATAATTTAAAAGTCATTTTAGCTTTGAATATATTTTAAGATTTCTGCTGCTTATAATAGATATGAATATCCAACGATGTAATAAGCAAAAAATGCTACTAGTAATCCGTGAAAAACATTATTTATTGACACAATAACTTTCTTTTCACAAAACTACATAGCATTTTGCTTTCTCATCATAAACTGATTGTCATAAACATATCAAAAATAATTAGTCTTAAATAAAACAAATTTGTAGTGCATAACAATTTTTATTCATTTACCTTTAACTATTAAGGTTAATAGGTGAAATTTGACTTCTTCTTAATTTCCTCATCACAAGCACTAGTCTGAAAATAAAACAGACTGTTTAATCAATATACCTAATACTAATAACAATCATAATCATAATGTGGAATTCTTACATTTACAAGAACAAACCATTGCGATTCTTCTTCCATCATGTAGGTCATTATGAATCAAAAAGAACGATGCTGTGTGGTATTTCAGTTTTTAACATCACCTTCATTTTTTTGCTTATTGTTAACAAATTTGACATCTTATTCCCTACATTGACTGACTTTTCCTTCCTTTTTTGTAATTCTCTGCTCAAAATTTCAATATATTTTCGTGTTGTCTGGTCTTCTGTTAAATAATTCTTACAAACAGTGTATATTAGAAAAAGAAGCTTTATCAGGAATATTTGCGAATTATAATTGGATCAGAGGTAAATTATTTTTTGCAGTTTGAACAAAGGGTTAATGTTGACAGATGCTAACTTTTTCGATTTTTTATAGTCTCAATTTGACATTGAATATTCTTGCCGAAAGATATCAGGCTTTAATTTTAGTACTTGAAGATATTAATTGTCGGGTGGTGGTTTTAAATCAACTGGATTCCTGCATATTTGGTGACATCTATGAGTTCTCTCCTTGTGAAAAGTTCGAGAGATTTAGTATTGTATGAGCAAGGCAAATTGTTGTTGAACATCATGGAGTCTTGTAACCTGATTCTTCTGAATAGGTTATCACCGGGCGATTCTCCGGATGTTTACACTTTCGTGGGCGGGCAAGGTTTAGTGTTGCTGGCCTAATATGGTCTTGTTTTAACGATTTATATTTATTTGGTGATCTTAAAGTTTTTTACTTACCCGCCTTTCTGATCATGTGACAGAATTTTTTTTATTTCAGTAATAGCCCGGATATCATATCTGTTATGAATTTTTGTACTGTCACATGGACAAGTCAAACGCAAACATTCTTTTGATTCAGATTGTAGTTCTGTTTCCTTCGTTTATTTAGTATGAAATAATTAATCGATTATATTACCTCATAATTATTATGTTATATTACGAATATAATTATTAAATGATTATTATCTCAAATTGCCGTCGAAAATTTACATTTGAATATTTTCTCTTTGGTGAAACAAAAATAAAAAAAAACTTATTTGATCCCTGTATGAGTGCCGCATTTATCACACGAAATATGATCTACTTTAAAAAGTTATTCACAGGGCAAATCGCGCCATGCAAAATGTGAAATATGAACAATATGTAAAACTAATGAGAAGTAATTTTTCAACTGAATATATAGACATATTTCTATGTCAAGCTTTGAAAATAAAATATTCCTATATGATAAAGTTCAATTTTGTCGATAAAAATCCTATTCTAGCATGCAATTTCCGAAGCAATTTTGAAAATTCTAATTCCACGGCATTGTTTCCAGGATCGTGGAGCTCCAGGGAGATATGGGGTAATCTTCAGTAGAAAAACATCAAGGGGTACTAGGTGTGGTTGGTTGCCTGCAATCGACTTGAAAATGGTGCCTCATAACAACAAGTTGATGAAACGATTAAAAGCGTAACGAGGACTCGGACGGTTCACTGATGGCTGTTGTTAAACAACGCAATATTTTCAGTGAATGTTTCTCTTTCACTGTATCAATTTCTACATATCCCTCTGTTTTCACTATTTTCATCCTCCCCCTCTTTCTCTTTCTCACCCTCATACCTTGTAAATTTTCCCAATTCGTATGTATGAACGTGCACATACCCTTGAGAGTCCTTAGTCACAGAAACATGTCCCAAAGGATTCTGACTGGTGGGTAAATCTGTCGTTGAAGCGTTAACAGTAATTTGGAGGGCTGCTCGAGTAAAAGATTACCAGACAGAAGTTATTTTAGAAATAGTCAAAGTTTATAAAAAAAAACCACAAACAATAAGAATTAAGTAATTATTTTCAAATTAACCGATCTAGATGAAGCCTTTAGGACCAATAGTTAATGAAAAGAGATTTAAATTTAGTTTATATTTAAAAGTGATATTAAAAGAATTTATTTTGCTTCAATTATTACTAACGAAACAACAAAAGCAACCGTCGTTTTTTTTGAAAACATTTTAGCACCAGAATATTTTGAACAGCACATGACAAGAGACCTACTTTACTATTGTGACGTTGTAAAATTTACTATTTTACAATTTACAAAAAATTTTATACATAAATTATTGCGAGCTTTTATCACTCAAACTTTAATTTATTTGTGTTAAAAATTACTCTATGATTTTACAACAATTCGAGATGTAGGACAAAAACCTAAATTTAGAAACTTATTATTGTTATCCTTTCTTTTGTTTCATGTAAAATATTATCTGTAATTGTCGAGTCAACTGTCTGAAGACAAGAAGCTTGAAGATTTTAAGAAACTTTTGGATTATTTATTTAGATTTATCTATTTTGCCGAAATTATATATTTTTGAATTTTCCTGCTGATCAAACATAACCTATCTTCTAGATATATTGAATTTTTGGATTATTGTGGATTTTGTTCTTCTGACGTACTCTTGGATTTGGATGTTTTTAAGATGCCACACAATATTATTGTATTTTAACTACTCTAAAATTTGAAGATCGACTTCGTTTCCTGGAGAAATACTTAACAATTTTCTGTCCTTGGAAGGTTTCAGCATACTTTGAGAGCTTTGCTCAAAACTCTTATTGAGCCCTATAATTTTCACGTTTCTGTATCAATGTAAGTTTGGGATTGAGAGATATTCATTCGTCTAGTCTTCGTGCGTAAATGTTGCTTAGTCTCCTGGGATTACAACAATTGATATGCACCATGTTTAATTTTATATAAAAGAAGATATGATAATTCACCATCCTGCGTCAAAATAATTTTTTTAGAGTTAATTTATTATTGAAGAATAACAAGAATCCAACATTTTTATCAAAAATAGAATTGATTTTAGGAAGATTTAAATTTCCTTTTTGGACCAACCAATCATGCAAAACAAATTTTGGTACTAAAATCAACAATTAACAAAAGTTAGTACAATTGTTACTGCTTGCATTTAAAAATATTTTACGGCAATACCTACAAGTAGGTATTGCAGAAGAGGAAATTAATTATCACAATCATGTAGATGGCAGGATTATTCGACAATCTACGTGAATTTCTGTTTAAAATAAAATTGCAGTAACTCCTAAAGTAGCGAAACAGACTCTCAAAGCAGAATCCAAAGAAACGTGATTTTGAGGATTTTAAAATTTTTTTCTCTTTAACCAGACGTACTAGAAACTTACACAAGGTCTTAAATTAAAGCCTGAAATGTTCAATTTAAGTCCTATATGCGTAAGACCAAAAAAATCAAGGTTTTTAAAAAAAGTAGGGGTAGAGACCCCCAACAAACTTTGGATGGGTGACTGTGCTTTGACTCTCACGTTGAAAAAATCTTTATTTGTCACTAAGATAACGTCATATGAAGTTTTTTTTTAATTTGGTAAAATTGTTAATATTCGTAAACTGTCGACATTCGTCAAAATTTTGTCGGCCTGTATTATTACATTATTAGAACTCGGATGTCAATAAACCGGTTGTACTCAGATGAGGTTTTCTACAGTTTTCCTCTCCTCTGGTGAGAAAACAAACCCATTAGACAGTAGAAGCAAATGTGAGTTGCATACCCATGTATATAAGGCTAAAGACAGGTGTATAAAATAAATAAATAATAAGTTTTGTTAGTATATAGACAAGAAGATATTACAAAAACTTTTGATGTGCTAACTCCAAAACAATATTTTAGACTTATAGTAACTATTATTAGCGTTATTGATCTTTTTAAAATTTTTTCCTGACAACTATGAATATTTGCTGATTTATCATCGTCATCAATCATATTTGCGATTCAAGGCAGGTATTTGGTTTTTAAGAATAGTAAGACATTTCGAAATTGAGGAAGGGATAATTTCTATTTTCTGAAAGACTCAATTGCTCGGAGGAATTTTTCAGACTTCCCGATCGTTGTACGTGTGGCATATACATATGTCTGTTCGTGGGTTCGAGTAATCGAGTTTTGAACTAACACTTATTGACTCTTAACGGTCGTGTTAACAGATCGTCGATAATAGTATCCGGTATCGAGTACTCTACCTGTCAGCGGATTAATTATGACACGTTGAAATTGAGTGTGCAGAGAGGAAATCTCTCCCACAAGTATTACTCTCATAATGACTGTAGAATTTTTAGCCAGAAGCACAAAGCTTTAAATCATATAATCACTCAGAAATTAAAAAAAAAACACATACTACAACAAACGTACCAAATAAATGAAGACTATTTTTCACACGCCATCTTGCGCTCGTCGCAATGTTAATTGTTGAAACATTTTTCATGTCAAATACTTGATTCAATTGACTCGCTTTCTTATTTATGAAAATTGTATGAGTTGAATATGTGACTATTAAAAAAGATAGTGAATCTAATGATTATTGTTTAGTTTCAAATAATGAAATGTATATTAGTGTACATTAAAATAATTATAACCTTACCTAAGAATTTAGACCTAACAGAGTTCATATTTAAATTAAGTGTCAATTCCAAAAAAAGTCGGTATATCAACATTGATTTATTTGTTAAAATAATCTTCTTTCAAAAAGTCAGAGATTAATCAACTATGCAACTTAACTTAAAAAGTTGCAACTAATTTCGTATAAATAAAACGCATACAAATGTTTTATAGATTCTACAATGTTTATTCAAATGTAATGATACAAAGGTGAAGAGCAACTGATTAACTTGGATCTAAGATCAGTCTGCTATCCTGAGATTTTTGTAAAACAGAAGTGGGGATATAGTCAAATTCGTCGGGTTTTAGGTAAAGGGTCCTGGGCCCAAATTATAAACAGATGAAAGGTCCGTTAAGTGCAATAAAAATTTAGAGTACAATATGTATTGTTAAATAGTTTCCAAATCTAAACTCATCTGTCTCTTATGCCCAAAAATAATTTTGAAAATATGTACAATTTTAATACTTAATCTGTGAGTTTAAGCTGTAAAAACTGTTACTTAGACCTAAGCATAGCGATTGTAAAATCATAAATATTTTGACAATTTTTTGCTAAGAAATATTTTTCTAAATTCTATTCATTATTTAGAATATTATAAAACTTTGTGAACTATATAACAAACATTGAATAACTACTTCACACACTTGTATATTTGATCTAATACCGTTTAACTGTGTATTATTTGAAAAATGATGGATTCTTGCGAGGAAAGAACATTTTTCTGTGCCGATTCAAACTGCTAACTTTTACGAACGTTAAAGAGCGTGCGCAGTAAAATAAAGTGTTTGTGTACCTATGACTCGATTTTTTCAGCACTTTGAGTGAAGACTGAATATATTCTGGTTCAAATAAATATGAAAATTGTTAAATTCCTCAAGAGTGAATGGTTTTGTAACGCGGCACGTTCCGAATTGGCTTTCCGGCCAATTTCAGTCGATAAAATTGAAGGCCGTGATTCTTCTTCACTTGACCTATAGACTGAACTGCGAGAATAACCTGGCAATTTTCACCTGCTGTTTTTGAATCATAGAGGCTGCAATTTTCATGCTCGCAAACGACCGTTCTCTACGATGTGATTACTCTCAGCAAACTACTGTTTGTTTAGCATTGAACGTTACGTGGTAAGCCTCACTTTTATCGAATTCTCCACCCAGTAAAATAGTACTCTGTTGGATTTTCGATATTTTTTTTCTTCTTGCCACTTTTTATTTGTCCTGCTACTCTTTTTATTTCATCGCATATTTTTCTCTTCCCATATTCCATATCTTTGTTCTTCGCTCATTTCTCACCTTTATATCTAATCCCCACACGTACTTGCTCGCGTAATTTCGAGTTATGGCATGAAAAATGGCAAAGTGCATGCGCGTTACTGCTAGTTGCATGCGCGTTCGAGCAGACTGAAGAAAAGACAATACTTGTGCATGGCGCTCCTGCATTTTATGACTTCCGGCCATAAGAATTCACAGCAAGAATTTTAAAAAACAATAACATTTATTAACCATTTGGAATCATTTTTAGACACCTAGATACACGCTGGTAATTTTTGAAATGGTTTTTGTTTACAGATGGAAATTTTCAAAATTGAATAGACGTTAAAAAGAAATTCCTTTCTCAAGAATTGTATCCTAATAAACTATATATAAAATTTTTGTAAATATATTATTTATAACCTAAAAATACGAAACTGGAGAAAAGTCACTTTTCATTTTAATTTTCAAAAGTATTAACTTAAAACAATATTTTAAGATTATAAAAAGAAAAAGACAATGTCTATTTTCAAGAAAATGTCAAAAAGTGTATTTTTAAAAAGGATCTAATTTTGAATTAATTATTTATTTGTGATTAATTTTGTTTATAACAATTTAAATAAGTTATTTTTTAAACAAGAATATATGGGGCAAAATTCCTCAACTGCCCAGGTCAAAAAATAAATTTTCTCGACACTTTATCAAAATGTTACCTTTATTAGTAGAAATGGAAATATAAATTTTTTTTAATTTGATAAAATATTTTTTGAGTTACAGAATTCAAAAATGTTTTTTTAAATATCTTTTTTCGATTTAATATATTGACAATTAAAATTAATCAAATTAAAAGTGTGAATAGTGATTTTTAAAGAGTTCTTCACCAACCTATTCCCCATTGGAAAGTTTACCTTTTTCCTATGGGCTATGTAAAGATCAGTCTTTAAAATCAAAAAAAGATATTTTCAAAAAAATCAAAATTTTTAAACTCCGTAACTCGAAAAATATTTTATCAAATTAATAAAAATGTATATCTCCATTTCTACTAATAATAGTGATAAATAAAATGTGTTAATAAAATTTTTAGTATGGAGGAACCAAAGTTAACTATTTGTAATTAATGTTGTTTAACATTAGTAACATTTAGTAATTGTCTGGTGGTCATATTGGATTAATTTGAATTAATTAAAATTATGTGCAGCAATAAAAGAAGGAACTTAACACCATTTTCAAAAAAATGTATTAATTTATTAACTTTGATTGCAAAAAAATTTTATAAATAATTAAAAACACAAAAATCGGCTTCGGGGAGTGCCTTAAGAATTTGTTTCTCTTTAATTTAAAACAAAGAACACTCAAACGGTTAAAAATAATTGTAGACTGTAGGGATTTTCGAACAGTAAATTGTAAAAAAAAATCCCACTGTGCAATGTGGGTCATAAAATCTTTTTTTGATTTTACTCAATTCTATTAAAGCATTTCAAAGCTGAATCGTACGTTAAAAATTTAACAAAAGTAAAACAAAATTTTTCCTACATAGATTGTTCAGCGTGGTTCTGATTAAAATTCATCAGCATTGAAGTAGTATCATCACGATACGATTTTTAAAATTTGAAAACAAAACAGTTTCATAATTTCATAAAGTTTTACTTTTCTTAACGATAGGAATTTTTATAGTTGAAGAAAACAAGTGTATTTGTTATTAACATTCATTAAAATTTGAGAAAAAATAAAAAATTCTTAATTGTTAAAATTTAGAAAATATTTCTTCAACTCATATTAATGAAAAATAACATTTTTTATGTAATGAAAAAGAAATTTGCTAACTTGTTTTACATGCGTATATAAAGAAAGAATAAATGCGATGCGTAATTGAAATTTTAGTGTAATAAAATAAATTACTTAATTGAAAATATAACTGACAGTGAGAAAGTCACTTGGCTTTTATTGGCTGAAATTCATGCGGATAATAATGGGCTTCGTACCATATCGAACGTTAATGTATCGTGCGGTATGAATAACAGAAGAAAGATCACAACCCTATAGAATTGGAACTGCTCACCACACTTCGTTATTGTCCCCTTCCGCAGTTCATACGATGAGTATCAACGCTGGAGTCTTTTCATCTATTTTCCAACATATAGATAAATATACTTAGATCACATGCTATATAAACGATCTTTCTTCTGTAGTTAACTTAAGTTGCATTATATTGAGGAGGGTTGCTATACTAAACCCGACTTCAGGGTGGGCGTTTTGTGTACTCAATAGGGGAGAAAATCTACCACTCTTTGATTATAACTAAAATATATATAGATATATAGACTTGTATATGTAGGCATTATGTATTTGATGCACACATGTACGTATATTTAAAGGACATATGTAGCATATATATGGAACATTTACTCTAGAAAATGCACTATTGTGTATAGTACCAGGATCCCTGGTATATCTCAACAATTTGCCTAATGAGGATTATTGTTTTCAAAATGGCGGTGTCTTTATATTGAAGCCAAAGTAACACGCGCGAACTTCCATTATTTCGGTTACTACTTCTGTCAAGTTTAATTTTAGAATAATTCCAACTGTATAAGATTATTAAACTATTACAATGTTCTAATTATGTCATATTTTTAAGAAATTAAACTTACCTAACTAAGGGAATTTGAATGCACTTACAATAAATGTTTAAGTATTTTATTACCTAAATTATACTAACAAAGTTAAACAATTCTTCAATGTTGAAAGTTTTTAATTATTCTATTTGTTGGAAAAGTAATTTTATAATTATACACAAAGTGCTTTCTGCAGCTCTTCATTCCCTTTATTCATTCGAAACTTGAGAGGCTCTTGTTTAACAGTATTTACCAATGTTTCCAAAGCGTTTTCAAAGCTCTTCTGATTACTAATGCAGAGTTGATCAATTTCAATATTTCGTACATTCTTCAGAATTCTTTTCACTTCTCTTTTAAAAGGACTTCTAAGTACTGTGGTCTTTACTATGTACGAAACATCTGTTTCGTGCATTCTAAAAGCAACTGCCGGCTGAACAACATCCGAAATAACTTTGGCTATGCGATCAAATATTCGTTTGACTTTAGCCATCTTCTGACAACAACAAAGTAGACTTAACCACGGTAAGGAATACGGTGGTTTGGTTGGGTTTAAAGACTGAATAGTTGTCGGAGGATGAAGTGTTGATGGTTTTGGAACTGTTGGAAGATCGGTAACTGTGGAAGTTTCGGTAAGATGAGGAAAATTCGAAGTAACAGTAAATTCAGGAGGTTGAATATCAAAAATAGTAGTGGGGGACGGTAATGCAATGAAGTAACAAGAGCATTCACAGTCTTCATAGCATGTACACTCGCAAGGAGATTTGCAATGAATTGCACAGGGGTAGTGAGTATTAACTGGTGTAAAAACTGTAGTACTTTCTTCTAGAGACGACGAGGTGTTTGAACCATCGGCAGCTAATGGAAAAGAAGTAGAAGACGAATCTGAACCAATTGATGATGTTAAATCAACATCAATTAAAGACGTATATGATGTTACAGATGTAGTTAAATTAGTACCAGTTAAAGTAACTGAGTCATCTTTATTCGAAGATGTACTACTATCTACAAATGTTGCAGGAGAAGTAACTTCAATCAAGCTATCATCATAATCTTCGTCTAAAAAATGATGAGTAGCAGGTAAAGAAACAACAGTAGCAGTAGTACTTGGACTCTCAATTGAAGAAGTGCCTTGAGTGATAGTACTACCTAACGTAGTATTTCTAGTAGAAGGCTTAGGACGACAAGTTGGTTTTGACGGTCTAGATGTTTTTCGTCCTAAGAAAGGACCTTTCGAGGTGCTCTGAATGCTGTTTACAGTCGTGCAAGTCCAATTAATAGGAAAGTCTTTCTTATCATGAAAACCATGACAAATGCAACGACATGGAGGAATGCATGAACCAACGCAATATCCCAAAGCTTGTAATTCAGGAATATCGTAATTTCCATCTTCTATGAATCCCAATAAATCCTCTTCTTCTCTACGCTCTCGGACATGATTGCCTTTCATCCATGTTTTTAGTGACCAACCCTGGAATTTTTATCGACATACAATATTTTGCTTATGATGAACTAATTGTTTAGGTTAACTAATGTAATTACATGTTTTAACCAATAAAACTGTTCACGTTTTGTATCGAGAGTATGTTACCTGTAGGTCTTGAGTGTGCTTTTTTAGATTCCAATATCAAAAGTGAACTTTGATTGTGTTCAAATTAAGAATGGCATAGTTTTTGTTTTAGAAAATGGATCAATTGGATTAAATCGTATCACTCGGATGTTTTTGGGATTCCTGATTACAAATCTGAACTTAGTTTTCAAAATTCAAAATGATGGATCGAATATGGTTGAGAATTAAAACCGACATTTTTAATTTTTGTTTAAAGGAAAACTTTTGCCACGGGAATCGAAAAATGCACACTGATGGTCTTTAGGAAACATACTTATATGGTACAAAATATAAACCGTTTTATTTTTAAAACATTCATTTAAAATTCTTTACATAATTTTATTAATTTGGGCGTTAATGGGTTAAACTAATTAGAATTTTCAAAAGTTACTCACTGAATTTTTTTGATAAGATAGAACATTTTGATTGTCTGTTTTACTTGCTTGTGCCTCAATCCAATCTACCAGGAAGATTCCCAATAATGTGAGTGAACATGAAAGAACTGATTGATAAATTAATAAAATTAATTAAAAATTTATTTTCCATTTAGAAATAAATAAATATTCCATACAATTTTGATTGGCAATAATGTTTACCGCATAGAAAATAAATTAATTTCAATTCAAACTTACGAAAAATCACAGAAACTGGGATTTTGGAAATAAAGTATTTCACTTCCTGCATTTTAAACTGCTTTGGCAGTAATGACTTTTAATAATTGATTATTGAACGATAAGTAGTAAATGTCAGATAAGTTAATAATTATTTCCTATTATTCAAAGGAATTACATGAAACGTATGCATTTTGAAAACCGTCATTTTAATGATAATGTTATTATATGTTTGTAATTTATAGTATAAATGAATGTTATATCTTTTTTAAATACAAAGGAAAAAAAATATATTTCTTATTTCACGAAAGGTTGGTTTTTTCTCGAAGAGGTTAATAAACTTATTGTCAAGTTCACTGTCGTATTAGGGTCTTTCGCAGTATTTGAAATAAAAATTATAGCCTATGACCTCAAATGCAATAAATCACGAATCAGCTTAATCGAAATAACTGCTGCCATATATTATAACTTCATTTTCAATTAGAAATTTTCTTCCATTGTTTCTCTATCAACTATAATAAAATGATGCAATTATGATAAACATTTATAACGCTATAAAGCAATAACATTAATTATTAATACAATTAACATTAGGATAAGTCAACGCGAAATTATGCGATAATTTATTCATTTGTTGAATTAATTTCTAAATTATTATTTATGTTTACAGTTATTAATCATTAATATTTTCGTTAATTAATTTATCATATGTATTGTTTTTCTTCGTTGAATTGGTCATTATAATTAAGGCTTCTCCAAGAAAAACATTGCAAAGAGAAAAATGTTATTAAAACCGAATATATTTTTTTAGTTATAAGAAAAGTTTATTCGTTTCAGAGCTAATGAAGTGATTTATTTGTATTTGAAATTTTTTTTAATTTTTTGAAAATTTTAAACGCTATAGTATTAACTTAGTAACTTTTGACATTTCTCGGCAAATATTATAATTGACTAATAGTAGACCGTTTTTTTCAGTTTTGACATTTTGCACTTGGAAAAATGTGGCAGTTGGTAAATAACGAAGCAAATGATATGTAAATTATCGCGTAAGGGATCCGTTTATATGTGCCATAAAAATTTCAATAAAACTGCGAGCATAGAAATTGGCGTCAGTCTTTTCGTTATCTTGTGCGACATCCGGTTTTCTTTTATTCTGCTTTGTCTTCATCTTCGTTTCCAGCATCTTTCCACTGTTTATATTTCTGTTCCCTTGTCACCGGAAAAACGACAGCGCATAGATCGTTCTCAGCATGTATATAAAGAATTTATATATTCATATTCTTCTGCTGACAAGAAAGGAAAAAAAATATTCCCTCTGATTTTCGTAAAAAGAATTTGAAAAATGAATTGAAATATTAAAATCATTAAACGTTAAATAATCCTCTTAGCACATTAAGTTCCATGAAGAAACACTGCAATTGTATTAAAAAATAACAACTGGACTTATTGGCAAATTGAAAAAAAGATGTACCTACTTTTTTGTTATCAATTTCCAATTGTTTAACAAGAAATTGATTAAAAAATTTTGAAAACTTAACGATAATCAATTCTAAGTGGAAAATTAACGCCATGATTAGACAAATGACAATTTTAGGAAAAATTATTATTGGAAACAGAACTGCGGGTCAAATGATAACTTTTGACGTCAAAATTTAAACAAAAATAATTTGTTTATAATAATAGTTATAAACAAAAATAATTTGTTTATAATAATAGTTATAAACAAAAATAATTTGTTTATAATAATAGTTATAAACAAATAGAGAAAGATGATAAAATTTTAGAAACTAATAACGCCATTTGATTCTAGGCGAAAAATTACTACAAGAACATGAAAGACTTTTTAATAAATTTTCACTCTATTTGTTGTAAATAATATATAAACAAATAATAGTGCACTCTCATGTATATATATTTCAGCTCATCTTTAGACAAATGAAAATTTTAGCAAATTTATTATTGAAAACAGGATTGTGGATAAAATAATGACTCTTTAAGTAAAAAATTATTTAAAAAAAAATTTGTTTATAATAATTCTTATAAACAAATAGAGAAAATTGATAACATTTTAAAAACCAATAATGCCATACGATTCTACGCAAAAAATTACTACAAGAACATGTAAGACTTTTTAAAAAATAATTTGTTTATGACAATTTTTAAAAACAATCTATTTTTAAACAATTTTGTACTTAACGAGTCATTATTTGATCCGCAGTCCTGTTTTGAATAATAATTTTGCTAAAATTTTCATTTTTCTAAAGATGAGTTGAAATATAGGTACATGAGTACATTATTATTTGTTTATATATTATTTACAACAAATAGAGTGAAAATTGATTAAAAAGTCTTTCATGTATTTGTAGTAATTTTTCGCCTAGAATCAAATGGCGTTATTAGTTTTTAAAATTTTATCATCTTTCTCTATTTGTTTATAACAATTTTTATAAACAAATAGTTTAAAAAAATTTTTATCTTCGAAAGTTATCATTTGATCCACAGTCCTGTTTCCAATAATAATTTTCCTAAAATTGTCATTTGTCTAATCTTGGCCGTTAATGCGGGTTAAGAAAGTTTTGTATATGGGTCATTTTTTTCTTTAGGTCGTATTTTCTGTTTACAATTGTTATAAACAAATTGTGCTAGATAAAGGGTGTTTCATCTTAAGCATAAAAAAATTGATTTTAAGTAAAATTAACAATTGGGTTCATAGGCAAATTGAAAAAAAATAAAATACCTTTCTTTTGTTTTTAATTTTCATTTGTTTAACAACAATAGTATAAACAAATTCATAAAAATTTACAAAATATTTAATAATTTATTATATTATTTGTCATAAAAAACTTAATATATCACACAGAATCGATTGGAGATAACAGTAGATTCGAGAACAGTTTACGAAAATTGCAAACTTTTTATTAATTTGTTTAAACAACTATTGTTAAACAATTGAAAATTGATAACAAAAAACAGTAGGTATATCTTCTTTTATTTGCCTATATATCTAATTGTTAGTTTTACTTAAAATTCATTTGTTTATGTTTGGGAGGAAACACCCTTTATTCGTCATAATTTGTTTATAACAATTTTATAAACAAATTACGATTTGGAGAAAAAAGTACCCCATATAAAACCTTTTTTAATATTCCACACAAAATGGATTGGTGATAACAGTTTTTGAAAATCACAAAATTTTCATTAATTTGTTTAAACAATTATTGTTAAACAATTGGAAAGTGATAACAAAAAAACAGGTATAACTTTTTTCAATTTCCTTATAAATTTTACTCAAAATTAATTTCTTCATGCTTGGGATGAAACACCCATTATTTATCATAATTTGTTTATAACAATGTTTTAAACAATCTACAACTTGAAGAAAAAAGTGATCTATGTAAAACTTTCTTAATATTCTACTTTTTTTAAAATTTCCTAAAGTTTTATTAATTTGTTTAAACAATTGTTTTCAAAAAAATGAAAATTAAAAACAGAAGACAGGTATTTTATTTTTTTCAATTTTTCTATGAATTCAATTGTTACTCTTACTTAAAATTAATTTGTTTATTCTTAAGATGAAACACCCATGAAATCCAGCACAATTTGTTTATAACAATTTGATAAACTAAATACGACTTGGAGAAAAATAAGACCCAAACGAAATTATTTTAATTTTTCACATAAAATTGATAAGCGTTAAGAGTTTTCAAAAAAATTTTAAATTTTTATTAATTTGTTTAAACAATTTTTGTTAAACAATTAGAAATTAAGAAAAAAACAAATATATTTTTTTCAATTTGCCTATGAATCCCATTGTTACTTTTTTAATACAATGACTGCATTATTAAAATAATTAAATCCAAACGAGCGTTAATGTGTGAGGATAATGACGCTATTAATAAATGTTTTAATTAGATAGAAAAGTAATATCATTCAGTAAAGTGAAAAATTATGGTGTTTACCGTGGTATCAAAAAAACACAAAAATTATAAATCACACATGTGGCCATTTCTCATGGAAATTCCGGAGGAAATGGCTAAATGCATTTTTTAAAAATAGTAAATTTGAATATTTAAACTTAAAATATTTCTTTAATTTTAATTAAATTTAAAGATTGTTTAATATTGTTTCTATGTAAATATTTTATTTTTCGTCACATTTTAAAGTTATGAATTCAATGTTTTATTGTCAATAAAAGTTTATACAAAAATTGCTTCTTTATAACTTTTATAATCCTTTAAAAAAACTATGGCCATCTCCCCCGACTTTTTACCCTATACAAAAATACGTTCGACATAGAAGTACGTCGAATGTAAAAATAACATTCTTTTTCCATAAATGCAAAATTCTATATATGTTTTCCTAAACATTGTGTTGCCACTACATCAGATTTTAAGTCACTTCTTTTATATCTTTGAAAATTTTACCTTCGTACAAGAATCACTTTTACCACTGATTTTACGGTAACAAAGATGTGTTAGTATAATATAATACTATTCATTTCAATTTACTGTTCAATAATTAAAACAAATTCAAACCTGGAAAGTCAATCTTCATTGTAGAAAATCGCATATATATAGTCTACTTTCATTTAAATTTATATGCCATTAAATTTTTTTATTTTTATTTTCTAATATATATATATATATATATAGTTATAGAATATATCTTGTTATATATATGTGATTTTAGAGAATGATATGACAAGGGCGGTCAACATCAAAGTTAATTCTAATCGTATGGTGTTTGTACTGCAAACAGGGAGCTGGTATTAAAGAAATATTATTACAAGAGGGTTAAAACGCCAGGAGCCGACAGCTTCCATAAAGAAAAACGATACATTGCCAGGTGCAAACTACTAAAAAGTTTTTGTCAAACCAATAATCGAAAATATTTTTCTTCAACAATAATCAGCAAAGATTTATTTTATTCTTTCTGTTAGAAAAGTATTGAATCAACTAACGAATAAACAACAGTTATCAACAATTATAATGTTATCATCAATAATATTGACAATCAAGAATTGCAATATTATTATAACTTTTTTTGTCTGTTAAAATAATGCATATGCGTGTAAACTTTTAAATTCTTTAAAATCTTTAAAAAATTATTTAAAATCTTTAAAATCTTTAAAATTTTTTAAAAATTAAAAATCTTAGACATTATAGTTTAATATTTCATTTTTCAACACCTAATATTTTTTGTATGTCAACGGTTAATGACAAAGAATGATTTTAGAAATTAATCGTAAATGTCTATATTCTATAAGCGTTAGCATCTGTTTTTTAATGTCTACTTTTAAACATTCAGCATTCTTCCTGTTTTTTTTGTTTCTACATAGTGGAATTCAAAAATAGGAAAAGAAATTAATATAAATTTATTATTTCAATAATATGTATAACCGCATTGAGGAATGAGAAAATTAGAATGAACCTCATGCATCTTGATAAAAAAAAAGGAAATGAACAACTGGCACGTGCTCTAATTTAAAACAGACTCACATAAAGAACTGAAAGATAAATTTTTCCTACACATTTAGTTATGTGACACATGTTTTTCAAATTATGCATCTTATCGAATCGCTTTTATTTTTGTCTAAAGGTTTTTTCGAATACCGATCTTCACGCTTACCGTCTGGCCCTTTCAATGCTTATCAGTTTCTTAATTCTAATGCAGTCGTATAATGTATAAATTTCAAAGCTTTATAATTTATAAAATTAGTGTGATAAAAATATTTTCAAACCTTGTAATGAATATTATTTTACTTCCTAAATTTAAATTTGTAAAATTTGACTAATTTTAGCAGTAGAATTCTATTAATTGGTATATAATCAGAATATATTTACTGATTAACAAATAAATTTTGTTTCCTTATGTTTTTTTACAATTCAAATTATGTTTGACTGATTTAGTTATACAATTTTTTTTTTAATTTATTAAAAATATTAGAAAATTGTTTCTTGCTTGAAAATCATGATTAAGAAATAGGAAATATATCCATTTTGTGCATAATTTTTATTTCTCAATAACAGTATTGTTCACAAATTTATTCTTCTCTTTAAGGAAAAAACATTGCATATTTTCGTTTCTTAAGATTTTTTTAGAGAATTCTTAATTTTCATAAGAAAATAATTTGCATCATTTCTATTTCTCATTTACAATTGCTTTAATAAAATTTAAAGTTTGTTAAAAATAAAGGAAAAAATGTTCATACATTCTATTTTTCAATTGAAATTTTTTATTGAAATTGAAATTGGAAATTTTTTAATTTTTAAAAAATAAAGAAAAACATTTTACTCAATAACAGTTCTGTTAAATTTTTTTACTAATTTCTAACCTTCAAATTATTCGAAAACATTAATAGCTTTTTCAAATTAATATTTAATTATTATATTATTAATTAATATTATTATTTTTTAAAAATTGTTTCCATCATTTCAATTCAATTATTATTTTTTAAAAATTTTAACTAAAATTCTTCTCATAACATCAACTTTTATAAAATATTTTGAAAAAGTTCTTTAATAATGTAGAAAAATATATACTAAAAGTTTGTAAAAATTTCCTTATGAAAATATAAGAAAATGTCTCAGAATTTGGAAAAATTTTCATGTAACTTCAAATTATTTAAAAAAAAACATTAAATTAAACTTTTTCAAAAAAATAATTTTTCAAAATTTCTATTTAAAAGAATGGAAAATTCAAATTTTCCAATATTTTAATTTGAAATCTTTTGAAGATAAATTATTCAATTATTTCAATACAACGGTAAATAATTTACTGAAGAATTTAATGTTTCTTGGATTCTCATAAAGAATTTTCCAAATAAATTTTTATTGAATTATTGCATTATTATGACGAATTTTAATAAAATTTTTTGAATCATTACATTTTTCGATGAATTTGTAAAAAATTATATTATTTAAATACAGAAGTAATTAAATTTTAAAAAGCATACAATTATTTAATTAATTATTATTCATTAAATAATTGAATGACTTTCAAGTTTTCATTCTTGAAATAATTTGTTTCAACAAATTTTTAAATAATTGAATTTTTTAAAATAATTTAAATCAAATTTTTAAGAATAATTACATTTTCCCAAGAATTCCATTAAAACTGCAATGAAAATAATTAAAATTCTGCGAACTTAATTAATTTTATGAAAACAATTGAATTCCTAAAATAAGTTTATTATTTAAACAAAAATAATTGAATTTTTAGAAAATGCATTATTTATGAAATTAATTGAACTATGCGATGAAATGTATAAAAAAATGTATTAACTGAATTCATTAGCAATTTTTATTTTATTTATGAAAATAATTAAATGTTGGACTTCAATTTTATTAATTTTTTTTTAATAATTGAATTATTTTAGGATTAAAACAGTAGATATTGAAAATGAAATGAGGAATTTTTTTTGAAATAATTGAATTTTGGAAAAGAATATTGTTTTTTATAAAAATAGTTGTAATTTTGACGAGACTTTTCTTTGAATTTTCAAGATATTTGAACTTTTGAATAAGGGATTTTATTACTTTTGAAAATAATTAAATTTCCTTGTAACTTCTCAAAAAGTCAAGTTTTTAAAATGTTTTTTACTAAAATTTTTCTATAAAGTCAATATTTTTAATAATCAATTAAATACATATATATATATATATATATATTGACAAATTTAAAAAAGAATTTGAATTATTAACATTTTGCAATAATTTTAAATTTTTTTAAATTTATAATTAAATTCCCAAAAAATTGAAATTTTATAAAATTTTGAAATTTGAGTTACAAATTTTTGGAGTTCTATTTTTTTTTAATTTGCTAATTTTATTTTTTAAAAAACACGCAGAAAGTTAGCCGCGCGCTTTAGTGTGCGAATTATGTTTCTAATAGTTAAGCAATAAAATTGCTTTCACAAGCACTTATATTGTGAGAGATGAAAGATGTTGAAAGGAAAAATTTAAGAATTAACATTTTTTCTTTCTCGTAATGAAAATTGAAAATGTCTTCTTTAATCTTTTCCGTTCCGAATTAGGTTCTATTTGTGAAAACTATTATCCCCCCTTTTCATTGTCTACACGTATAAATTGCTTACATATACTACGCTTGTCTAGCTCAAAAGTGCATTTCATCGACAAATTCATAAAACACATTTTGCGACTCAAATTCCGGGTTAAATTCTCAATAGTCTTAGTGGGTATAACACTTAAGTGAAAAGCTTAAGCTAAGCGATATTAATGGCTCACAGCATAAGTGGAAGTTTTAACACGTCGTAATCATCATCAGAAGGTCAACAACCAGACGTCAGCTTTTAATGTATGAAGTTAGTTTTAAGTTTAAGGAATACCGGTATTAAAATTCAGAAGTCGTAAATTAATAACTTTAATATATTTCAGTTTCAAAATGCCGCATTTATTAAAAATAGAAAATGAAAAAATTTTTTAATTTAAAAGAAAGTCGACACATTGGGTTTCAATTTCACATTTATAGTAAAGTGACTCACTGCTCTCTGAACCCGACATATCGATATATAACGATTCCAATTAGCGTATAATGCACTGTGAATTCCCACATAGTACAAAAACTTCCCTTGGGGACCTTCCTGGAACCTTCCTGGAAGTTTTTGTGCTATGTGGGTTGGTGAAATTTCACTAAACATTCAGTGAAATTTTACTGATTTATTAGCACTGTTAACTTAAAAGTATATCAAATGGTAACGAATTGATTCCAAAAAGGTGGATCAAATAATAATTCCAGATTTTTGGCATCAATTTGACTCACTTTAGTATTAATTTGATACTTTCAATAAGAAAACTGTGAGCCTAACTTTATAACCCAACTTTAGGTATATTGATATTTTAAAAAACATATTGAACCTATTGTCACATAGAGAATCTTTAAATATAAGAAGAAAAAGTCAATTAAATTTTGAGACAACTTTTAAACTCAGAATCATCTAAGTAAACTGGCGATTCTATCGCAAACACAATAAATCAATGAAAATTCAGGAGAAGTCATCTCCAAAATTCCAGACAGGTTCCTCTCTTCTCCAGCAGGTTTATCTTGTTTAAACTCATACGAATCCACACCCGTCATTACCATCTATATGTATATATCACTCTCTCGACTCATTGGCAATCTACTCGCATCTGTAACTCTTAAATTTTCAGTGTGTTAAAGTGTATTCTAATGCGTTTGCATGTGAGAGAGAGGAGGCTGCGTTTATAATACTCGCAAGACTATAAGCTTTAGCGCGTGTGCGCGTTTGTTTGCGTCCATATATGTGAGAGTGCGAGGTTTAACAAGGGTCTGACAGGCTCGTTGCCGTTGTTATTTATCGGTTATGTCGGCGCATCTCCCATCTCGACGAAAGAGAAGCTTTATACATATCTCCTCTCATTCTTCTTCTCACTCTATCCTCCAAACGAAAACACAAATCGTTAAATGAACATGAATGTATATGTTCAAGCACACCGTTTGCTACCCCATCATAGAAAAAAAAGGTTCCCTGCTTTTTCGTACATTATAGTTTTTAATAATAACTTTGTACAAATCAAATTAATTTGTGTCTATTCTTAAACAGAAGTTACGATATTTGGTGCAATACTGACTCCCCAGAGATGTGGCTAAACTTTAGGATGATGAAACATTTCTGTCAGTACTGAATACGAATATTTGGGTAAGCATGGGAAATTAGTTGAGACGAATAGAATTCTTTATATTAAAATTTAAGAATAAAATATGTTAATTTAAGTCGAATAAAATATTAAAATAAATCTGATCAAAATAAATAAAATAAACTCTATTCACATCCAGCGCGACCGAGTTCAAAGTTGCTGGAGCTCTGTTTGGCAATATTAAATAACAATTAAATTTACGCGGACGCCTGTTAATTTTTATGAAATCAACAAAACACACGACAAGTTTACACAAGATCACAAGGAGGATGCGTTGGTGAACTCTATCAAAATAATATAAAAATCAAGTGACTTCCAGGAACATGATTTATTAAACAAGATCAAGAAAACATTAATCACTTACGTGCAATTTTGATCAAATATCGACTCTTGTCGTTCACTCTCAATTTAACAAAAAATCAAACATTCACATACAAAAAGTAATCAAAGCTTGTATACGGTCGAACAATGAGTAACGTGCTCTTTTTGAAAATTTGGTAATGCGTCAATTGATCGAATTATTGGGGCTTCAATCGATGTAAGGTCGCAGAGGCGAACTATTGGCCTTACAATCCTTACCTTTATTAAAAGATATTTGATCAATATATGGCTTGAAATAACGTCAGAATGACTTTCCCGTCACATACTGTTTTGCAAATAATGGCAAACATTAATATTAATACAGAATGTAATTAAAATTACTTTTAGGACCTAGAATATATGGTAAACATTATGTTTGGGACGCGCTCACAAGAAAGGTTAACCTAGCAAAAAATGTTAGGCCATGTTTATAATTTTTGAAGTAAAAATACAGAAAAGAGGATCAATCGCACTATTACTTCTTAATGATCATCAAGTCTTCATTGCATCAGATCCTTAACATCAACAGATATTTAAGAATATCCTACGGACGTTCTAGTCACATCCGAAAAATTAGAAATCCCTAGGAAGTCCTTAAAACATCTCAGGACATCCTGGATACAATAGCTTCAGGGGAACCTTAAGAAATCCGCAGGATATCCTGATCATCCAGATGATGTTAGGGAACTATTCAGTAAAAACTGGTTTCAAATTTACATAATTAAAAAGTATCTTTTAAGATGCGCAGATAAATCAAACGCGAACATAACCTGATATTTGTTTGCTTCTTAGTTATATATACCTTTCTTGGAAGCGCGTCCCATTTGTCTAAGGATACAGGAATCTCTAATTATCTAAGGCTAATAAAACAACTTTTAAAGAATGGAAGAAACGCTTCCACACTTGTCCTAAGTTTTTCCAAACACATTCTTCTGAGCCTAGCAGAAAATTAGCTCAATTAAGGATTTGGTGAATCTCATCAATATTGGTCCAACCCTAACAGCAACGGGTATACTCCAAAATATCCTTAAAATCTCCTAAAGATTTTCTGGAATCCAGACATCTAAATGTTGTTCGTAGGATACCCGAATGTTGTTAGAGAATTTTTTCCTTAAATATTTCCTCACAAGGAAAACTTTTGACCTCTTTTTAAAAGTGAATACTTCTTTAAATTTTAGCAAAAGTAAGAAATAAAGCTGCGATTAAAATCACAAGACTAGAGTTATACTGAAATCACCTGTAATAATGAATTTGTGAATCAATGAATAATTTTTAGAGTGAGAAAAACATTAAGTAAAATCGTGAAAAAGCGAGAGAAAGAGATATAAGAATGGGGAGCATAAAGAGAATATTACCCGTGCGCTTGGGGATATAGGAGGAGCTCGCAATAAATAAACTCCAGCCCCATTCGAGTAAGTGGTTATGTTTTTAACACGTGCTAGCGCTAAGCGAACACCCCACCATAACCACCATAACTACCACCACCAGTACGGCTTATACCACCACCATATACATTCTCCGCCTTCTGTGATTCCAGCGCCATACGCGATGCTCGTTCGTATATATACATTTTCCATACCTTCAAATGACATGAAGCAAAAATTTCATTATTTTTCACCAGACAATGCTGTTAACATAAAAATGTGATTGTAGAAGCAAGAGACTTGAAAATAAATTGTACCGTTCAACTAAAACCACTTATATTATCAATTAATAAAACTATGAAACATTGATTATAACGTCTAATAAGGAGTTCACCTGGTTTTGATAATTGAAATTTTTAATTGTTTTCATATATACGAAGTTAAAATTAATATTTCCGTGGATTTTAATTTAACTTATGTAAGTCAAGTTTTAGAATTATAGATGCAAATAACTAATTGTTTGTAAAATCTTGGCTGAAATTTTGCTCCACCCAATTAGGGTATAAGTGCACTAGTTTCTGCGGCATTCTATAGCGAAGACATCTTTTTCACAGAAAGAAATATTTAAATATCAAAGAAATTAAATTTAAAAGTTTTTAAACTTATTGTTTGTATTTTAACGAAATTTTTTTTGTTTACTGCGCATAACTTTTTGCGTCCAAAACTACATGCATTTAGATGTCACTTTGCCCGCAGTAATTGAAGCACATATGCATTTCACATGCATTTTAGTTTCTGCGTTAGGCAGAATTTAAAGTTAAATAATTAAAGTAATTTTTTGTATAAATGTTTATCTTTATAGACAATATTGTATCAAGTATTGTTAAAAATAATTTTTTCAATATTTTTTAAGCATTAATTTTGTTAAGTGATAAATAACTATACATTTTATAAATGCGCAGCAATTAAAGCATCCGCAGCAATTGGTACACTTACGCCAGCGAAAATTAACCAATTATTACATGTAAATAATTAATTATACTGGTATACAAAGAACTAAAAAAATAGTTAATAGTTAATTTACCTATATAAAATTATTAATTACTGCAATTTCTAAAAGAGTTTTAATTATTAATTATTTTCTTAATTATTAACATCAACAATACTTTATTGACATTCTAATATATAAATTATCTGCATAATCAAATAAACTTTGTTGTTTGGTTCATTTAATAAAAGTTCTATCAATATTGTTCAGTTTAAACAAAAATAATTTCAAAATCGACGACGAAATGATTGAATTTTTGTTTCACAATTTTTTTTAATTATATTTATGTTTATTTATATATTACATTTTGATGAAGTAATTACTGCAGGGAAAGCGAGTAGTGATTTATTAGATGTAAGTTTATCCTGTTATTTTTTTTTAAATTCGTGTGTGTTTCTGTTTTTGACTATAACGTAGAGTTTAAAATTCTTGTGGCTAATTGGAAACAGCTTCTTATTATTATATAAATTTGAATAGGCCAACAATCAAAGTCAATTTCTCTTAGAGACTTAAGAACTCAAATGTTGTTCTATTTAGGTATACACAGACGTCATGACATATTTTAAAAATATAAATTTAGAGTTTTAAAATTCGCCTAATTAGTACAAAATATTAATTTAATAAAATATAACATTATTGAAATCTGTATTTGTAATTCATAAAACATACATTTATTATTTATTGAATCAGTATTTATTGTTTATACAACTCATAGTTTATCAATAAGAAATCATACTTAAGACGGAAATAAGCCGAATTTTAATATTTAAAAAATAAATCTGTTCCATCTTAACAAATAAGTGAGGGAATGTACCCTAAACATTGTGTTTTTTTAAATTTATATGTGAATTAAATATTTTTTCATAGTAAAACTATAGAAAAGATAAATCAAAAACTCTTGTTTGTTTATTTAGTAGAAATCATAAGCTTTGAAAATGATATAAATTAACTTAGATTTAGAGAATAATTTTCCAGATTTTTACCAATCTGACAAAAAATGAGCGGGTTTACCCCGCTTTAAATTTATAGCTAACATTAAAATCAAAACGAAAATTAAATAAGAAATAACCGTAAACAAATGAAATTTATAAAGAATAGACGCTAAAAATCCTTAAATATTCGAATGTAACGACTCTTATAAAATATATTTATGATAGGCAGTCGTAATAAGTAAAGATTTCACACATCTTCAATTGTGGATTTAAATTATATGCTATATATTGCTAAGGATTTTGTAGATTTGAAATAGTTCTAGGATAAAATATCGAAAAGAATTTTCCTGGCTGCAAAATCCTAAAGTATATCTACATACTTTTGTAAATTATGGATAAATATCTATATGTAAATTTCAAGTCCAAATGATCGTATAGTTATATTGCAAGAATAAGGATTTCTAGTTATTTCTAAAAACGTCTTAATCAGTGAATTCCTCGAGGCTATCAATTTACCATAGCTATTAATTTTGATACTTGTAAGATTCCAAGCTAATTTGTAAGTTAAGATTTAAACCTCACAGGTTTTACACGTTAAATCGTCATTGGAACATTGTATAGGACGTACTAAACTTGTTAATATACCGCCTTTCATTGACGCTATTATATATACGTATCGTTACCTTTACTTTGTAATATCTTTTATCTGCCTTTAGTTGTGTTGAGAAAATATAATGTCCAGCTCGGTAAACTGCTTTATATTTGTTTGTTAACAAAATGAGAAACGAGATTCTTATCCAAGTATATATATCCTTTAATTCTTTTAAGTGATCTTTTCCTAGTAGAATTCTTAAATTCATCTTTCTTTTTGTATGAACCATTATAAGTCCTTTTTTTAAGCAAAAATCTACCACTTTGGTACAGTTTTGATGACAGAATTTTGCCGCAATAATAATTCTATTACTGGAATTGGAACCTTTGTTCTACAAGGATTTATCATTTCTTCATTACTTACAAACATGAAATATTTAAAATGCTTAGAATAATTAGTTCCAGTCTATAATTTAATTTCAAGTATTTTGTAAATGCATCAGGAGTAAATTATCAAATAAATGACAAGACGCCGAACGATATTTATTAACTCCCACAATAGATATACGTTATGGGGAAAAAAGACAGAAAATGTTCTCAACGGAATAATCACATGACACATTTTATTCTTTATAGGATCCATATGTGAAAGTGCAGCTCTGATAACTGATGGTACGGCCTACATCGATTTCTTGAAGACAAGAGCCGTCAGTTGCCAGAAAAGTCGTAAAATCGAGATTGCCTGCGCGTTTTACGACTTTTCTATCGCATTTTCGGGATTATTTGAGAAAATGGAATCCTTTGCGAGACTGGTCGGTACCACACTTGTCAAGATAAAATAGTCAAGCGGAAGGAAAGGTTGTACGGGGGTTGGAGAAATAGAGGATAAAACTTTGAGCCATCGAGGAAAAGGTGTATCTAAAATGGTAAACCATCTGGAAGACCGTAAAATCGAAAAATGTTACAAATGTAATCGTTTGTGTGCAGCCGAGAGAAGGGTGTGAAATAAGATATTGACATTGCGCGAGAAAAAAGAAATGAAAGCAGATGACAGTAACAAAATGGTAGAAGCTTGACAAAAATTCTCGAGTACATTTGTCAACTATTTTATTGCATTTATTCTCATCCACTCCCTTTCGTTCATCCCTAAGAAAAAATAATACTACAGTCAGAGTCGAAAGAAGACTCATTACATATAGACTGCAGTATATCCATGAAAAGAACTTAACCTACTTTATTTTAAATGTTGAACACTTTGTCAAAGGTGTCACGTTTTGAATAAAAGTACGAGGACAGAAATAGACCTCGAGGTCAAACACCATAAGCATTTAAAAATTCACCAGGAGCCCAAATGTGCAGCATTACTTTTTAACATTACATCTAACAAAAAGGAATTAATTTAATTGTTTAGAAACATATTTTAATGTTATTAGTAAAAAGAAGTAATAAAAAAATTATTAAAATAAAAAATAACTCAAATTATAGGCAATTGTTTAAAACCCCCCTTTTTGCAAATTTTACAGATCAATGATTAATTCTTTTTGGAAAACTCATCTAGAAAATGAAAAAATTAGCTTTTCCAAAAAGAAAGAATCTTTTATCGCTAAAATTGTCAAAAAGACGCGATTCTAAACAATTTCCAATTTGTGCAACAAGTTGTACAGTTTCTTTTGATTCGTATCAAAAAATAATTGAGGATCCTAATTGTTGTATTAATCCCAAGTATAGAGCTTTCAAATTTTCAGAAAATAATTTCAAGAATGCAAATTTTTAAACTCTACACAACTGCAATTCAATTGATCTGGTAATATCAGAGAAATCATCGTAAGTTCATTAATAAATTCCACAAACCAATTAAAATTCTGTCGGATTCAGTGGCGGGCGTGGGGCCAATAAATCTGTATAAACTAACCAACACGCAAACCACAGTGTCTCGGACGATCATAATTATACCAACTTTTATGGTATATGAAGGTGCAACTTTTTTTTTCACTTTTTAATTCTTACATCTTTTCTTTCACTTAATATTTTCTTTCTTCATTAATTCTAACATGGCCCATGCAAAATTTAACGTAATTTAAAAGTTCTTTGTTAATTTAATTTAACACTCGGATTTCTTTTCAAAATAAAATAAAATTGAAACAAAATTATGTTGCAGAGTCTGTTTTTTTTGCAGTGAATTCTATTTTTTCCTGAATTTTTTTAACTCATGTTTATTAACCCCAGGTGGAAATATTTTTTAGAAATTTTGAGGGAGCGTTAACCGGTAGCTATCAGCGGTAAACACTACCAGAATTTTTTATTGAAATAATAATAATAATAATAATAATAATAATACAATATATATTATGTGTGTGTCAAAATTTGTGAAGGGTGCCATAATTTTTCGATGGGCGAGTATTTTTTATGATTAGGTATAACATTTTTCTACTCTATCTGGTAAAGAAAAAATACAAGTTGCATAATTTTGCTGTGTTGATTTTTGGTATGAATAATAAGAAATAATATTACATTTAATTAATATTTGTCACTATAAAAATTTTAAAAATTGTTAAAAATGTAAATAATTTATTTAAACAATTAAAAATAATTCCACATTCTTCCAACATTTTTAAGAATTTTGTTTAATGAATATTACTCCTGATTTAATGACGAATAATTGAAAAAAAAGAAAAGTGAATTTTGTTTAGGCATTGGTACAAAAACACAACGTTGGACAAAACAACTTTAGAAAACTTTATTTTTAATTTAAAGCTTATTAAATTAAACATCGATTCCCTGAGAACGAGTTTTATAAACAATATCGAAAATTGTTTATTTGTTAAGAAAAATTATAAAAAACATTTTTTATAATTTTTAAAACGATTTTTATAAACAATATCGAAAATTGTTCATTTGTTGATAAAAATTATAAAAAACATTTTTTATAATTTTTAAAACGATTTTTATAAACAATATCGAAAATTGTTCATTTGTTGATAAAAATTATAAAAAACATTTTTTATAATTTTAAAACGATTTTTATAAACAATATCGAAAATTAATTAAAAAAGAAGCTATTAATATCGAAAATTGTTAATTTTTTAATAAAACAAGTGACAAGTTTTGTAAAATTCAAATATTTATTAGTAAACGCACTTTAATTGTTATTCAATTTCCACAAACATTTTTCAACTATAGAAAAATTATTTGAAAAATGTTTCTTATTTGTTATAAACAATTTAATGCAGAAAAAATTTTTTACATTTCGTTATTTCCGAGTAATGTTTTTTTTTAGAAATTATATTATTTAATAAAAAAAACTTATAAAAATACTAAAAATTAATTATAATTTTATATTTTTTAATGAGTTTTGTAATAACAAATATAAATAAATAAAAGTATGGATTTTTTGATGAATCTTTACATCAGAATGTTGTGTTATTGAACAGTATTATAATAAGTGTTTTTTTTCAAAATATTTCTGGAAAAATTCCACTTATGCAGATAGAGTTTCGTAAAACAACTTAAAAACATCATTAATTGTTTATATAATATTAAAACTTACATAACTACTATTTTTACTTTACATATATATAAAAAAGCAGTTTACAATTATTAGTAATGATTTTAATAATGTGCTATAATTAAATAAAATTATATTACACTATATGTGGCGATTCTATTGAAATAATTTTATGAAAACTGGATACTTTCCACGAAAATAAATAACAATGAGAATTTTAGCACTTAAAAAATAATAAATAAATATTTGAATTTTCCCAGAATTTTTCACGAAACAATTGTCAATTTATTAGTATATAAATAAATAAAATTGCTTGTATGTACGGTTTGTGATTTGTAAGGAAAAAAATTTAAGTGTTTGACTATATCAACCGCACGGACGATGCAGAAGTAAAATAATACCAAAAATAATTTCCCTTTCCACATGTTGACTGTCCAATCGCTCTCTAGGTCTTTCACAGGGTCCGTGCGCCTGATATACTCAAACCGTTTATTTTTGCGACGCGTAAAAATGCTATTATACTGGTCCTTTTAATTTGTTATTTTACTAATTGCTTTTTATTGCTCATAGTCAAATAAGATTTCATTGGAAACATTGATACTCTAATTTACCATTTTTTTTAAAGAAAATATAAAAATGTTAATTTTTATAGAAAAAAAGGCTGTTTGAAAATTGCGAGTTTAGTGCTTGCGGTACCTTTTTGTTTGTATACATTTCACAACTTGGACATGCCCTTAAGAAAAATGAATAATATCTGCGGTACTTATTAATTAATATTATTTATAAACAAATTTTTAAGTTATTTTACGAAACTATAACTTTAAGTGGATTCTTCTAGAAGTATTTTGTAAAACGAATGAATACACTTTACAGTTTATATGACAAATTAACAAAGTTATGTACAAATATTTTTAAACTTTGTAACTGAAGAGTTTTTTCACATCAAAGAAAATAGAAAATCCATTGCACAGTTAAAACTCCATTTAATGTGTTCATTTTATGAATAAACTTTGTTGCCACATAAAAAATAATATTTTAAGAACTTTTATAAGAAAAGCGACTCATTGTGAGCTGCAAAGAAAATGAACCTCGTTCTATGTCCTTTAACGTAGACCTATTTTGAGTTGCCACAGAAATGAGTCCAATTTTTTTCTGTGATTATTATAATAATAGTATATTAATTAAATTTATTATAATATTATATATAATGATAATTAGAACATTGTTATTAAAAATTTTAAAAAACTCACATATTATACAAAACGTGTACTATTTGCTCTCATCCCTGTTAGCAGACTCTAATTCCCGGAAAGTTAACTCGTTTTCCGGATCAAAGCGACGACGAATCAGGGTGCAGTTAGCTAATGCGAACTACTGTCGAACAACCCTCAAGGGATTGACTTTGAGTGCACCCCATTTCATGGGGTCGAACGTGCTTGCGGTTACGGCAATTTATAAAACTATGTCTAGATTGGTGAGGAGGTTATCCAATCGTGATCCTAATCTTGCGATTAAGTCTTCTCAATTTGTTGACAAATTGGTATATCACTTTTTCTCTAATGGCTTATTTCCTTTGTATATATAACATGATTTAGTAAACCAACGCTTTTTCTTTAAATATATATTCAATTTGATAAATATTCTTCTGCTGAGATTAAAAAAAATTTTGCTTTCCTTTTTAAGCGAAGTTAAGTGCAATTTTGGTCTTCGGCTGTTTTCGGCACTCACTCCGAGTTAACTCCAGGTTACTGATGATTGGTCAGATCCAAAAGAATGTTATTGATGATTGGATAATCGTGAACTCGGAGTTAACCCTGGATGAGAGCCGAAAACAGTCTAGAATGATATTATGGAACTCGAGATATTTATGAAAATGTGAACCGACGGATCAACCACGACCAGAGTTGGACCAACTAAAAATTTTAATTCTTCTACAATTATTTTCCATATACTTTTGCCAAAGAATAGTTATATTTCAATCTATTTATTGAGTTACATTTATTAAATTTTTTGATGTTTTTATTTTTAAGGAACATTTAGGAATCATGAGTAACATTTGACAAATTTCAAGCAAAAGTAACTGACAGATGCTATCAGTAACATCATTTGGAAAATTCATATACTTTTGTATTTTAATTTTGAAGGAAATTTCAGAACATTTCTAACAGTCTGCATTATTTATACCACACTTTCCATAACGTTATGTAAAATTCATCTTTTTAAAAATTAACGGCTCACCGTTATTTCCAAATTAATTTTAATTTCATTTAAAGACGCAATGTAATGATATTAAACCTTTATCAATATTATCATACAGGCAAGAGATATTGGAAAAATGAATTGTTAGTACCTAAAAAGTATAATTAAAAATGGTAAAGGTGATGAAGAAAATTTGTAAAGTTTCATTATTCAGAATGGCTTTTCCGTTCTTTAACGTACGTCAGAGAGGGTTTATAATAGCAGCCAATGAATTAACTGTGTATGCAGAGAGAAACGGGAAACTTTGGTGTGGTTGGTGAACGCAGGGTAAGGAAGAAACTTGTGGGTTGAGGGAGTGCTGAGATAAAATTACATTATCGCTAAAGCGTCCTCCACGAAGAGGGTGAAATCACGTCCCGTAATTCCCGGGCATTAAGGTAAACGGCCGTTCTCACAGCGCAGGTTCCGTTGGCATGGTAACAGTTCCAACCCCATTCTTCCCTTCAATCAATAACTTATGAAACCATCATATCTCTCTCTCTCCCTCTATCCCACTCCCTTGATTCTTCTTTTTCACCCTCATCCAAGTGGATTTTGCTTCCCCTGTCATGGCGGGTTTGCAATGGACCTCAGAAAGTTTATAAATATTTTCTTGCAATACGAGACGAAACCCTCGTATTTTTTATTCATCTGACAATGTGCTACGTCAAGTAGAACCATCATTTATTTTTTGAACTACAGTTATACTTTATTTAGAGATGCATAAACGATTTGTATTAACAATTTACGAAATAAATATTGTTTCGATTGAAAAATGCAGATGAATATAAGAATAAAATGCCTAATCTCCGTTCACTATAGATCAAGAATTGTGAAAACTAGCAGGGGTAAAAGTGTTTTCAATCATGTCGAAAGAGTTTTTAGTTTTTCACTGAAAACACTGTTTTTATTAATTTTAATCATTATCACTACATTTTTTCTGCAAGGTACGAAAGAAAATACGCATGTATGCCAATTTTTAGCTTTCTTAGTTTCAAATTGTTAGCGTTAAGGAAGATGCTGGTACCACTTATGAAACCCTTAAAAATCTTACATACACTCCAAAAAACAAGGAATCTGTCGAAAAGGGCTCTGATCAACAATGAAAACTATCGTAAATTATATAATCATTATTTTTAATTACATGCTTCTATGATTCCACACCTAAACAAATTATGGAAATTAAAGTGAAAATAAATATTTGTCAAAGTTTTAACTACTGTCTGCTTTTTATAGTTACAGTGCATTCAATACTAATTTGCAATAAATAAGAAAGGTAGGGAAAAATTAGGGTTAAATATGAAACAGTTTAAATTCATTATATTTCGAACAGAAATAGTTAGAAGCATTGTAGTTTTGTAGTCTTTTTATTTTCCATAATGTGAAGTTTGTTTTAACATTTTATTGGTAAATTTTTACGTTATAGAAAATTAAAAATTTTAAGTACACTACCGTCCACAAGTTTCATGACGATTACACGCGACTCTGTGAAAAAACATGTCATTTACTTTTTCAATGACATCTCGACAATAAAAAGAGATACAAAAAAAACTTAAAGAGGATTAGAAAACTTATTAAATTTTGCGTGACAAAGAAATGAAAATTATCAAATTTTCTCATTTTGGTCTCTTGAATTCAACTTTTTCAAAAATCAAGAAAAATTTATATAAAATTGTTTTATACAAATAGAAATCTGCGGGAGAATTTCAGCTTTAAAAAAAGCCTTAGAGAATTAAAAAATGTTAATCCGTCACCGAATCATCATTAAAAATGTGAAGCCGTGTTACGACCGATCGGTGCATTGAGTCGTCACATTTCAATGCACCGATCGGTCGTAACACGGCTTCACAATTTTGATGATGATTCGGTGACGGATTAAAATTTTTTAATTCTCTAAGGCTTATTTTAAAGCTGAAATTCTCCCGCAGATTTTTGTGTTTTTAAAAAAATCTTATCTAAATTATTCTTGATTTTTGAAAAAGTTGAATTCAAGAGACTAAAGTTATCACTTATCTAAAAGAAATTTTAGTTTTACCAAAAAGTGCACTTTTATGATTTTCAAAAATGTTAAGGAATTGTGAATTACTGCTTATATTAAGTTTAAAATAAAAAAAATAACGATTAAATATATTTAATAAATGCTTAGAAATATTAAAAGTGTTGTAAATGTTTAATTATTAATTTAAAATTAGAAAAGGAAATGAATGGCAATTTAAATTCGGAGAAGTAAAATAGGCTTCATTAATTACAAATTTTAGGTAAATTTCTCTCCTACACGGAAAAAATTAGTTGCTGAAATTTTCCTCGACTTTGTAGAAGACTTTCGGATGTAGTCGAAAGTATTTAAATTTTTAAATCACTCTGTTTTAAAAATTATATTGAAAGATCGAAGAAAAAATGTACTACATTCGAAGAGAATTTAGAAAAAGGATTTGAAACTTTCAGCGACAGTCGAGGAAAATGAAAACACAGCCAGCGCGAACGATTCAGCGACAGTCGAGGAAAATGAAATCACAGCCAGCGCGAACGATTCAGCGACAGTCGAGGAAAATGAAATCACAGCCAGCGCGAACGATTCAGCGACAGTCGAGGAAAATGAAAACACAGCCAGTGCGAACGATTCGGCGACAGTCGAGGAAAAAAGACGTGTCCAAATTTTCTTCTACAGTATTCTAAACTTTCAACGATAGTCGCGGAAAATGAAAAATTCTGCGGACCAGTAAAAAAAATTCTTTCAGTTCTTATTTATTTCATTCCTTTTATGCCTTACATTTAATTACAATCCTACATTTATACATAATCACGACACTCATCACATGTAATTTGACACTATTTAATCACTAATAACCTACTGCCTAAAACTAAATAGCTAACACCAATACGCATATTATCCTACACTTTCGTTGTTTCGCACGCTATATGAATCTACTTTTTCATCGTCCTTATATACTAAATGGAACCTTTCTTTACCGCTTGTGAGAAAAAGTGCAATATTTTGAAAATTAAAAATCTCAAATATTTCTCTTCAACATATTTTAGAATTTTAAAGAGTATTTCAGTATACGTTAAGAACTATTTTACAATTATTTTTAATTTATTAAATGAATAGAAAAATGATAATATTTAATTAAAATAATAACTAAGGCAATAAAATTATTTTCTGTTCATTATTCTAAAAACTTATTTAACGATTAATAATTATATTTTATATATACATATAAAAAGATTTTAATCCTCCAATATATAATTCACAAACACTGTAGACAAGAATTTGTAAATGAACGGTATTAAATTGACTGCAGATCGCGTTTATCGCCTGAGAGTATGCGCATCTTTTCTGCGCACCGTTTTCCTCGACTCGTCGACGAAACTTTGTAGCAAAGTGTTACAATAATTCCACGACTTTTTTCCGCTACTAGGTTTATAAAAAGTCCTCGACTTTTTTAGAGAATTTCTGCTAAAATCATAGAGTATTTCTATAAGTTTATAAAGTATTTTTTCATATCCGAGAGTCTTCGAGTAGTAGCTGAAAACTTCAGCGACTAATTTTTTCCGTGTATATATTTCCTTATTTTTTATTCACACTTTATAGAACATTATATTCAAATACAATTTGCACACAATATTTTCGACAGAGAGTCATCCATAAAGCTTATCATCAGCGTCAAGTAAAATTAATTTATTTACTGGATTCGTTGTAAACAGAAAATTAAATTACTAGAATGGAAACAATTTTGAAAATATGAAAAATAAATTTTAGGATTCAAAAAGCTTAGAACGTAATAGATGAGGAAAGAATAAAGTTTGAAGGCTGCAGGACAAAGAAAGGAAGGCTTTGAAGACTTCATTGTTTTTTAAAAGAGAAGTGTGCTTTCTTGTTACGAGATTCCATGCCCATGGCGACGAGAAATGTCTTGTTAAAATTCTCTGAACTACGTATAGAAACATTGCGGGTTGTTTCATTTTGATTTTACAAAGTTGCGTATAGGTATACACCTAGTATTATATAATACGCTTTGTAATGACATTAAAATCAACAAACGAAATTTTTAATTATGATTTAACTTTTATAGCAAACTCTATCTCAATTAGTAAATTGATCTTGTAGAATTTACTAATTTAAATTTCTTTTACTAGCTTTAATTTTTATTTAAAGAATTGAAGGAGAGAGAGAGAATAAATTTAAATCAAGCAATTGAAAAAAGTGAATAAATTTCTTTGTCATTTTTCTTAGCTTTGTACCTTCATTGGGTAATATGATATAAATTTACCTAATAAAATAATTCTTTTGAAAATTAAAATTTTAAACAAAATTATGAATGAGATATTATGAAGATCATTCAAATAAATGAAGTAATAGTTACGATGTAGCAAATAATTAATTACATTTAGAGGGAATTTTGTTACCCTAATCGTCAAGCCAATCAGAGAAGTTAGCGTATTCCACCCTTGGGAGAATGAGATTTTGGTTGGGTTTGAAACTATGGGGATAATGTTGTATATGGTGCCTCTCAAAAGGGAAGTTAAGCTTTTGTCGAAATTTATTGACTGGAAAATCATTTGACGAATTGTTCGAGTTATATCAACTTACAATTGCCATATTGACATTTTATGAATTAGCACGTCATTCTTTCCTCCAGTTTTTTTAATTTTAATTATTTTTTTTGTGTGTCAATTTGATATTTTCAAAAAAATTGTTTTACTGCATACTGAAACAAATTCCAAAAGTTTAAAATAAATTGGGATCTAATCTAAATAAAAATAATACTGTTTTGTACTAAACGTGATTTTATTTTTTAGTCTACTTGAAGTTAGAAATTACCAAAATTTAGGAAAATTAGGACATCCCTAGGATGTTTCAGGAATGACTATAGATACCCCTGGGATATTCGGATGCTATCATAGGGTTAATTTAGTTTAATTACTTTAGTTTTGAGTAGACACGAAACTACACTAAATTTGTTAATTAAGTTTCATATTGACTCTGTAACTAAAACGAAACGAAACTTTGCAACACCAAAATACGACATACTCTCTCTTTGAATTTTATTTTAATTCTTTCATAAAATTTATCCATATTTAATTTGACATCAAAGAAGTAAACATTGATCGGCTCTATTTATTTTTGATTAATTTTTTTTTCAGAATTTGATTATAATATTACGAATTCATATTGTGAACAAAATGAAATTAGAATGTTAAAGAAAAGTAAAAATTGAAAGGAAAAAAAGAGGAATGAGAAAAAATAAATATGTTGAGCATACATCTCGCACATTATTGTTGATATCTTGTTTTCATTAACGTTTGCTAAACAGCAATTAATTTAAATGCTGATGAAAACCAGGTACCGTCGCTAGCAGCGTGTACATTTCTCACGTCATCTATATGGATATTAGATTGTGGCCCGTGTAATCAAATTAAATCAGAAGGGAATTCAAAATACGTCTATATACAAGTTTCATGTAAATTGACTATATATTTTATCACCTAAAAAGTTCATTATAGGTTACATATATTATAATAATTTAATACAAACATAATAATAGAATTCATTAAAAATATAACACTATAATTTTTCTATATATATATAAATTCATGAATAAAATATTTCAAATGAAAATATACATTGAAAAAATACAACTTATTAAAAAAAGAAAAAAATTTTTAAATATATTTTAGAGTTTCGTTTTATTTATTTATTTATTAAATACATCCCCGCAGTCCAACGTAGGACCATAAATGGGTAACTAAATTATAATAAAAATCAAACCAAAAAGAAAATAAATCAATCAACGTAGTAGTAATAGTAATAGTCAATCAGTGCTCACGTTGGTTAACAATGCATCGGTTCACACACTCAACAAATTTATTCATCGATGTATTAAATAAATCAATATCAGGTTTCATTTTATGAAACATTTGGTTAATGTGATAGCACGCAAAGAAAATCGGAGACTTATTAGTTAAAAATAGATCATTACGATAAATGTAAAAAGGTTCTTCATATCTTGAAGTCAAACGAGGTATTTTAAAGTTAGTTGTATTCAAAACATTAATACAATCAAAGTGATAATTAATTATTTTTAAAATAAACATGGTAGCAGCAATTATGATAAGGAAAAAGAAATGGATAGTTAGATTTATGGAATGTTAAAATTTGACATTTAGATACATTTAGTGCTAATTTATTTTTATTACACCACTGAAGAATTGTATTAAGGTCAGATTGTAATATGACAGCGTCAAAAATAGAATTAATTCGTCTAAATATTTTCACATCGTCAGCAAATAATAAAATCATAGACTGAACCCTATTAACAATGTCATTAATATAAATAGTAAATAGTGGAGCACCAAAGGATGATCCTTGAGGGACTCCACGCAGAGGTACAAATGGCTTAGAATGATAGTTACCAACACAGACACAGTTAGACCTATCCTTCAAGTAATTTAATAATAAAAGCTTTACATTAAGTGGAATATTTAACAATTCAAGTTTATCATTTAAAATTTCATGATCAATGGTATCAAAAGCTTTGGCAAAGTCCAAGTAAGCTACATCCACTTGATAACCCAACCTCAAAGATTCATTAATATAATGGGTAATTTGTACTAAATTTGTTAAGGTTGATCTTTTAGGTTCACAGCCATGCTGAAGTTCAGAGACCATTGATTTAATAGTGTTGATTTAATAATAGTTGATTAAATAATAATTAATTTAATAATAAAAATTAAGAGTTGGTAAAATACTAAATTTAAATACCTTAGCAAAATTATTAATTATAGCTATTGGTCTAAAATTATTGCAGTTGTATTTATCCCCAGACTTATAAACTGGAATTATTTTAGCTTCTTTCCAAGGTTTTGGAAATACACAACTTTTCAAGGATAGGTTAAAAATACATGTTAATGGACCTGCTAAAACAGTAGCACAATCTTTAATTAAATAATTTGGAATTCAATCATTTATTATTTATTTAAATATAAATTTGGTTTGGTTTCGTACAGGAATTAAAATGGAACATAAATTTCTACATATAGATATCAATATTGTCATAAAATTCATTAAAAAAAATCTATTTAATATGCACAAAACTCATATAACATAATTCCCGTTTAACATAACAATCATTTAATATAAATTTCTTTGATATAAAATTCCTTTAACATAAATTTCTTTTACATAAAATGCACTTGACAAAAATGTAATTTTGCATAATGTAATTTCCATTATGTCAAATTTTAATTTCTCGAAATTTTGATTTGCTAGAATTTTTAATGAACCGTCTATATATAATATATACATGATCAAAAACATTCACAATTCGATAAGAATTTCAAGGAACGTTCTGAAAAAAGTTTAATTTTTTTATAAACAAAAATTTATACCATAATAAGAAAACTTTTAATGCAGAAATTAACTATTTTTAAATTTATCTACTTGCGACAATCCGAAAAGTGTCATTAACGCTGTTTCTTTAAGTAATGACTTTAAATTTTATAATAATAACACAAAATGTTTCAATACTATTATTGATTATTATAAGTATTAAATTAGTTGAAAATATCATCGTCTCTTACAAATTAAATGATCAAGTTTCTAGCGATATAAGAAACAAACTAATTAAACATATTTGTTACTTTGAAACCTACTTTAGTATGTTTAATTTAAACTAAATTGAAAATTCTCTGAAGGAATGCCACCTCTTCTTACATTAGATTTTTTTAAATTATCCTAAGAAAATATTGGCCAAAAATGACTTCTGCAAGATCTTTTTCTTTTTAAAATTTTATAATTAAAAAAACTATAATTTAAGTTTAATGTAAAATTTTTGCACATAATTCATAAAGATTGGAACTTTTAAAAAAATTTATTTCATTATTGAAAAAAATTATTGTTATTATTAAACAAATGAATAATTAATTGTGTTCTGGACCTTTTTCGTAAAATTTTTTTAAGATCTTTAAACTATATAAATCAAGAATTTAATATCTGAAATAAAATGTTGGTAGATCGAAATAGTTTATTAACTACGAACTTTTTTTTGTGAGCGCTTATCCCAAATATACTATGTGAAGAAAATCGTTTTCTAGATTTAATACTATAATAGTCTTGGTCGTATTCAATCTCACGATTTACTTTAACCAAGAAAAATTTTCTTGGTTCAATACTTTTTTTCAGTGTACTGAAAAAAAATTATTTGATTCAAATAACTGATTAATTTACCTATTATTATTATTTAAATATTTATTTGAATCAAATAATATTTATTAAAGCACCATTTAATTACTTCCAATAAATATTAGGTGGTTTAATTAAGGCCATGTCCAAGTTGTAAAATGTAAACAAACCAAAAAGTAAACAGATCAAGCACTAAATCACATTTTTCAAACAGCCTTTTCTCCCAAAAAAAATTAACATTTTAACACTTTCTTTACGAAAATGGAGAATCAGATTGTCAAAGTTGCCAATGAAATCATTTTTGACTAGAAGCAATGAAAAGTAATTTATTTATTTATAATTAAGCCCAACAGTAAAAACCATTAATAGGGCTAACTATAATTACAAAAATTAAATTGTTGCTGAATACAAACTGCAGATATACATTGCTTAGAGCCTAAATTACGATATTTGTTTTATAAATTTACGTGTTGCAGATATAAATTCACTTAAAGACATAGAAAATAGATCTAAATTTACACAATCAGATAGAAGAAACATATTATTGATATAAGAACACATTCGATAAAGTAGAGAATGAATATTAAGTACAAGCGGTATATAAAAAGGAGCCGTATTTCTTATTGTGTAACTAGGGACATTGAAAGGTACCATATCCAGAACAAAAGGACATTCAATCATGCCTCTAATTAGTTTAAAGAGGAATATTATATGGGCAAATTCTCGTCTTTCTCCCAAAGACCATACACCAAATCTAGCTTGGAGAACCTTAAATTCAGTTCCTCTAGGAGGATAAACTTTATCTTCTCGCCAAGCTGAAAATTTTAAAAATTGCTTATGACATTTGTCAATTGCATCAGAATACTTTTGAAAAAAGGGAGACCAAATAACTGGTGCATATAAAAATTTGGATGCAACAAATGCTTGAAAGAGAACCATTAAAGTTGATGTCTTTTTAAATTCTTTGAATGATCTAAATAAAAAGCCGAGAGTTTTGTTAGCGCTATTAACCATATCCGAAACATGATCTTTAAATGACAAACTAGGTGAAAAAGAAACTCCAAGATCCTTGAACGCATTAACCCTCTCAACATAGTTTTCCTCAATAGAATACTGATAAGAGATCATAGTTTTCCCCTTCACAAATATCATTACTTTACATTTATCTATATTCAAATTTAATTTGTTATTTTTACACCAATCATGAAAATTATTTAAATTATCTTAAAGTACTTCAGACAAACTGACATTAGTAATTGGAAGATAAAGTTTTACATCATCTGCATAAAGTAGGTGATAACAAATTAAAGACAGAGTTAGGTCGTTCATATAGATGGTGAAAAGCAATGGTCCAAGATTAGAACCCTGAGGAACATCTGATGAAGGAAAAAAAGGTTTGCTTTCAAACCTTTTATTCAATATTGAATAAAATTAGGTCGATTAGATAAATAAGATTTAATTCCATGTATTAATTTTTCGGCAATCCAAGAGTAAGAAGTTTACCCATTAGGAACCCATGATCAACTGTATCAAATGCTTTACTCATTGTCAGATCTGTGTAGATCACATCAACTTGAGAATAATCATTTAATAGATCATAAATATGTTATGTGAAGGCTAATAAATTTGTAGTTGTTGATCTTTTAGGGATCAATTAGTAAAATAACTAATTAAAATGACCTGTAAAAAAAACCTTTTCGACAAGTTTCAAAAAATAAACTGTTTGAGTATATAACAACCGTACAGAAGATGAAAAAGTCTCATATCAGCGATTGGACCTTCAACTCCTAGAAATTACAAGGGTATCGGGGGTTTAAAAACATGTTTGTTTATGGTTTTTCTCTTTTTTCAAGCGATTTGGAAAGCATTTTGGAGAAAGTTGCGTTTATAAATTCTATTCTCCTTTTGCATCCTCTACATGTTATAAACATATCACCTGGTAGCAACTGTTCTGATTGTATCCTCAAGGTTACAATTTTGCATGGTTGAAATGCTGCAAGGCAATCTTCCATTCTGGACCACTTAACTGTAGGTATGCGTAATTCTTTCCTTGTATCACAAAAATCATGTCAAAAATCTTTTTCTGATAGCAAAGAGGCGAGTATATCTGCAGTTGAGTTCCATCTCGTTACGACATCTAGTACAGATTTTTTGACATCATTTCTTCTCTCAATCTAATATCCAATTTTTTTAATTTAATCTTTGGATATGTATATAAAGTATTAAAGTAAAAAATAAAAGGGTAATGAAGCAATTCTGACTTCATATTAGTTTTCATCGGGACAAAATACAATAAGACATATGGGATTACTTCAGTAAACAGATCACTTTTTTGTGTGCCTGTGTAAAAGTCGCGAAAATGGTTTACTGTAAACTGACTATTAAATTTTAATTTCTAATTCTAATATTAGTAAGGCCTAAATTGAACCAATTTGAATTATAATCTGACACTGCGTTACGTCTACTAAAGCCTATAAATAAAATCTAAATTATATATCTTATCTGGATCGATTAATAACAGAAAAATTATAGGTAAAGAATCGAGATCCGGTGACGACAGGGACATGAAGTCTTTTTGCTTTTATGGTATAGTTCATCCCCTGTCTTTACATATGGCGCTTTCTACAAGCTATAACCATCGATAATATCCCAATAGGCCCGCACCAGCAACCACCCTTGCGATGAATCGTAACCCTATAGATTCAGAGGCTGCATGACAAATAACTTTTACAATGGACCGTTTGCCCCTTTTTATCACCCTCTCTTCTCTAGTACTCTATCCTTTTTCTTCTTCTTCTTCCTCGATTCATTCCCGTCCTCTTATATTGTATATTTCCCTCTCTCTTGTTCTCCTTGTTTCTCTCTTCGATATTCTGCGATCATATACGACCACTAGTACCATCCTACAACCATTGTGTTATACATGACCAGATCGGTTCCGGCAATTTTACATTCACGTCAGGGTACGGCTGATTTATTGTAATGTTTGGCGTTCACCGCACTCTTTTCTTCCTATATTTTGATTTTTTTTGCGCACTCTACCATCACTCGCAATTTACTCACATGAATTGAGAATACTCTCCGGAGAGTAGTAGTCAAAAATCTACAATTTCTTGGACATTTTTCAAAGATGAATATACAAATTTATTTTATCAAAATTGTTCTGCGAAAAATTGGTAATATAAGAATGAGCAATATATATGTGAAACATTATGGTTTTTATTGCAGTGAATGACGTAGATTAGTCAATTTAACTCTAATTTTCTTTAAAATATAATTCATTGATGCCTTTTTATTCGCGATATTAAAATTGATCATCACTGCTTTTCTAAAAGTATTTGTAAAAAAATACCACTCTGAAAATCATAAAACAAAATCTCCTAACAAAATAAAGAAGACAATTTTATCGTAGGAGGAGGAGAAATGCCCAAGAAATCTATAAATTTTGAATTTGTCCAAGTTCACTTAAGAGGATAGTGAAAATTGAAGCTCTGTGAACTCTCAGATTCCACTATCTTGAATTAGTCGATTGCGGTCAAACGATTCAATGTGTCCCTTGACGAGCATTCTGATAACGTTTGTTGTGTCCCTTGTTTTCTACCTGTCTTGTCACTTTTTTTTCTCGCCCCGAAGCGGAAATTGAAAGGGCGGGATTCCAATTGGACTATACTATCAAGACAATTCTATTTTCTTCACACGAAACACTGTTTATGGCAAAGTCGACTGTTGGAATTGAGTTTCGAAAATGGGATTTTTATCCCTTACTACCCATCACGACATTTTCCGCGAAGAATACACACACATTTACACCTTGACTTTCAACCCCTTAGTAGTATGTTTCAAAAACGTATTTCATCCTCCAGCACCACAGGGAATATTTCAGGTTTATTTTTTCTTTTTTTATATGTTTCAGTTTTAAAATGAAGCACCCCTTTAAATTGAGAGAGTAAAGGAAATAGAATTATCTGCAAATTCGATGTAGTTTATTGTTTTATTTAAATTGTGCCAATTGAACAAATTTTAATTACAGTAAACATTCATTACTGTTCAGTAAGTTTTTAAAAACATATTTTTTAAGATTTATATTCGTTAAGAGGAAGTGATGACTTTAAGGTGTCTTTTTCTTATGATGTGAAGAAATTTCAATTTTCAAAGCAAATATTACTTTAAATACAGGTTTTGTTAAGTAATGTTAGAATCCCAATTAAGTGTTCCCTAAAAGTGTTCTGTACAAACTTCCTTCCTTTTACTGAAGAACTAACTTCATTTTGGTAATCTAATTTTTCTGTAACCTGAAAAGTAATTTAAAAGTAAATTTTCAAGTAAATCCAATTATTTTGAAAAAATATCCTCCATATTGGATCCGCCATTTTGAATTTTAAAAATCTGATTCCATATTCGTATAATTAGCGACCTCAAAAACCCCCAAGTTCTGAAGCGATTTTAAAATATAATTTTTTTTTACAAATTCTTAAATAAATTATTTATTACATGTAAAAGAAATTTTTTAAATAAATGTCAGAGTTATTTTAATAATATATACTAAAAAAGCCTTCTCTTTGCCTGTTTTGAACTGGAATGTCCCCTTAACAAACTCGTCTTTCGCAGGTAACCTTTTTGTTTGTTTATATTAACTAATATTGTTTTAAGGTTAAAATATTTTTTAAAAGACATATTTTTATATTTGTTATGGAATGTCAGTAATGTTGTGCATTAAATTAATACGAATACTTATATTATAGACTTTTAGGTACCAATATGCACATGAAATACGTTAAATTTTAATGTCCAATCATACTACACACAAAATTACAAAATCTCTTATTAGCATTACAAAAGTATCAAAATGCAATCCAATTATATACGTTATACACATACGTTAATATAAAAAACCTGCAGGACTTGAGAAAATAAAAGAAAGAAATACAAAAAAAAATTATTGCCTTTTTTATATTATTATTTTGAAATGATACTCCGTGGGATATATTCGACAATCTGTGAATAATAAAAGCAGTTTATTTCGCCGTCGATATGCAAAAAATGTTTCATCGGCGGAACCAACTTTTGTTAACAAAAGACGTAAAAAAACCTTGTATTGCAACAGTTGCCAAGAAAATATCAACATTTTCAACGAAATATGATATTTAACCAATAAAACTTTATGACTTCGTGTTACACACTCGTTCCATTTTCTCCCTGTAAATGGTATCATTTTAAATTTAACTTGGAATTGCGTCGTCGTTATTATCAAACTGTTATTTACATTATAAGTTATAATCCCTTCTGTGTAGCAATTTCCACATTTGGTCCAAGTTACCTATTTGTCCTTGATCGCGTTTTCCTAACTTAGTCACCATTCATGAAATTTTATGGCCCAGATTGGGACCAGAAATGTCAGGGAAAACCTAGAGCATCATGTTTACCGCAGGCTTATCAAGCAAAATATGAATTAATAAAAGAATAAACAAATTTCTGAGATAAACTATTTGCTAACTATAGAAAACCTACCGAACTAAGTATTGGCAGTTTTTGCATTTATTTAAAAGAATTAAATCAAAAAAAGAAACAAAAAGTTACTCTGTTTGCTATGGTAGCGCTAAGTTAGTAGATATATAAAATAGATAATTAATTAAATAGTCTTTAACGTCCGAGATAGTTCATAAATAAGTCAAATTAATGAAAACGAAAACATTCGGACAAAGTAACAAATTTTATTTACTCCAACGTTTTGAAGTCAAATCGATTTCCTCTTCAGGGAGTTTATTCAAAAAATATATACAAAATTAAAAAATAATAAAAACTATTTTAACAATAAATAAAAATAAATAAAGTATATATTCAAAAAATTATCTTACCAACAAAATAATAATTAAATAAACGAAGACTTCAAATTTAAACCCTGACGATGGAGTAGAGTCTGGAGTCAGAAAATTATAAAAATTGAATTAGAAAAAATCAAAAATAAAAATAGAAATAAATACAAATTGGAAAAATTAGAAATAAAATAAGTAAAATAATAAATAAACTCAAAGAAGAAACAATAATCAATAAATAAATTTTTGAAAAATCAATAAAAATTTTTATAAGCAGAAAAAGTGAAAAGAAATAAAAAATAATTTTAACATACTATAAATAAATAAACCGTCTTAGAAACACATTAATAATAATAAATAAATAATAAATCACAATACAAAAAATAAAAATCACAAAATAATAAAATAAAATGTATTGCAAACTGCAAAGTCAAATTTAAAACTGAGCTCCAAACTCTAACGACACTTTATAATAAACATTAATTGAAGAGAGACAAACAAAACAAATAAAAACAATAAGATGAATAAGAACAGAGAATGAAACACAATGAGTATTTTCATGTTAATTACTTGAAATAAAATTTAGAATCATTTCGTAAGATTTATCAAAATTATCTAAATCGGTCATTTTATTTAAACAATTTTCTCCTTCTTTTTTTATGAAAAACATTTCTGACAATAATCGTTTGTTAAGACTTGGTTCAATATCCAAAATATCAAAATCATCCCATTTTATAAAATGTGGAGAAGTGTCACTATTAGAATTTGTCAAATGGTTAGTAATGGCATTATGATATTTGTCATTTAAATTATAATTACTCATATGTTCCTTTTTACGAATATGTAGCGGTCTTTTTGTCTGCCTTATATATGATTTACCACATTTACATTTGAATCTATAAACACAATTACATTGATTCTGTCTCTCGAGCCTATCCTTACCAAGTTTAATGAATTTTGAATTAACGCTAAAAACAGTTTGAATATTAAAAGTTTTAAGTAATCTTTTGATATTTTCCGATATTGATCCATAATAAGGAAAAACTATCTTCTTAACTAGTGTATTATTATTGTTGTTATTACTAATGTTATTTGAAAATTTTCTATTATTAATTTCAATAATTCTTTTATTCACATGTTTGTTAATAAATTCATCCGGATAATTATTAAGTTTTGAGTCCAGTTTTACTAAGTTAAGGTTTTTATTATGAAATTTCTTATCGGAAAGCATCAAAGCAGTATCAACTAGATTCTTAACAATTGCAATTTTATGCTGTATTGGATGATACGAGTAATAGTTTAATACTCATAAGTTAATTCCTCCGATTTCAATCGAAAGTTATTAATTGAGAAATGTTCATTAAGACGTCAAGTTTCAATAAATATTTAAAATTTTTCCAACTATTTTGCAACTTTTCGATATATTTGTCTTTAAAGTAGGTGGCACGCGACGTAGCCCAGAGGTCTGAGAGCCGAATCTACCTGAAGAAAACTCTTTTATTTAAATTCCCTTTATCCGAATACCAATACCACTACATGATTTTGCAGTCGCTGGTTACAAATCAAATGTCAGATTTGAAAAATTCAAAATGTTGGATCTAAAACGACAAACATCAATTTAACAAATGATTGAATAAATCCAAAATGGCGGATCCAATATGGTGGACCTTAATATATATTTATCATTTTTCCGTTAAAAATTTTTTTTAAGAGTTTTTGAGATGTCAAATCTAGTAAAAAAAAATTTATGAGTAATAATAATTTTCGTCATCTTCATCATTAATGTTGTAAAAAAATGTAACTTTCTTGAAAAAATCAACTCGAATGGCTGATTCTTGGAGGATGCGGTTTGAGATTCTGAGGATGTGACAGCTTTCAGATGCGTGTCTACTGAGGAACGTGTCATCCCTCAACGTCAATCCAGATGCGGAGGAAAGAGAAAGCGAATCGACAATGATTTGAATGCAGCGAAAGATCCGCGACATTCCAAGCAGTCCGAAAAGTCCCGTCTGTTTTTCGACCACTTTAGACTCCTAAAACCCCGACATTCCATTCTGAATTCAAGATTCAGGGTCCAGGTTTAAAGATCTTTCTTTCGGCATTTTATTCTAGCGTGGACGAGACAATTAAGGGGAGATGAGATTCATGAAAGCTTGAGAGATCCATTTCTGATCCACTGTTGGCGCGTGAAAGGTATCCTTACAAAATATGCAATCATTTCTCGCCTCGTGAAGTTGCACTGATTTTATAGATCTGGCTCAATTTCATTGCTTCTTATATTCTTTGATTGCTTCTTAACAGATTTTATTCCAATTTTATCAAGATTTTTATTTCTTCGTCTGCTTTAAATTATTATTTTTTATTTTAGTTTATTTTCCAGTAAAATTTAATCTTTTTGAATTTTTATATTCATTGAAATTTATTATTTTGCATTGAACATCGTATTCTGTATATTTTAAGATATTTTATTTGACACTACATTTTTTAATACCATGTGGAAAAAATACTATAAAAAAGTGATTAGAGACGTACGAACTGTTTGTATGTGTTACGTTCATAAATTGATAGTCGCGCTCGTATTTACGTTATTAATAATTTACTTGAAAATTCGGAGGTCGTTAGCAAAGTTTTCGAAAAAGAAAAGGATCTTGATTGAAAGATAAATAAAATTTAGTAGGGGACGTTGTAATGCTCAGCTCTATGGGAACTGTTATTGATGTTGCTCTTATATAAAATGAAAATAAGGAAAAATAAAAGATATAAATGAGAATAATATGATTGGTTTAATATAAATATTCTTACGAGTTACAATGGTGATTTCTCGACAAAGAAATCGAATCAATCAAGGGTGATTTGGTTTGGAAGTCTTACACTTATTTTAATTTGAATGTTATCGAATCCCGAACTTCTTCAAATAAAATAATGCCTCTTGACTTAAATGTTTTACATCGAGATGCTTCATAAAGTTTCTGAGTAGTTCAGACTGTATGATTTCGTCAAGAAAAGTCTTATTCGATTTGACGAACTACTAAGAATAAAATCAAAGTCTAATTTTAAAATAGAATCTTATGGCATCTTGGCTAGAAACATATTAATTTAGATGCCAAAAGAAATGGTACAATCTTAAAAAGTCATTCGATTCTTTTCGTATCCCATACTTCTGTTTCTATACGAGTGCACTCCGTAGTACCCGCGAGGGCATTGTTTTGTCCTCGATAATATTTCTTGAAGAAAAAGGCCTATGCGTTATAAGTATATTTCGAAAATATTAAACTAACAAAATGCTGTATAATATGTCATAATGATGAACTATAAGATAATCTATTAAATATTGAGATTATTTTATATTAAAAAAAATAATTCAGTACGAACGTAACATATGTGAAGAAATGTTGAATATTCCCAGCATCATTTTTATAAAAATGTACAATGACTATAAAGAATATAGAAAGTGGGCAAAACTCTTCAAATTAGAGCCTTCCCTGAGATCGTTGGATTTTTTTATTCAATTGATACCTTCCCATGATCATTTATTTAACAAATATCAATTATTACTATTATTTTATAATTATTTACTATTATTACTATTATTATTTTTAGTGTCATTTCATTGCACAAATAATAGTAATAATTATAATAATATATAATAATGATTCTATCACTCATTTTTCAAATTAATTATGTGTTGAAGTTATCGATCACTCCGAGTCAAGTAGATGGAAAAAAATTAAAACAATTCCTTTAATGTTTTCAACAGCAAAGCTGCCCTCTTCAGAAACGTGAAAATTGCGAAAAAATTAAATTATAAATACATATTTAAAAGAATTATCTTCAAACAAACTTGTTTCCTTCTCTAGCCATAATGTCCATTTCTCTATGCCCGATTTTGTTCCTGATTTCTTAAGGACTTTAGGTTCCCTTCTGGCACTTACAAGTTGTGAAGTTGCAGTTTCCAAAGTAACGGAATCTTCATTTTTATGTTTTTTCTTATGCTTTTTTATAGCAAATCCTAAATTGTCTTTATCCTAAAAGGTTGAGGTCAATAACAATACACAAAAGTAACCTTAAAATGATTATCTTCTTAGTGTGTCACATATTGAATTTAATAATTAATAGCATTTTATGTATATTCCACAAAATAATTGACTTTTTGACCAAGAGCACAAAAATTTGTTATATTATTATAAATTTGATATATATGTGCTACAAGTACATAAAGAAGCTATCAGAAAAACTTCTTTCGTACGTGTTGCACATAGCACTTTGTGCAACAACTGTTCTGAAAAATTCTGATATGGCCTACTGGAAATTTGGAACGGCGAATAAGATTTTACAACGGACTGAAACCTAATGACTGATATGACACTGTTAGCTTATGTAGCTAATTTAATTTGAATGAGAAAACATTTTATTTTACCCGTAATGTTCCTTATATTTTCCTTTAGAGGTTGAGGGCATGGGATTTTCTAAAACTTTGAATTACAAAAGTGTAAAGTATTTCTCTCTCGTCAAATTCTTCGCATTTGGAATTTAATTTCGAAGGTGATTGGTGGACATTCTTCTCACTCCAAATTTCCCAATGTATTTTCTTCACAACACCTTTAATTACCAGCCAAAAGTTTACCTAATAAATATTTTTACCAAAGTGAAGAAATTACCTAAAATTTGGTTTGATTGAAGAATATTTATCATGTAATCAGTGTAATGAATTAAAAAATTCAGAAAACATTATAAATATGATTTTTTTGAATGAATAAATTAGATTTCAGCTTCCCTTCCCTTACAATTCTGGTTAGTAGCATATTCAGCAGAGAAATCTTCAATTTCAATAACCTTTCAGTAATTGGATTTTGTTCATATGAGAACATTCAAAAGCACCACCAATTGTTCTCTCAAATGTACAAAAATATTACTAAGCGTTTATTATTAAAGGTATAAATGTGTCTACCACTAACCACAATGATTTTAGCTACATGTTTTGCTGTTTTCTTACCATCTCTTGACAATAACTTTGTTACACGTTTTACGTATTGATTCTTTTTTGGAACTGTGTTTAATGGTATAATGTGACTGAAATTTGTGTATCCCTTGAGTTTATCAATAGATAGTCTAATATTACACTGCAACTATTTTAAACTTCTCGTTGGATTTCTTTTGGAATTATTAACATTTGGAGAAAACTGTTTACAGAAATTGAATAATAAATAACTAATGTACAGTATTTACCGACTTTTAACAACCACTGAAAATATTGCTAATAGGAAGGAAAAGCATACGAATATGTATCGTGAAGGATCAAAGGAAATCTTTTAACAACACGATGCCGGTTTTCTTTCCCAGCAAAGGAGGTCGAAGACAAATGTCTTTTGCGTCTTAATAGCTTGTGGCACGGCATACCTTCTTTTCTGTTTACCCTTCGTAGTTTCTTTGGTCGCGGAAATTCCAAAGTTTGCATATCAAGGTGCCGCCACCGTTTAGTCGCTATTACTTTCTTACAGAGAGCCAATCTGTTAGACTACCTTTAATTCTTACAAGAAATTCGCAAAGACGCTTACTTGAGACGCCCTTGTGGGACATCGATTACTCACGTTCGAAAGTATCAATGAAACAAAGTGTTAACTCGGAGCTATCTTTCCGCATTTGTCGATTACTATGTATACCTCTTCATTCAATTTTCTCATTCGTTCCATGTGTAAGATAGGGTAAGTCCAGTGAAAAAGACCACATGGAAGAGCTAGCTAGTTGAAATATTTTTTAATTCAAATTTGTGATCGACGAGCTGAAAAAGCATTTAACTGACACTTTTATTAAAATAAACAGTTTTTTAGAAAGATGACAGGTACTTTGATAGCTGTCAAGTGTCAATTTGGTAATTTGACCCTTTGCATTTGTCGATTACTGTAGATATCTCTTCATTCCTATTTTTTTTATTTGATTTATATGTTATATTCTTATTTTTGGATTTATTTTTATCATACAAATATTTTTTAATTGAATCAATCAGGTATATATGTATGACTATTCCTTATTAAAATCTCACTTTTCTGTTATAAATGACTAAATCTGTATTGGATCTAATAGACAGAAAGTGAAATCCCCAATGCTATTCAGAAAGTATATTTAACGGTAATAAAAATATTTTTAACGTTTATTGAAAAGTACTCACATAAAATGTTAATAGTTATATTCGAGAAGACAAATGGAATGCGTTAATATTGTCTACTTTAAAATTACAATGTAGAATACTGTTTTTTGATACCAGATCTCTCCGAATGCGTGTATTAAATACATTGTTGGCAAAAACGTAACAGTTTCCCTAAGATAAAACAAACATTTCACAAGCATAACATTAATAGTTATGTTTATATATTAATCTCGTCTAATAATTTACTTACTTTATTTTATTACTCATTAAATTTAGATGGCTCTTCCAAACAACAGTTGAAAGCCATCTACATATAATTATTAGACTTTTTCTTTATATTATTGATCCTATTATTATCTATACATTTAATTTTTAAATCATTTTCTTATAGGCTAACAATGAAATAACAAGGGATAGTTTGCAAACATTTGAAAAATTATATCTAAGTTTAATTAAATTATTGACATTTCTATATCTCTATTGAATCAAACCATAAACTAAAGAAATATTTTTAACAATTTTTCAAAATTTCCATACCTTTTTCTATGATAATAAATTTTTGCATTAGGATCAGTCCATGTCTGGATCTACTGTAATCCATTGTTTATATTTAAATATTGAAAAAATAAAATTATATTTCTTTGATAATACGCGCGTTCCTTAATCTCAGAAAACATATTCTTTGATATTACAAAACTCTTTGCAAACTTAGTAAATTTTAGCATCTTTCTTGTTTCTGTTACCTTCACGCTCGAAGCCAATATATTCTGACACTATGCCGCTTAGGTGGTTAATTTTTGTCCAAAATTTAGGTGTTAAACTTATCATCATCTTTAATCTTTCTTTCATTCTATCTCATATAGTAATTTTCGATTCAAAATAAAGCACTTTGAACTGCTTATCGAATTTTTATACGTATTATTCTTCAACTTAAATCCCTAAGACAGCGTAAAATGTTCATTGGAATGATATATTTATTTAAGAGGACATTCCAGTTCAAAATGTCAAAAAATCGATTTTTTTTGTTCTTATTTTCGGATGTTAATGACCCTGAAAAAAAAATTTTGTGACATTTTGAATTTAGAAAAGAGTACATCAAATCCGAATTCACCGATCCCAAAAACCCCCGAGAAATAAATTTCGACCTCGAAAACCCCCGAGTAACAAGTTCCGTGTAAATTGCATGCAATTTTTTAAAATTTGACAGCCATATTTGTTCCGCCATTTTGAATTTTGGAAATCTGACATCAGATTCGTAATCAGCGACCTCGAAACCCCCCGAGTAACAAAAGATATAGAGATTCGTAAATAACTTTATTTTATTACTAAATTACTAAATTGTTTATGAAATTTTTTTTATAACAAATTGCGTGAGCTTATAGCACAACTCTATAATTTAAATTATCTATAAAAATGAATCTAAGGACTTACAATAAAAAAAAATTTTATTTTATTTAAATAAACGTTAAAAAAACGTTAAAAAAGTACTTTGTTTATTTGTTAATAACAATGTAAATATTTATGCAAAGTAAAAATTAAATATTATAGTTTTCACTAACCTTTAACGAATTTAATTAGAATTAATTTAAAAAAATATATTTTTGATAGGATTGAAAATTGAATCTGCCAGGAAACTGAGAATTTTGGTTATTTTTCGTCTAAAAATGTAAAATTAACGTTTAATAACAAATTTTAACTTACTGGTCAACTGGTAATAAGGTTCTACGACACATAGAATAATAAAAGTATAAAAACATAAATTTTTTTTTGAATGCGTGAGAGGAAACCGAGAATTTGTCTGACCATATGGCAATTCCGACCACGAAGGACACAATTTTAGTTAATTAAACTGCAAATTAGGTATTATAATTATTATCATCCTTAGTTAACTTTTACTAATCACTGTGAAACTGGTGAATTATTCAAAATGAAAATTCTTAATAATTTTAACGTTTTTTATTGTGCCAGGAATCTGAGAATGAATTCGTGGACAACATTCAAGATAATATTTTTTAAATCAAATATAAAGTAATGTAACAATGATTTAAATCTTTGTAAAGTGCAACTATTTGAAATTATTATCTAAGTAAACATTTGTATTTAAATGCTTAAAAATAATATTTATAAATTTTTTTAACATTCATTTTTGTATTGGGACATGGCAGAAAACTAAGAATTTAGCAGAATTTAGCACTTGAATGCTCATTTTTGTCAAAAAAAACTTTTCAAAATCGGGTTACTTTTTGTGACACAATAGAAACCATTAAGTTTTAGAATTTCCATTAAATAAAATTTTCTTTTTTTTCAAATTTAATGTAAAAAGCAACCTTGGACATCACAAATTCCCTCGTTTGCAGAACTACCCATAAAGTTGTTGAGTACCAAAGGCCTAACAAGATTGATATTGTTGCTCCGCATCTATAAGCGGATTTAGTGCCTAAAAATATTCCACGAAAATTTAACTTCTAACTCTAGTCTCCCCTACTTTGAAAAAATTGTTTCTTTATTTAAAAATTTAATTAATAAATTCATTCTTCTCTTTGTCTATATTCCTGTAAATAATAAAATTAAAAAAAAAATTGATCTCTAACAAATGTCCCCGAGGATACTGGAATATAAGATTAGGACCTTCTTAAGATGTCTATGTCCGACCAATTTAAGATAAATAGCTTTCTTTACTATCAATAATTAAAGAAAATAATTCCTTCAAATTGAAAAGGTTTCTAATAAATTTTTTATAAATTAGATAAATTTTTAACCTGCTTTTGCGTTCAGTGGAAAGAAAAATGGTGTACTCTTTTCTAAGATATCAAATATTTTAATAAGTCATATTATAAAGGTAAATGTTTGAAAACAAAATTTACACTTAAAGAAAATATGACGTTAAATTCTATACTTAATACACGTCATAATTTAAAACAGATGTTCTTAATCTTCATTTATGTATATTCCTTAGAACTCGTACGTCTATTGTATCTAATTGCCATCGTCATTTATTGACTCAAATGTTAAAATGTATTTTGTTTAGAACAATTATGTAAATTAATAGCATATGTTTACCTTTAAATAGTATGTTTAGCATGGTTCAAAGAAGATAACACTATGGCAACGTCATCATTTAAAGTCTTAATGAATATTTAAACTATACAAAATATTGTGTTAGAATTTTCTGACATATATTTTCGGAATTCTTTTAGTATGTAATATATTTCTTTTGGTGATGAAAATGCCATAATTGATATAATAAATTTCACATTAAGTAACACATAACATTACTGTAATGATACTATAATGTAATACATGTAGAGATAGTAATATTACAATGTTACATTGCAGGAACATTACAATAAAATTAAAATATCCGCCTACAAGTAATATTCCAAGTCGCATGTAACAGTAAAATTACATGATAATATTACACTGATGTTTCAGTAGACAATATTATCAAGTAATATTACTATAATATTATGAATAACATATCTTTTGGGAGAACATTTTAATATTAAATTTGCCTAATTTTAAATTAAATAATAGTTTTAATGATTATAAGTAATGAAAACTGATATTATAAACACTAAATTAGTGTTTTAAGTTTTACTTTAGTTTAATTTTAGTTTCTGAGTAAATACAAAACTATATTAATAGAGTTTAGTTTCGTCTCAACTCAAAACTAAATTAATTTCAGTGCAAAAAGAAAATAAATGTTTGATAAACTAAATTATTTAGTTTCAATTAAAAAATCACAGCAAACAATAAAATATTTAAAGAAATAATATTATTACAATTTTGATAAAACATACAAAGTAATACGAGGAGACTGCAATAGAATAATAAAGTGGAGAAAGTGAACCCGATTTTCACGCATATTCAATTTTTAAAAATTTCGTTTTTTAGTTATTTTTGACTGGCACTAAATATTTAAGTTTTTTGGACTATAGTTTTCAAATTTCGAAACGAGTTGTAGTAGTTTAAAAAAACTAGAATAGTATTTTAAATGACTTAACAATAGTTAAGTAGCAAAAACTATTGTTGTAGTTATTTTATTTTCCATGTAAAAAGTTAAAAAAGTTTTTTTGAATGGGAGTCACTTTTACCAATCCACTAGTTCCAATGTTGTCTATCCAACTTTACTTTTTCCAAAAATTTATACTTTGTAAACTAATTTTATCAAACATAATTTTAAAAAGAATGATTAAATACACTTTATATTAAACAATAAATAAATTAACATAAAAATGTCAACGACCTATATAAATTCTTGTGAATATTCTGTAGAATTTCACTAGAACGGTCATATAGAATTGCTACATGAATTCTACTAAATTTTAGTGATCTTTAATTAGAAAAATAAATATGTTAATTCCGTGAAATATCTTTATAAATATTATATTATTATCATATAAATCTAAATATTTTAAACAATTTTTGAGTAAAATTTGTCATGGAAATCTGACGTAAAATTTAATTATACACAATAACATAAACTTTTTAAAAATTACCTCACGAATTTTTTATTTTTTTAAATTAAAAATTCAATTCAATGTAGTAAAATTTATATAGAAATTCTGTATGATCGTTCTAGTGAATTTCTATAGAATATTCACTAGAATTTATATTGAATGATTCCAGTGAAATTCTATAGAACTTTTTCAGCTCCTGGGACAGCAATCATTCTAGTGGTTTAAAATATTTCAGAAGGTATCTTTGGGAAATTTCTTTAGTAAGATTATTGGTTTTGTAAGACAATTTTTTTAGAAAATTTAAATTTTGGAAAAATTTGTCATTGGTAAAATTATTTTTGGAAAAAACAGATTGGAAAAGTTTGAATTAACCCAATTTGGATCCAACTGTAACTTCCTAAAGTATTCCCAAATTGAAATTTAATTGTATTTTCTATTATAAATCAATAAAAAAACTAAAAAAAATAAAATGTTAGTGATTTACATTAGTGTTTATCTTACATAAATTAATACAGGTATAAAAATGTTAAATTATTTATTTAATAATTGGCAAATCCAGTTAGAGCCAAATTGGCACCAAATATATAATTTTCCATACGGGTGATGGTAAGTAGTTTACTATAGTATTTTGGATTGCAGAATCTGAATATGATGTTGGATTTAAGAATTTCAAAGTGGCGGATCCAATATGGTGACAAAAAGTTTTAAAATTGTTTAGATTTGCATGATACTTATTACTCGGAGCTTTTGGGGTTGTTGAATCTGAATGTTCGTATTTTTGATAAGTTTGCTTAAAATAAAAAATACGATTACGTAAGATTTTTTCAAATTTGACCACAAAAAACCCGTTTAATAAGTTTCAGGCGAATTTAGACTATTTAAAAAAAATTTTCACCATATTGGGTCCACCATTTCTAATTTTTAAAAACTGACATTGGATTCAGATTTAGTGACCCCAATAACCTCCAAATTTCAAGTGGATCTCAACAATTTTTAAACTTTTTGATCGCCATATTAGATCCGACATTTTGAATTTCTTAAATCCAACATCAAATTCAGCTTCTACGATCCAAAATGTTATACCACTCATAAAAGTTCATATTAAAGACTAGGTATGTTTTTCAAAAACGCCCAGATGGATTATTTTAGTTTTTATTGTAAAATAGTCATGGATGTCTCCAGTGTTGGAATCCATTAAAAAAGAATAAAATTATTTGTGTTTGCTGGTTTTTTTTACTAATAATGTGATTTTTTTGTTTATCCACATGCTATCTGGGCCCTTTCAAAAATTGTATTCAAATAAAATTACACCAAAATAAAACCTTAAGGAAGAATATCATTCATTTTATGTCTTAATCCTAATAAGTTATAATTGAACAAAATAAGATTATTTATATGAAAAGAAAGTAAATCCAATGAAAATGAAAGGAAATAAGTATGCATAGCATTAGGTTGCAAAAACTTGGGTCTGTTTAATGATAACATCAGTTTCCACTCTTCTTTTGGTCAAAGGAGCATCGCGCGAAGAAGAAGCAGAAGAAGAGAAAAGAACGACTTATAAGAAGGAAGAGAATGACCCTCTCGCGTGTGCGTATACGAGAGGGCTTCCTCGTTCTGAAGTCGTCGTCCGTCCATCGCATCGGCGTTGCTCTCTTCGTGTCCTCTTCATGTAATTTGTATCGAAACATTTGCGAAGCGAGGATCGGTCGGCATTGACCAAAGAACAACTGCGATTCGCCTATATAGAGAGGAAAAGACACAGAAAGAGAGGACGCATTCATCAGCAAGGGATGAGAGTAGGAAAAAGAGAATGAAAAAAAAAAGAAAAAATTTTTTTGAGATAAAGAATAAGAAACAGTGATGGGAGAAGAGAAAGAGAGAAAGAGATCCATATCCTTAGAGAGATAAAAGAAAGGGTCGTTGGATTTTCGTCTTTGGAATAAACACACAAGCCGGCTGATATGCTGTGGACCCTTCCTTGTTTCCAGCAGTGGACGTTCCGCGCGCGTATCCGTTACGACTAAAACGTCTTTTTTTTCACTTTTTCTCCTTGGGTTCGCACTACTCTCCCGCTTGCTGCAGGAGAGACAAGCGCTTTCGCTTTTTTTGTGTTAAGGGAGAAGCCGCGGGCGCGGCCACTCGCTAACAAGCGCGGCTTTACCATCGCGAATTGTGATGCGGCTGACACTTTAGTGATGTTACCTGCCTCGTTTTTGGGAACCCCGCGAACCCCGGAATGGGCCCCTCGTCCATATTCGGTGTTTCTGGGTCCTGGATTTGCCGCTTAAACGCCGATATCGAAAAGACGTCGTCGGTGTGTAAGAGAAAAAAGCGACCGGTTATTTACATCCTGCCACTCGTTTGTTCCACCGTATAACACATCCAATGCATGTTTTATTCAATCCGACAGTAGATGAGTGTTTCTCCTCTTGTGTTATACGGACAGATGTGTCGTTTATTATCCTCCCGATTGTGAACAACAGTGTCTTTCGTTGGCTTCATGAGAATTTTTTTATTATATAGTTTAGATCTCTTGTGGAAAGCATTTACTTGCACGTTCTTCTCTTATTATTCCTGTTTCTCCTCTCCACCTTTATTTTCCTTCAAATGTCCACTTAAAAAACTCTGAAAATTTTAATTATCTTCTATAGCATGAATAAACTTTTGATGACTTCAATTTTATATTTATATTTCAATAGCCAGTAGAAAAGCTGGACACGATATTATTCTTTCAATACCAATTTAATATAACTCACTAAATAATAAATATCTCCTCTTTTATTCTTTAAAATGTATTTTACTTATAATTTATTACTTCTGGTAATTTTAATATAGTTAATCTCTTTATATTGTTTTCACCGTACATAGTCTAAAGAATATGAGACACATTGTTTTGGTCTAAATTTTAAAAGTTAGAATCATCAGTTGATTACATTTCAAAATTCAGAATGACTATTTAAAACAATTGTTAAAGGTTGCGAATGCTTATTTGTTAGAATTTCCAAAAGATCGAATGTATGCTTGTTAGAATTTCTAAAAGTTGTAATGATTATTCGTTCGAATAGCTAAAAAGTGCAATGAGTATTTGTTGGAGAAGGCACTCCTTCACCAACCTCAAAAACAATAGCAAAAAGTTCGTGGAAAAAAGTCCACGCAATTAAAACAAAACTTTCTGTTACATTATTAATAACACTTAATATTACCAATCTTGTTCAACAAGTGTTTAAAAAAGGTCATTTCAAAACAATTTCGCAGAATGATACAAAAATTTAGAAGATTCCTAAAATGTACCTGCAATTTCTTTCCACATGTGAGATATAATTCCTCATGTGCCAAAAGGCAACATATTAAGAGGAATAAAAGTGACAAAGACAAGAAAAAATGAAGTGGACCTTGCTTCAGCACTGACAGTTCGATGAAATTATTCTTTACGACGCCTAAAGGACATTCCAGAACGTCCTTTGGTTCGTGCCCTGGCTAACAAAACACAGTGGCTACCGAGATTGATACATTTTTAATGGGCGAATACGAAATAGAAAAGAAGAGAATGAAAAGATATAACAGAGAGAAGCAATAGATGCGTGAATTCCAGAAATGGCGAGAGGAATAAAAAATAAGAAAAAAGACGAATCAAACATAGGAATCGCACCATCTTTTAGTGTGGTGATCTCGAAAGGTGGAGAGAATCACCTGGAATTCTGAAGATGCAACTTTTTATTCCAATAAGAGGAGGTAAAAGAATGAATGAGAGAGTGAAAAAAGAAATGGAAAAAGAAGGGAGAAATGAGCAGATAAGGAAAGGCGCATGAGTTGCCAACTGAATATCCAATTACAAATGTTCTGATTCTAACTGATCCGAAAAGACGACGGCCTCGTAAATTGATCTCATTAACAGATTTAATTCACTTACATAATTACATAATAAAACGAATAACAAAGATTTTGTAGTAAAAAGAAATATTACATGATGTATAATATTAACAATTTTTCAATTTTTGAACATTCCTAAAATTTAAAATTTACAAATTTTTGATAAATATTCAAAAAGAAAAAGTTTATTGGACATTTTATTTATTCTCGTTGTGATAGAGCAGCAAGGCGTATCACGACAATGATACAGTCTTTGTATAAAATTGAAATTAAAATTTATAAGTGCCATGTCCGGACGTAGGGCAAGAAGGGGTCGGTGTCGTATCGACGGTGAGTTCCAGTAATGATTAATTGTTGTTTCTCGACAGATTGTCAATAAAATTCATTGTTAAAATTTTAGATTATAAAAAATGATACTTGTCACCGCATTGTTTATATTCAAGAATTTTATTACTTTCATATACAAAATAATTTGACCAAGCTTTAAGTCATATTTTTAAAAAACTTTAAATTTTATTTGTCATTTTACGTGGAACTTCTCATTAGTTAACAGACTAATTGAAGACAAAAAATTGTCAACTATTTTAAATTAAATAAATCTCTCACGACTGTCTTTCTTCTAGTATCTTTTGCGTAGCTGAAAATTGACGAAAGGTGCACTATTAGTTCCTCTTCTGTTATTTTTAAATTTTTAGCAGCCATCTTTTAGATCTTCAGGTTTAGAATTCGCCCTTATTGATTATTTTTCCACTGTAAATTTTCAATGATTTTATTGCAGGTAAAAAGAAACTTATTTTATTGTTTCATTATTTTACCAGGTTCCTTTTCCTCCTCTTCACTGCTATCTATACAATTTGCCATTCTTGACGGCGTTGGTGCACCAGGGTGGGTTGCCTATCCGCTGCTAGACTCGAGTGTCATTTTGGATATGTTCGGTAGATCTTACCGTGGTGGCGGGGCTTCCCACAAAAGGTCAATCAAACAGAACACACTACATATACACTTCTCTACACATATATGGGTTACACACAATTACATCACTTACACAGCCTGTCACACACAGTCATATTACACTTATCACACCCATATGTTCAGGGCCTATCCTGGCCAGATGGTAGTACCCTTTTAAGGCCCGATTGTCCCTCGATACGGGATAAAACACCAAGTATGAGCGATTGTAAAAAAGAGGGATAGAACCTGCGGGGTAATGCTACGGCTAAAGCCCCACTGGTTCCGATCGTCAAGCGCTTTCGAGAGTGCGGGCGGTGGCCAGTGGCCCAAGGATGCAGGAGGGCAACAACGCGTTGGTAAGTAAAGTCTACAATGAGCACGATCAACGTGAACGTAGACGCGACGTGCTGACGTCATTCATGGTATTCAAATGGGTGACGTCAGCACGTCAACGTTTGCGTTCATCCAATGGAGACTCTACTGTAGGGCCACAGATCATGGTGGACAGGGCGGAGAGACGAGGGAGTACGAGCAGCGTGACGAGTTAAGCCAGCTGCATTTATGTGTTCAGTAATGCTTTTACGATTGACATTGCTAGCTGCAATGAAGAGCGACATGAATGCGAGAGGAAGAGGCAGCAAGCGTTCTAGAAATGAAGGAAGAGGTCAGCTCTTAAAAACGTTGTCTTGGAGTCTTAGAAGCGGAAGAGAAGTGATCCTGAGGTTTCGAAGAACCCAAAAACACAAAGGAGGATGAACCTCCTAAAATGTCCAAAGGCAAGGAGACAAAGACGACACCCCAGCCAAAGTCACCGAAGAAGACAAGAGCCACGGTGGTCGTCAAAGTGGCTGAAGGATCTATGTTCGACAAAGTTCTGGCAAAAGTTCGAAAAGAGTCTAACCTGGAGGCCAGCCATACAAGGGTTGTGGGAGCTTTACCCACTAAAAAGGGTGACTTACTCATTAAAATTGGGGGGTCTTCAAACAAGAAGTTGTTTGACAAGTTGTCTTGTCACCGAAGAGGTGACAAAGGTGATCGGCGATCTCTTACCGAACAGGAGGATGTTAGGAAGGCCCTAGACAAACTATCTACGGTGCCATCAGGAATCAGGAAGTTGACGATCCTCGGACCAAATAAGCGGGGTATCAAGCTCGCAGTCGTGGTCACCACCCAAGAAGACGCTAACAGGGTGGAGAAGATAGGGTACATTAAGATCAGTTTTGTGTCTTGCAGAATAAGCAGGAGAGTTATGGTCACAAGGTGTCACAGGTGTCTTGGCTATGACCATATAGGTCGATATTGCCAAGCAGTAGATAGGTCGGCTGCGTGCTTCAAGAGCGGAGAAGCCGGCCATAAGGCAGCAGATTGTAAGAAGAGCCCCTGCTGCTTCTTATGTAAGGCGAGGTTCGGCGAAAAGGAGAACATCCAACACGTCGCTGGATCAGGGAGATGTGGAATCTTCAGAACTGCCCTCCAGGAAGCAAAGAAGACTTTGTCGAGGACAAGGAAGAAATGAGGCCAAAACAAGAGCGGCACGGGAAAGTCGCGCGAGCGACTACATGGGACCATTCATCTACGAAGTCTGAAGCCACTAGGTAGTTCCGTAGGTGGATATAAGGTCCGAAACCCAGTGGAATCAGAAGAGGTTTTTAGTCGGTATTGGTGACTGTCGAAAGCAGGTATGCAGGGTTTTTTATCCTTGCATTTAGTGCTGAGCCCGACATACCCCAGTGAAGTAGGATCTTCCTGGGCATGCGATAAATGCATTTTCCTCTTCTCTACCGTGAAAAAAATAAGTATTTAAATATTACTCTAACAGCATCAAAATATTTAGGATAGTTGAAAAATATTACATTCATTTAATGTTCTAGGGATGTCATGAGATATCTTAAGGACATTCTACGGATATCCAAATTTCCGGACGGGATTAGAACGTATTTGACAATAACCATTGCTGTTAAGGTATTAATATTTTTTACCTGCTGTTGCAAGAAGATCGGGCACTTTGTCTGTCATCTTTTCCTACTGTCTCTTTTAAAGAGAGTGCATTGAGGATTTCGTTTAGGTGATCTTCATAAGAATTATGATCTTTAACTAAATGTTCCATTTGTTCTTTTTTTGAAATGTCTTCCATTTCTGAGTCAGTTGTGAACGCAAATTCTTCTATGCGCAGATTATTCAGACGATCCACTGATTGTTCATAAGTATCTGTCATGGTAATGAAATGTTACCTTGAAGGAACATATCTTACTTCTTTTCAAAAATCAATTGTTATTTTGATAACTAACCTGCATGTCCAAGGATTTTTATGCAGTACTCTAGCCAATTTAATAGTGTAGTTGGTTGATTTTGAATCATTTCGTAGAGTGTATCCTTAGTCTCATCCGTATAGGGTTCAGGAATAAATGTTGATACAAGTCTTTTCTCGACTTTATTATATCTCCTACATTTAAATAGGGTGATATCCACGGACCGTATTTTCGCCTGTCTGTCTATTTGAATAAATTGTTTTAATTGGAATGGTTTTGCAATTAATACTGTGCTAGCCATTTTGCTGTGAAAAATAAAAGCTAATGTTAATATTAATTTTTGGATTTGGTAAAGATCACCAAATTCTGGATCCAATATGTACAGTTTTAACTATTTTTATATTTTATAAACTAAAGTCTCTGCAGAATATTGTTTTAAGTTCTAACTACTTTCATTATATGCATACAATATTTATATTTTAAAACATAATGCCTATTCAAACCAAAAAGAAAACATTTATTTTGTTGTAGGAATACCTAAAACCAACGTAACTATAAAACATTCAACAATTAGGGGAATTATGGAGTAGATACAACAATTTTTAAGCCAAATTAGGGCATTGGAATACTGAAAATCTTGGAGTTGATGAAAGTAAGTTATTTTAATTTTGAAAAATGTGTATAACATATAATAAAAATCGAATGTGATAGAATAAATTGGTAATGTTTAGAAATTATAATAATAATTAATATGAGCACAACTAAGAATAAAATATAATAATATTCAATGTAGTATTATATTTAATGTAGTATTTTTTTTGTAATCCCCTTACTGATATTCTGAATATTTGTTCTTTTATAATATTTGCACACAAGAAATTGAAAATCCGATATAATACACGACGACAGGAAGTAAAAATAGAAAATTTTATGTACCCATTATAGGTGCTGTTATTTGGTGGTAATTTTATGTACCGCACATTTGCTTAAAACTTTTTTATTTTTCTTCCTGTCATAAAAGTAAATAAATTTTTTGCACCAATGAAAAAACAAATATACAGAATATCAGGTAATTTTTCCGTTTTTACAATAACTACAAATAAGAAGAAAAATCCTGTTGAAATTACGTTTACGTTCGAGCAGCCATTTTTAAAAGTCGACCATTGCGCAATTAATTATGAACCGAAAAGAATAAAATCTCAATTTAAGATGAAAATTCCGCTTAACAATTATTTCTACATTTTATTTTCAATATATACGAATATTCGTCTACAAAAAGAGCAATTTTTTGTTTATATTTGACAGTTTTTTGACTAAAAGATAAATTTAAATCTTTCTTCTTCGACTGAAATTATTATTCCTCTTAAATTAAAATTTTATACTAGAAAGAAGATTTTTAAGTTGCTTTTTGTTTCTCTGAATGCAACTTCAAACTGTTTAAATAGTGACGTAGAAAATATGAATGAATAAGCAATAAATATTGGAAATAGAATAACTTTCGAAATTCTTATTTCTTCTCATATTTAAAAAATATCTTTTTTCTTCAATAAATTAAAATTAATTTTTAAAGCAAATCAGAATAAACAAATATTCAAATTTTTAATTATAATTAATATTTATTTTAGAACTTTCTTCTTAGATTATTATTGACTGCGTTTCTTTTTTTATTCATCACAATTTGTCATTTCGTGTCATATTATAAAAATATCAATTTTATTTCAAATAGAATAGTAAATATGTTTGTTTTCAATTTTGTAAGAAAGAAAAAATTAAACTGTAGTTGAACAAAATGATAATTTTCATTTAATTATCTTTATTTATTTGTAATTTTATTTTTTCAATTTGTTCTATTCATTATTTTCAACAATATAACACAACTTCGAATATTTATATGTATCTTTTTGCGTACATTAAAAATTAAGTTAAATAAAAATTTAAAATTTAATTTTTTTAACTTTTAGAAGATAAAAAGTACCTTGATACTTTTTATATTTTACACGTCACAAAATTTGGAAAATTGTTGAAACAAGGCGAACGAACGTACGGAAATAATTTGACATTAGGAAAGAAAAAAAGATTTTTAAAAATGCTCAAGAATGAAAAAAGAATGCACACAAGAGAAAGTCAACGAATTTATTTTCAAATTATCTCCAGCTTTTCCTACCAGAAGTAAAGGTAATAAATGTCAAATAGAATGAATTTTAATTATTATTCATATAATTCGTAATGAAATAAAAAATGTTAATTTAGTGCTAGTTTATTACAAAAAATTTTGTGAAAAATTGATCGATAAATATGCATTATTAAAAATATAATTTTATTTAAAAAATTTGAAAATCTTATCCTAAATTATTAGAAAAATTATATTTTTTTATTAAAGACTACGTGTGAGAACAAAAATTACCAATTTGATCAATTTTTGTCAGTTGTGAGCTTTTATGAAATATACGTAATGTTTCAAAAAATTTCAGAAAGTTTTACTTGCCAAGACAGTCTGGTAAGTTCTAAATAAGTGACTTGCCAGTTTCAGCAGCCAAAAAAAATTTCTCTTTCTGAACACTATTTTTGTCAAGTCACTTACAAGAAAATCTGATCATAATCGTAATAGGAATTTTCTTCCAGACACTAGACAAAAAAAATTTTTTCTACACTTATAACATTATTTTCAACTACGAAATGAACAAAACACTGTCGAATTAACATTTGTATTCTATTACATAACCATAAAAATTAAGGGTAAGAATTCCTGAAGTCGGTTCCTACATTTTTTTGGGTCGGTAAATTTTTTTCAGTCTTATATGTTTCCATAGCCTATGATGGTATAATAAAAACCTGTAAATAGTTTTTCGAAATTCGAATATTTGCAAAAGTTATTTGTAACATTTCAAAGATAATGTCAAAGTTATTTGTAACATTTTAGTAACTAGTCAATAAGCTAGTTACTAGCTTACTGGGCAATTGTCTATTATTGATTATTGAAAAAATGTTAATAAAATGATAGAGAACAAATTTTTTTAACCCCAAAAATTGAAAAGTTTATTTATTTAATTGAATTATATTTTTTAATTTAAATTTTTATCATTTATCTAAAGTACAATTCCTTAGGAAGCTTACCTACAATTTTTATTAAAATCGGTTCATCCAATCGCTAGTAATTTACTGTTTACAAAAATGTTACAAATATCTTTGTGCTTTAATAACTTTTGCAAAGATTCGAATTTCGGAAAACTATTTACTAGTTTTTATTATACTATCATAGGCTATTGAAACATGTAAGAATGAAAAAAATTCATTGACCCAAAAAAAATTTAGGTCCAGTTGTGAGACACTTATAAAAAGTTGCTAAAATTTAAAAAGTTTGACATAAAACGTTATGTCTAGTATAAATAATTAAATATATTAATAATATACATTATTATATACTGAATAATAATATTTATTTGCCAAAATGTGATTATCAAATAGACACAATTTAATAGCTTCAGCAAGAGAATTAAAAAAATCGATTTAGACTGGAATACGAAATTCCTACGAAACGACGACGAATTAATAGTATTTTCGTACTTCATCAATAAAATCTCATCTGTAAGCCGTTATTTACTATTGTTACATTTGTTGTTCGATTATGGTCCCTGAAGTTTTAGGAATTCTCAACATGTGTATACTTGAGATTGTTTCTTCGTCTGATATATCTACGTCTACAAACATTTTCTTTACTCTATTTGTGAAAGGGATACTCGGTCGACGTATTGGACCGTTAAGAAAGATCGATCATCACTTAATTATCTTTAGTGAGCCGTTAATCATCTTGAAGGACCCAGGACCTGTTAAATGGTTCGAGTTTGTAGAACCTCGATCTTTATGGTACCACATGATCGATCGATTTTAGTTAAACCTGTCAATAGAATTCTCTCTCTCTCTATCTTTATTATTTCTACATTTTTTAAATCGTTCTCCTCTTCTCTATACATACATACTAAGAAAAGATTATCAACAAAACGTTTGGCAGCTAAATAGCCACTATATTTATGTCAATTCGAAAATTAATGAAAATTAACTTCATGTCTTCTCGATGCAAGATATTTATACCTCGCATACTTTCTAGCTTTTCAAATTAATCCATATAGATATATCCGCGTGTAAAAAATTTATATTAATAACACGGATATTTTTAATGTCAACTGTCTATCATTAACTCAAAAATAGAATCTAACTTTTTTTGTATGAAATTTAGCATTTCTTTGGATTTTAAAAAATGCAAACCGGTTGAAGATTCAACGTTTGACAGATGCTCTTGATGATAACTTGCAGCCCTCAAAAACTGAATTCAATTTATTTGATAACAACAATAACACATGAACTTAGAAAGTTTTTGTCCGAGACTAAAAAAGTACATAATTTGGATCTTGGTCAAATTTGTTAATACTTGAATACGCTTCTTCCAAATTACTTCAACTCAAACATATTCAAGTACAGTAGAGTGCAAAGATGCCTTCCATGAAAACAATATGAGTGCGACACGTTCAAACTAGGAAGGCATCTTTGCACCCTACTGTACCCATTAACTAATTTGACTGCAAAAACCAAATTATGTACTTTTTGTGCGTGATCCTTTAAACTTTACAAATGCCAGTCGCCTCATTTTTTATTCGAGAATAATTATTCCAAAATGTCAAAATAAGTTTCAAAAAAGGCAAAACTTTAATTTTTTTGTTAAAGACAAAAACAATTATTAATTATATAAGGCATTCTATTTCAAAACAACCCCCCTTGTAAAGAATTGACAATTTAAAACAAATTTTAAATAAATATTTCTCCTATTTAAATAAACCAATTGAATTTTGTTACTAGCAGTTTTAAAAGATGAATTCTTGAATTTTATGATAGTAAAAAGCTTTTTTTTTAAAAATGGTAATTTTATAAAAAAAATTTGATTCCAAGTTTAAACTTCTAAATATCTAAAAAGACTTTATATCCGATTTTGATAAAAATGAAGTCAAAATGAAGCATAAATGTGACGCGATCTGAAGAAAGGGACCTTAGAAGCAAATCACTTTAAGGTTATGTTAGTGTTACTTTTTTAATAATTAAAAGTTTCTTTTCAATTACTGTTAATTAACATAAGTATTTATTTAATATTTTAGTTGTAATAAAGACCTAAATATCAGTGACTTGTATTGGCAGTTGATTCTCTGTTTGTATTATTATTTCAAAAATTGCAAACATAACCTATAATTTTTTGCTTCTAAGGTCCCTTTCTTCAGATCGCGTCACAAATATTCTATTTTTATTCATGTAAAAATTATCGTAGCCATTTCAGTGGATTTTGAAACATTAATTAAAATCCACAATCGTTTCAGAGGTTAAAATATATATATATATATATATATATATATATATATATATATATACTGAGAACTAATTAATAAGTAAACCTTTTTTTCTACATTAACCTACAATTGTTAATTAATAAGTTTTTTAATATTTAAAAAATTTTAAATCGTTAATGGAAGCTACATTTTTTAATTATGTAATTCATTGTTTATTATTATTAATAGCAGAAATAATGTGAGCGTGAGGTTTCTTATTTCCTTTTAACATAAGTAATAATAATGTAATTTTTACATTACATGTTACACGAAAATAAGACTAAAATTTTTATTTTGGTAAGCAAAACATGTTATTTTTTAAGGTTCCTGTTGCAAATAACATAAAAACTAAAGCAAGGTCTGACCAAAAATTTTGATTTTTTTGCTAACTTTGTTCAAAATTTTATTTTTATAAGCCTTCAAATAATAAATTGAATTTCAGAAAAAATAATAATTGATTGCATAAATTCAATTATTTTCTAGAGTAATAAAATTCTTTTGCAGAAATTCAATTGTATTTAAGCACTTTTTAATATTCTCGTCAAAATTTTAATCATTTTCAAAAATTTTCATTAATTTCATATAAAAATCTATTATTTACAAAATTTTCATAAATTTCTTCGCAATAATTTAATTATTTTCGAAAATAATAAAATGCTTTTTAGGAATTCAAATATTTTCATAAATAAAACTCATCGCAGAGTTTCAATTATTTTTTGTACACTTTTAATCGAATTTATCGAAAATGTAATTGTTCTTAAACATTTCGTTATAAATCGTTAAAAGAAATCAATTTTTTGAAAATGTTTTGATAAAATTCTTTATGAGAATTCAATTATTAGAATTGTAATTATTCAATAAATTATTTATTTTTGCATTTAAATTATTGAATTCTCTAATAAAAATTTATTTAAAAATGAATTTCAGTTAAACTTTTAAATAATAATGACTATTAAAAGCTTTATAGCGTGAATTTTAAAATATAATTAAATTTTAAAAAGGTTTTAAATCAAATTTTTTGAAAATTTGTATTTTTTATACTTATAACTAACAATTCTGTAGAATTAATTATTTTAAAAAAGTTTAAACCAATTTTTCGGAAATTATTTCCGAAAAATAAATTGATTTGTAAACAAATGGATTTTAAACTTCTAAAAGTACTTTTTTTAAAAATTATTAAAATTCATTGATTCCTGTGGAAAAATGGTAATGATTTAGTAATGATTTAGTAATGTATTTAGAGAAGAAGTTATAGACAGGGTATTCTTTAAGGTCAGGAATGAAGTCAAAATTTTGTCAAGCAATTAAGTATTTCATATTAAAAAAAATATTTTGCAGGATTTACATTTATTAATTATCTAAAATGTTTGTGACAAAATGCTATTTTTTGAAAAACAAAGAAAATAATAAATATTATAATAACATTACAATTTTTTTGAGATTAATAAATAAAGTTCTTAATTATTTGAGAAATAAAATAAGGTGAAATTTAAAAAAATTATTTTTAAAATAATCAAGTCTAATATTGTCATCAGAATTTACAAAAAAAAAAATTTTTATAAAAACAAAAGCCACTCTGTTTAATAAGTGGTTCTCAATTTATACATATTTTAACCTCTGAAACGGTTAGGAATTTTAATTAATTTTTCAAAATCCACTTAAATGTTCACGATAATTTTTACAGGAATAAAAATACAATAAATTTATGCTTTATTTTGACATCAATTTTATTAAAATCAGATATAGCGTGTTTTAAGATATTTAGAAGTTTAACCTTCAAATAAAATTTTCTATAAAATTATTATTTTTTCAAAAAAGCTCTTTACTATCATAAAGTTCAAGAATTTATCTTTCAAAACTGCTAGTTACAAAATTCAAATAGTTTATTAAAATAGGAGAAATATTTATTAAAAAATTGTTTTAAATTGTCAATTCTTTACAAACAGGGGTGTCGTTTTAAAATAGAATGCCTCATAAATAAAATATTGGTAAATTGTATATTTTATGTATGGTTAAGAATTTACCTAAAAGATCACCTAAAACTGAAAATTTTATTTTAGAGCAAACATATTTTCATAAAAATTAAAAAAATGTAAAATATAAGGTCAATAGTTCAGTGGTAACTGGTGAAAATATTGCCAATTGTAAAAATACAAAAACATTTTCATTTGCAAACTGCATTAATAAATTTTTTGAAATTAAACATTTAAGGCAACTAGGTTCAAAAAATCGATGCGGCCGTTTTGCCATAGATCAAGTAATTTGTGTTATCTTAACTCTTAAATGAAAAATCATCAAAAAATATTAATTTTTTATCAAGTTTAATATCTAGGGGTTTTCGTGATTGCTGATTACGACTCCGAGGTCAACTTTACAAAATTCAAAATGGCGGATCCAATATGGCTCAAGTCTTTTTTAACAATTAATTCAATTTGCCTGTAATTCGTTACTTAGGGGTTTCTGAGGTCGCTTATTACGAATCTAAAGTCAGGATTTCCAAATTCAAAATGGTAGATCTCTTAAATATTTACTGAATGTTTCTTGTTTCAAAAAAATGAGTCCCTGATTTTACATTATCTTAGTTATAATGCTTTAGTAATTCTTAAATGTTTGACAGAATACATCCGTTATAAACTGGCTGCAATTCATTTTTTTCTGTAAATTATTTAATTTCGACTCAAAGACAGTAGAAAACTGAAGCGTTTACTTTTAGGATTTCTGCAGTTAAGTTTTCGCCTTTAACAAAACATTAGAGTAGACCAAGTTTCAGAAAACAAGGGAAAAAGGTGGAAACAAAAAAATAGAAGAAAGAGCTATCAAAGTAATCAGAGTACGACTTCTCACATACATTTCTTCATACCTTTCTTTGTCTGTGAAATAATTGAAGATAATTTGCTCGAAATGTTATAGTAGCAGATGGTAGCTAATGAGTTTGAAATTCTTATTGTCGAAATTGTTCCGACACGTCAGGATAGAAGCACAAACTGAAGAGTTGCACCTGTTGAGAGCTAGAGAAATACACATCTATTGCGAGAGAGAGAGAGTTAAGATTACACGTCATGTGGAAGGCTTCCACTTAACATTGACTGACTGCTGGAGGCGAAGTTAAGACTTTTCAAGGCGGGAACGAGTCAATTAAGGGCCGTTGAAATGGCGCTGGTTAATCGACTCTCGCGCGCGGGTAGAAGAGGAGCGCTGCGTCTAAATAAGCGACGAACCAATTATATTGCATTTAAAATTAATTATTAGATCGAGCTACAGAGATAAATCGACGTTTACGTTTTGAGACGTAAGAAAAAAAATTTTCGAGTTGACGAGGGATTCTCGGTCATCGTTTTGAAAACAAAAGAACTTGCCTGCTCACTTTATTATCTTTCAGTAGTATCAGTCAATCGGCTCGTCATCAATAATTATTATTCTCTCAAATTAATCCTCCTTTATCGTCGTCGTGGTTCTGGTTGCCCTTTACAAATTTCAAAGTTGTTTTCCCTTTTCTGCTATGATCCCTCTGAATAGTGAGGCGAAACGAAATATTAAGCAAATTGTTTACACCCTTTGTTCCCTTAAACGCAGCTCATTTTTAATTTTCAATCAATTTCATTATCTCCAAACTAATTCAATATTTAGACGCATGTAAATCATTATCACCTTATGCCTTTGATTTCCTTTCCATTCAAACGCTTTTTAAAAATCTAGCATCAAATTTGTAATCAGCGACCTCAAAAACAAGTAACAAATTTTATGTAAATCCATAAACGTTTTAAAAAAATTCTATGCCACATACCTCCGACTGGCTTTTTAAGACTAAAACAAAATCTTTATCAAATGGGGTTAAATAAACCTCGAATTCAGATTCAGCGACCCCATAATCCCCCGAGTGATGAGTTTTAAGCGGAATCTGATGAATTTTTCAAAAGTCGTCCGCCATATTGGATCCGCCATTTTTAATTTTTCGCAACTGACTTCCGATTCGTATTCAGCGTTATGGAAAATCTCCGAGCAACGAGTTTCAAGCATTTATATAAAATATGTTTTGAGGTAACCCAATCAATACGTAATATTGTCTTAGCCCATTAAATCCCATGAAGAAACCAGCCATTATATGAAAAAAGTAATAATTGTATTCATAGACAAATAAAAAAAAACATACCTGCTTTTTTGTTTTTAATTTTCAATTGTTGTTTTTTTGTAAACTTAATTGACAACGGTCAGTATAGGTTATTGACAAAACTTTTGCATTTTCAAAATAAAAAGTTTTACTATAAATACGCGAGTTAGTTAATTGGTAAAATCATTTTAGCTTTTAGTTCGAATTTTTGTTATAGAAATAACAGAGTAGTTGTTTTTTAACATTTTATTTAGCATTTTTGTATTTCTCCAATGAAAGTTTTTTTTATGATTTATTTATTATTTTGTTACTAATGTTATGATAATTATATGATAATCTTTTTGGTATTTAATTTTTAAAATAACTTCCAATTTTTAATTACAGTGAAAGATTAGTTATTTTATAACCAAACATATTTTTCTTTCTAGAACAAAAATTTTACTGTGATTATATTAAAAAATTGGGATTCAACAGTAAATTATACTTTAAATTAAATTATAATTGTGCTTTCTGGTCAATTTAAGAACTTAAGACTCTTTTTTAAACAAAACACACAAAAACATTAAAATATAATATGCTTTGTGAACTCAGATTTACAAGCATCTTTTTTTCTTTTCTGATAATTTTGAATTAATGTCATTTTGAGATCTAACTTTTTTTAAAGGATAATTTAATTTAAAAATTCTGTAAAATTTTTTTAAGACTTGAGTGATTAGGCAGTTTGTTTGTTTCGAATTCATCTGTTTGTCTGGTTAAGTACCAAAGTTATTTTTTTCATAAAGAACGTTCACATATTTTTGATTTTCCTATATTATCGATTTATTGTATTAAACGAATTCACTTTTTAACTTTTTGTTTAAAATGATTATATCAATTGAAAATAAAAACACTACGATTATGTAATAGTTAACTTTACTTCTTATCTCTATTTTGATGTAATTTTTTTGTTAATTTTGAATTCAAGATCAAGTCCAACTAACCACTAATTGAAAATGTTTGACTATTATAGAAATTGACCAGGAAGAACGTTTAAAAAAATGTAACAAGTTTTCAATTATTCAAAGCTATTTAAGCAAACAATAAATTAATAGAAGTTTCATTGTTACAAAGTTTTTTTTGTTTTCGTAATAAAAATTGGAAACATGAATTCAGATTCTTAATTACTGTAATTCAACATGAATTGTATTTTTAATGCCTTTTTATATTTTAAACTGCCTAATCACTGAAGTCTAAAAAAAATTGTTACAGAATTTTTAAATTAAATTATCCCTTAAAAAAAGTTAGATCTCAAAATGACATTAATTCAAAATTATCAGAAAAGAAAAAAAGATGCTTGTAAATCTGAGTTCACAAAGCATATTATATTTTAATGTTTTTGTGTGTTTTGTTTAAAAAAGAGTCTTAAGTTCCTAAATTGACCAGAAAGCACAATTATAATTTAATTTAAACTATAATTTACTGTTGAATCCCAATTTTTTAATATAATCACAGTAAAATTTTTGTTCTAGAAAGAAAAATATGTTTGATTATAAAATAACTAATCTTTCACTGTAATTAAAAATTGGAAGTTATTTTCAAAATTAAATACCAAAAAGATTATCATATAATTATCATAACATTAGTAACAAAATAATAAATAAATCATAAAAAAACTTTCATTGGAGAAATACAAAAATGCTAAATAAAATGGTAAAAAACAACTAATCTGTCATTTCTATAACAAAAATTCGAACTAAAAGCTAAAATGATTTTACCAATTAACTAACTCGCGTATTTATGTTTTTGTGCATATTTATGTATCAATTTAATTATGACTAAGCCAATTTATGAAAGTGGCCATCAGTAAAAAATGCCAAACAGTAGGAATTAAAACAAGAAGCGTATCTAATGAAAATATGTTTTGTCCTGCAACTATATCCATCTCAGAAAATAAATCTGTCATCATTAATAGTATAGCGTATAGACAACAATTTTTAAAATTCATGTAACAGACACTGAAACCGTGTGCTTTGACAGTTAAGATTTTAATTTTAAAACAAATCTTTGGAATCTTGATAAAAAACATAATTTTGTTGTAAAAAATTATGACTCTTAAAATGAAAAAAAATTTAGATTTTTCTGATTCTGTTCGAGGCAAAACACTACAGTTAATGAATTATTAAAGCTTTTAGCATCAAGGGTAACATTTTGTATACAAACATTTTGTAAAGAGTAATCTTTACAAAAAATTTTTTTGTACAGAATCCTACTGCCGATTTCTGTTTAAATGATACATCTTTTTTCTTTTTTATTCAAGAAGTATATAATTTTTTCTGCTTTAACAATTAGGTTTAGTTTATTAATATCAGAGTTGAAAAAAAATTTATTGTCTTCTTCCAAAAACTTTATCTGATGCATGCTGTGCTGGTCTGTTAGAGCAGTCAATCTAGTAAACGCTACTTTTATATTAAACTCCAAGTTTGCTAACAATCCTTGTCACCTTCTTGGTTAACAACTCCTTGTTGGAAGACCATCAAATTTTTTCAAAGGAGTATTACCTCATTAGTGGGCATTGATCCACAACTCTCTTCTGGTCTCCCTTCTGGATTTGCTTCTCTTGGATAGATTTTGACGTTCTGTCTACTATTTTGCGCACATTTTATTCTTAGGAGGCTGCTTCTTTTTTCTTTAAGTTCTTTGTTGCTTCATGACTATTTCCTCTTTCTGAGACTCAAGAACGACGTTTAAGTCCTTTCTTGATTGTCAAATTTATATTCCTTTGCACTTCGGAGGACTACAGCATCTTGCGACCTCCTTTGTGATTGTCTTAATGCATTCTTTGGAAAATTAAAACTTGAAAAGTGTGTTTAAATTCATAAGTTCAAATATTTAGCGTAAAATTAAGACTCGCTCAAAGCTTATACTTAAGGTGCAGGACCTGTTGTAAAAATGAAATCTCTTCCAAAACTTAATACTATTTTTTTTTGATAAATTGAGCTTATCAAGATTTTGACATTTTACGTGCCTTAAGGTGTATTTTGGTTTTTACTTTCCATCAAGTTTGGAGCCTTCAGAAAGTCTTAAGCTTGTGACGAAGAAAGATAAATGTTGGTAAAATAAAAATAAATAAGAAAATTGTAATAGAAAAATAAGTTGACAAAAACAAGAAGAGAGAATTATCAGAACTGTGCGAGTGAAGTTAGCACTACCGATGATGCGCGTCAACTATCGTGATTTGAGTAGACGCCGCGCAACACACATTGCCCCCACTACGCTTCAAGGCCAAGGCTCCGAGTACCCCCACCACCCATGTTAAGTTCATGCGAGTATAAATATACGCACCCGACTTTTTACAAGTAAAAAAATTTTTAAATTAATGTGTAAACAAGACTGAACTAACTAATGACTCTCGTAACTAATGTTTCAAAAAATTCAAACTCCGACTTTTTTATATGATAAAAATATTTTAGATTTCTATTAAACACCATTTTTTGTAATTTTAAAAAAGAGTTCATTTTAGTCGTTTCGTTTTTAACATAAAGTTATCCCTTCCTCTGCTTTGTTTATTAATATTAATCATGCCTAAAACAAATATACATTAACATCTGTTAATTACTTGCAGGTAAATTAGAAAATGTACAAGTTTCTTGAATTACAAATTTATTCGACTTGTGAAGAATTACGATTGGTAGCTCCTTGTGCGACTTTATGAACAGTAAATTAGCTATTTTCTTGACAAAAAATTACAATATTCTGCATGTGCGTGTGTGTGTGCATGTGATGAGAGAATAAATGCAGGATTGGCTTAGTGAAAGAGCACAAGTGCTGCAGTTTCTTTGACATAATGAGAATTGTAAAATGTCTGTTGTAATTATATAAGTTAAAAGTTTCTTATTATATGCTTCACCTTGTATGAGTAAGTGGAAAACAGAAATCTGTAGTTGACGTCTTACAGGGCGTGAAAGTTTTTTACCAATATTATTTAGAATATATGAAACGGTATTTATAATTACTTTTCATTCTACAACTTGCAACATATTATGTTTGCTGCAATTATCCGATCTCTCAAAAATAATATTTTCCGTCTTAAAAAGGTGCATTTAAAAGAAACATTTCATAATTATCAATTATCCTGGCTTCTTTTTATGAAAGCAATATATTTTTCATAAGTAATTCTGTTTCTTTTTCAAAAATTATTTTAAAGAAAAATATAGTAATGAGCATAGTGAAAGACAGTATCTGATTAACTGTTAAAAAATTTCTGCCATATTGGATCCGCCATTTTGATTTTTTCAAAACTAACATTACATAGCCAATCATCATTAACAGAAATGTTTCTAAAATAAATTTTCCCATAGAATATAAAATAATTTTAATAACATCAACATTACTTAATCAATGTTAACTGAAGTAGATTATTCTGACTTTAATAACAAACTTTTTTTGTAACGCGTACTAAATATTTTATTTGGGATAATTCAAAACAGTTTGATTAAAAAATATGTTTCGCGCAACCAAAAAGTTTTGTTGCATAAATATCAAATAAAGAATTTTGTTGCTGCAACCAAATTTTTTTGCTGATACGAAGCAGTCTTCTCAGTGTATATTAAGTAAAGATGAACCTACATTTTTTTTGTTATATTTCTTATTGAAACTTATACATTTTAAAATGTTTACAAAAGGAAATAAACAGTTGCTTATTTTTACGATATAATTAAGTCAAAATTGTAAAGTGTAAAGGTTAAAAAAAGGTGTATTGAATAAGTAGTCGAAAGATAAAATGAAGAGACGTAAGTGGATATGTATAAGAACTAAGCGCCTGGAATCCGGCGTCTTGGTCATAAAAATCACCCTCATTAATACCGGGCGGATTTCATAAATCTTGAGTAATAAGTTTTTACGCATTGGTTATGGCGCATAATGGCGGCTTAATTGTGGGCCAGTAGGCTCGTTTTTATTTTCTTCTTTTTCCTGCTTTACTCTCTCGGAATGGCCGTATACACCATAAATACATAAATACCAACACACGGCGGGGCATCGTTGCAGCACACGCGTGAATACATAAATGCATAAATATTGCCTATATGCTCCATGATGCTCTACGACATGGAAGAGCAAGAGGGAATTTCAACAAGAAGGAAAAAGAGAAAGAAAGAGAGAGAAGGATCGACCGCATGTCTTATGGTAATATTCCGCGGTGTTAGCAGAGCCTTACAATATTATTTGTCTGCATTAAATCGTATGAACGATTGCATATCGCTATTCGACTCTTTTCACGGTGCTCAATTCTTCATTTCTCCTTTAACAAACTACTTTTTCCGCATGAGCCTTCCTTTTTAAATGTTCCATTCGATATTCATTTATGAAAAATACTTATTCACAAATTGAGTTGTCTGCTATATATGGTTGCATATTGTAAATTAAAATTCATACTAAAATTGCTTTTTTTAAAAATTTAACTCACTTTAGTGATAATGTTAGTTTATTATATTGTGTCAATTTATAATAAAAGAGACGCGATGCAATGAGAACCACTGAAAAGTGTTTCGTTTAACGTTAACCCAGAGGCAAGTTAAGTTAGCCGCGGAGTCATAAAATTATCATTTCGCTTCCAGGCAATCGCCGCCATTCGTTAAATCAACACAGCCAACAGGAATGAATATGACGAGGCTTGATCGGCAATTTACTTTTAAGCGAAGACGAATATTGCAAACTCGACTAACGATTTCATTTAAATAGATTGTAATCTAGTTCACCTCATTCCAGATTGAAAATAATTGATAAATGCAGAGAAGTGGTTGTGTGTTTTATACATTTTTTCTGGAAAAGGGAATTACATACTTCTTGTAAAAAGTATAAATAATGTCGATAGTATATAGACTGCTCGTATATTACAGTAATACTATCATAAGAATATAATTAATTAATAAATTGGTTTGCTAGATTAGCATAATACCAAGTTGAAATATAATACTGTCATAGTACTGACCCAATGCTAACTGCAGTATTTTAGACAGGCTCCACTATGATCTATAATCTAACATTGAATTAATGGAAAAGCATTAATCAGTACGAATTGGAGGATTCCAAAGAAAACTTAGATTTATCGAAATTAGATGGTAATAACTATCAATAATGATAATTTAGTGTCAAATTTTCGCATTGGCTGCAAAGGGTCTCACAGATTACGTTAATGGAACATAAACAGAGCCTAATAAAGAAACTCATGCTATTGATTGGCAGAAATGACAAAAAGCTTCGTCGCAACCAGCGATGATTTAAATCGGTTCGGTAGATAAGTCATAGTGTTTCCTTATTAAATTAATTGTTCTACGCCAAAATGGTTTAGGACTAACTTTAAACATTGTATACTAATATCAGTGAAGATGTGAAACAAAGTGCGTATCAACAATTTTACGAGTTTCTCATAAAAAACGGGGAATAGGGAGCACTTCAAGTTGAGCAATTAAAAAGCATTTGCAATAAGCTTGCAGAAGCTGAATGTTAGTAAAAATTATTTATTAGACAAGCAAATCAACAACGGAAACAAAAACTGAAGAACTTAAGAAAAGGGCAAGTGCGCTTACTGTAAGGAAAAAAGTTACTGGGTAAAAGAATGTCCAAAAAAATTAATCATGATAGTAGTGGACATTCTAAAAAGAGTGATAATGTTGTAGAAGATTCCTCCTATTTCAGTGATATAAGTGCGCATGTTTCAGAGTTTACAGATACTGACAAATATGTTTGGTTTGTGAATTTAGGTGCTAGTATGCACATGACATTTAGAAAAGATTTCTTCGTTTCACTTCAACCACTTCAAGGAGATCATTTTGTTATAATAGCAAACAAAATATTACCTGCAGTAGGTCTGGAAACAGTGATAATTTGCGAAACGTTTGGTTCATCAGCCTACATTTATACTCCTAAAAAGTGCAAGAAGTTCGATCGTAGGATACGATAATGAATCTTTAAACTATCGTCTTTGGGATACTAAAAGCAGAAAAATTTAAACCAGCAACGACGTAGATGTGAGATGAAGAGGAAAACTCAATTTTAAAAAAATTCAGCATAAATAATTTTTAACCTAAACCTAAATTATGAGAACGAAAACGAAGATGATCATAATGTTCCTGAGAAAATAGTACCACGTCCAATTGTGGCAGAAGAAATTAACGTCATAAAAGAACAATTACTAACATCCCTGACCGATATGAAATCCTTGTAGCGTGCGTTGTTGATAATGTATCTATTGATTACAGTGGAACAGTGTCAGGTTCAAACGCTGATAACCGGAAAAAAGTGATAAAAAACGAAATGTTGCAAGTTTGATATGAAAACTGCATTCCTGTTTGGGCAACTTGAAGAAGATAGTAGCATCTTTGCTGATGACTTGTAGTTGTAGATATCTACAACTACCAGAAGGCTACAACAAAGAAGAAAACAAATATTTAGTGTTTAAGTTGCATAAATGTCTCTATGGATTAAAGCAATCTCCCAGATCCTGGAATAAAAGATTTGTGCACTTTTTCAAATAACCTTACTTTTGAAGCTAAACTTTAAAAATTAGTCAATCTGCATACAATGACAACTTGTTGTCAAAGTTTGGAATTAGGAAGTAAAATCATCGAGTGATCCGATGATCAAAATTATTCAAGTGCTAGTATTCTGGAATCAAATATGTTGCTGACAACATACTTCTGCTAACTTCCTTATCGGAGAAATTCACACAAATCTTTCTGGTCTCAATTTAATGGACATTTAAACATTTACTTATCTATCTGACAACGTATTTAACAAGTTTTACAATATTTTCAAGGTCCTCCTTTCTAGATTTTAGGACGAATTACAAAAGTCTTTCCTAGAAACGACGATCCGTTCAAGTGGTCACTGTCACAACTCACGCTCGAGCCAATAAGCGTTCCTTTCAAAACGTGCAACTTGTACCCATTGAATCATCTCTAACTAGTGTACTAAATGGACAATTACAAGCAATTAGCAGAGTAGTCTAGGGCGAGATTACCATTTAGCCATTCTTTTTATATTTTACAACTGAAAAGTTTAATCTTTCACGTGACTTATAATTATAGCTGTGTGCACATGTTCCCTGAGTTTCGAAATTGACTGTTTCCGATGTTCACGCTAGCACTGCTCTGAAAATGGCAAACGTGGATGGTTGATTAGTGAAATAGTAAATTTCGATTGGCTGGAGTTTTTTGTTACAGTTTCGGTGCTTTCATTTATCTTTGTAGATCTAAACAGTCTCCTCGTTAGTATTTTTCTTAAATTTCCAAAATTGATTTGATTCGGTTTGCGGATCATTGTGGCTGTTATCTGCGTTCGTCATGATTTAACGCTGGGTTAATTGTGATTAAGTAGGTCTAACGGAATGTTATTGATGAAGCACCGTCGTTACTTGATGGTGAATCCTGGGTAAGGGCAAAAAATAGCCTTTGATTTGATTTCATCAACGTTATATATCGTGTTTTCCAACGTCTCTTAAAAACAAATATGTTAAACTCAAAAGTGATATTAGTTGTTCGTTTAAATCCATTTTTGGAAAATGTAGAACAAAAATACAAATTTTAAAAAGATATATATTGATATGAGAAAGTTAGTTTTACTGTAATATTTTCTACAACAGAGAAAGAATAATAATGAAAATTTGTAGAAACTTGCATTACACAAAGTAAAATAACTTGTTTGTAGAGCGAAATGATTTCAATATAGAATTTCTTAATAAATTACAACTATTTATTACGCCCCAGTCTTCTCTATATTGAGAGTTTACTTTTTTACATATTAAATTAATCGGTAATAAATTGTTACAGATTTCAAAAGAGTAAATTTTCATGACTACATAATTATGAATATTTAATAGATGTTTCTTTTTCATTTAACGTGTGCCTCGTAAAAAATTAGTGACGCATCAGTGTTCTTAATTGGTCTCATTAGTGAAAAAGTTCATTAAGATGCTGAAAAAAAGGATCTGTGGAGAATACGTCACTGTTCCTAGTGCCGTGGGCCGTACAGAAGTGATAATTTCGTGATTGAATATATCGAAGGGGCCACATGCTGGCATCAAACTCGTTTGAGGCGTTTGTGCTCCAAGGAGCATGGCTTTCATGGTCATGGAATTCACTTCGCGTGTGGTGGTAAAGCATACATACATTATAACACCATTAAAATACCCTGACCGAAACACTGTTCGACCTGGGTCCCTATTTTACATATACAAACCCATACCAAAAGGATCCTTATAAATGCTGTAATTTTCTTTAATATCTGCTTAATACTTACAAGAAACAGAAAAAAAATAAAAACGAAATAAATGTTTTATTTCGACTAATCAACAAAAAATGTGTGCAAGATAAGTTCGGGAAAAATGGCCATATGCCAGAGATGATCAATTAAAAAAGTTTTTAGATTTTTTAGAAAAATTTCACATTATGGATTTATCTTTTTTTTGTATTTAACTTTTTTGATGTATGAAAACTGCACTAAATTCCATTATAAATGTTCAAAATGCAACTTACAGGAAAGAAAGAGAATGTATATGAAATGGAAAAATTGACAGGAAAGTTCTTCATTGATTCTCCGATTCAATCGGAATTATATATGGAGGTTGAATAATAAAAAAGTAATGAAAAAAGGATTACGAAATTTTGAAATATAATCAATATATAAATGATTACAATAAAATACACATAATCATTTAATTAACTTTTCTGCTTTATAAGAGTTTTGACTTTTTGAAATCATTGAAAAAGTGGTAAATTTATGTTTTTAGTGAGGATTTAAGAAATTTTTCCATAATCGTATAAAATTACGATCAACATTTTAATATCACTTTTATTATGCAGTTGGTCCGCAAAACTGAACACTTTCATTTTAAAGGCTGTCACCAAAGTTTACTCATTTCCAAACATCTCCACATTGTATGATGACGCTTTTTTCGTTTGAAATCTAAACGTGAAAATAAATTTGTATACCAATTTTTAACTCTTGAAGTGAAAAATCGTAGGTACTAGAGGAAGGTACATCTACATCCTATCATAACAGATTTGAAAAATTAACTTCGAACTACAGGAGTTTATGTAAGTATGATTATAAGTACTGTATATTAATAATGCATGCACGCGCAAAGGATCATGAAGTCACCCGAAATATCGCAGCAAATCGAACATTCTAAAAAGTTTTGGGAATGAAGATAAGTAAATATAACTTGAAACTACAACGTGACGTCTCAGAAGGTCATCAACTATCAGTGTCCTACAGTAGCCATACTTTCTATGTTGTTTCCCAATACAATTTTTATTAGCAAAGATATTTGTGCATACCAACCAGCTATCATATTCTTTCTAAAAGTGAGACGCCACTTTAGACACCATTTTTTCTGGGAAATTTCTTCCGGATGCCGTTACAGAGTTGGTGAAAAAAATTTCAGTTTCTGGTTTTCACACTGAATAGAAATTGTGAGTTGACTGGACGTCACGTGGCTTTGCGGGCAGGACATCATTAGATTCCTTTTAGAATACAATATCTCACTCGTAATACCTGTGGAGCATTCCTCATATATGTATGAGGTGATAAGTATCTTCACGATATTTTAACTAAACAAACAGTTTATATCGCCATGGATGGAGTGGCTAAGAGAAGAAGAGGAGAATGAAGTATAAGAAGAAAAAGAAAAAAGGTTTAGCAGATTGTATATTACTACCGAAGGGGTGAGAGAAAGATGCCAACATATAGCTGTGCATAGAAACATGGCACTTGGATTGTGGGGTCCAGCAAGAGAGACATCCATCGCTGCCACAGGGGGTCTACGGAGTAATTGTCTGCCAGACACCGGCCAATCCAAGACCAACTTGCCCCCAGGCCCAGACCAGACTTCAACCAGTAGTTCTCATTCTTATTTTTTGAACTTTCAATACTTTACTAAAATAATTTGGAAATATACTAACAGAAACAGAAATAATTTACAAAAATTCAATAAAATTTATTTGAATTAAATAAAAATGGATACTAATTTCATAGCCAAATTCATATTAATAAGTTATTCTAGAAGATAGTAAAGCGATATCTTCGTTTTAAATTTTTTTATGCATTTTGTTCACAAAAAAACTTTTGTGATCGCTAAATACGAATCCAATAAAAAATTCAGAAAACTTGACCCCCCTCTTCTTTAAAACATTTATATATAGTTTGTTTATGAATCCTTAATTCAAATTTGTTACTTTGGGATTGTTGAGGTTGCCAAATACAAATACAGTATCATTTTTCAAAAGTTTTAAATGTCGAAATTTTTTTTCTAATATTCATTAGATTTACATGAAACTTGTTACTCGGGAGTTTTCAGATTTCCTGAATTCAAATCCAATGTCAGCTTTTTGGAAATTTAAAATGGCGAATCTAATATGGCTGACAAAATTTTTCCAAAAATATGTCGGATTCCCCTTGAAATTTGTTGCTTTGGCGTTTTTGAAGTCGCTAAACAAGAGTCCGGTATCAATTTTCAAAAATTAAAAATATCGTATTCAATATAGCAGATCTTTTTCAAGAATCCTTGAAAAAACGTGCTGCTTGGTGGTTTTCGGGATCGCTGATTACTAAGTTAAAACTAGTATTTTGTAATATATTTTGTTGTACACCTGTCATAGTTTAAAGCATTCTTTTTATTAGTTTTTGAAATGTTTTTTTTAAAACCAGATTTGTGTATGAATCGACTAATAATTCCAAGTAACATCAGAAATGAAAACAATTAATATCTTTTTTGGGTTAAAAAAGTTTTTTTTATAAACACTGTTTTGGTGTCCGACATTTTGAATTTAAAAATCGTCAGGTATATATTGGTTTACAGGTGTGTATTATATTATTTATATAAGTTCAAGTCGATTCCATTTGGTCCTGGTCTTAAATTTCAACTCGAGTTCATTACGCAAGTGTCAAAAATAAATGTATATCCATTAAATGTACGAGTTAGGAGAAGCTAATGATCATTAAATCAACTTCTACTCAACATCTACAAATGGAAAGATTTGAATATATCCGACCATTTAGAGAAGTACTCATTTAAAGTACCATTTTTGTTTAAAAAGTTGAAAAAAGTAGATTTAAAACATAAAATTTGGAATGTTTATTTGCCTCAAAAACTTCTTTTGTTTATATCGTAAAAAATCGAAAATAATATATTTGTTAAATCAAATTTGGGTGTAAAGTTTTAATTCTCGTTATTTAACACCCCTGACATTAACTCCCTAATAGGTGCGACTTTTATAGAATCCCCTGGGGAGTTAAAATTTAACTCCCGTTTCACAGTGTACTAAAGACAGAAATGCAGCTAGCTTGACTTGTTACAATGATCGTACATCCTCGCCTCTTTACCTTAATGATATCTGTTGTACTCCCAACGCGTTGTTCCCTTCTCTATTCTTGAGCCACTGGACACAGTCAACGCGATAACCGTTTGACGATCGTAACCAGTGAGAGATTTTGCTGGTGTTAAATATTCCAGCTAAATCCTGCAGGGTAATACTTCTCTATGTTTTATACAAACACTTATACTTTGTGTGTGACCCGAAGCGAAGGCCGATCAATTTAATAGGGTACTACCATCTGATTGAGATGGGCATTTAACCACCTCCGTTGGTTGCAAAGACGTTATAGCATTACCGGAGCATTGATGCGACGTTTATAATGTCCAGTGTCAGATGAACTCTAAAGTCAGACCTCGAACGAAGATGTACCTCTCACATTATACTGAAAGTAAAGTGAGGGTCACGATCACTGAGTAGACACTATAATTACTAGTATTATTATTAAGGGTTAAATAAATTAATGTACTCCCTGAATACAAAAGGGTAAGTATTCCACACTATATGACTGTCAAGGAATCAAGACAATATCGAAGAGTTAGACCTGACCGTTTTAACGCTATAGTCTTAAGAAATATCTTCAAGGAAGGTCAGAAGCGGAAAAGAATAAGTTCTCAATTGTCAATAACTCGCAGAAGAAGAAGAATGAAGGACCTAAAAAAACTCCCAAGGTACAAACAAAGAAAGTCATCAATGATTGTTTAGACGTCTGACGCTTCGACGTTTGTAACAATTATGGAAAACATCCGTAAGGAAGTGAACCCAGAAAACAGCAATTCATTTTGTGTGAGACCTAGACCCATCAAGAGGGAGTCCTCTTGATGGTAATCTTGGTACGGTACAGATTGTGGACTGGCTAACTATTTTAAAGATCAGCGATATAGATTGTCTAATAGAACCCGCAGATATCCAGAAGGTCACGGATAGGGTTTTGGCAATGACAGAAGAAAGTAGAAATGTGACAGTCATATAGGATCTAGTAAGCGAGGTGTAAAGTTCATTATTGTAGTAACCACACATTAAAGTGCAGAAAAGCTGTCAAATTTCAACCACATAAGAATGGTCTTTTTAACATTTCTAAAATTCATTGACTTGACAAACAATCTATCTTACTTTCAATGGCTGAGTCTAATATCCCTGATCTTCATTGATTGGACAACCAACACAATCTTATCCTTAATAGTTAATGTATGTAATATTCCTCATCTTCATTTGTTCAGAAACGATTTAAACAAATAACTAAATAAAAGAATTTATTTAATTCAGCAACTAAGAAAGGTAGTGGACTCTTCCCTATACGTAACTATTAATTTCAGTTACGTGACAATTGTGTCATATAAATAAAAGTAAATTTGGAATAAACGTTTATCTGGAAAAGGAATAAATAAAAATCAATTAATTAAATATTTATAATATATATTTTTAAAAACCCTTAGTATTTTTAAATACAACAATTTCTTTTAATCTGACAAAAGTATTCTCGGAATAATATATACAATTTCAATATATGTTTTTTTTAAATTGTGTGTATGTGGTTGTCAATTTTTTATTACTTACTTTTAAAATGCTTGTTTCCTTTAATATTAATATGCTGTCAATGTTGTTGATTTCTATGTAAACTTTTATTCTTTCTTCAAATAACTTAAATGTCAATTTTAGAATTATAAATTGAGACCACCTTTTGTGTCTTACAAAAATTAATCAAATTAAAGTCTATATGACTGTAAAATATATAATAGTTTCAGGTACACTTGCCTGACTTATACTGCCTTTGACTTAGTTTCGCCAAGTTTACGCGGGCAACTGTCCAGATTTTCTTTTGCCGATTCTTTTTATTGATTGACAATTAGGTGGGGAAAAATCCCTACTGCAGTTTATTGTACTTAGTTATTGCTAAGTGAAATTCTGACAGCTTGCAGAATTTGGTAATTGCATAATCTAAAATATAACACTTTGTTATTGAGATACAATTGAAATCAACTCAGAAACATCTTCGGTTTCAATATTAAGAATAAAGAAAATTCTATCTTGCCTAATTATTTGTACTAAATACCCGATTAAAAAGTGGGTTGTTGAGAAATTGTTTTATGCTGAAATTATGGGTATTGATATTACAAATTAATGTGTGTTTTTGTGTAATAATGTTGAGTGTGTTTTTAGGTTAACATTAATTAAATGATTTTTATATAGTTCAAATTTAGGTGAACATAAAAATTGCGAACTTGATCGTAACATCATTTATTGGACTACCAATACAATCTTATCTTCAATAGTTAATGGATGTAATATTCCTGATCTTCATTGATTAGACTTCCAAAATATCATACCTTCAATGGTTGGAATTAATATACATCGTTTTTAGTGATTGGATCCCCAAAATCAATTATCTGTAATAGTCTTGATATTTTTAAAGGTATCTTCTCAATCGTTGGTTAATATAAAGATCGTCTTTATTATTTAGTTCAAATAAAGCAAACTTATAGAAACATGCAAGTTTTGTACCTAAAACTAAATCTTTTAGGTTAATACACTGAGAGAAATGAATAGTAAGATTTTGCTGTTAAAAAGATGATGTTGTACGATACTATTATTATGCTACTATAGCTACCATCACAGATGTTACAAAAAACACCGTATCATCAAGATGTTCCTGTGCAAAATCTTGATGGTAATAGTTCCTATCTAGATAGCTGTCCGTATTTGTAAACGTGACCTTATCAATCATTTTTTCATTCTAGTTATAATTTGATAATAGTTTTAAAAAATTTGTTCCAAATAATCTTTTCATCATTAAGCATATCCCAAACAGTAGGTAACCCACAGGATGGAAAATACTAAAATTTTGACAATATTTGACCAATTTTGGGTCGTGTTCGATTTTATACTTGGATATTTGCAAGTAACACAACATATAGGAAAGGAAAAATAAAAATAGCAGATAATGAATGATGCGGGAAAATATGATATACTACTTGGAAGAAAGGGATGCGTAGCAAACATGATGTGAAAAGAGTGGAGTGGGGCAAAAAGGGGTGTATAATTCAAAATTTGTACCTCATTAAAGTAGCTATGGTTCGAGTATATATAAATATATTCTTTCCTTGCCTCATGTAGTTTACATCAGAGGGATTAAACCGGGACCCACGCCGTTCAAATTTGTAGCCACTAAACTCACCGGTTTTATGGGGCGAAATTTACAACTTTTTCACGCCAAAGTAACAAAGTAACCTTCCACCAATGTAGGCGCAGTCACTTGGCAGAATATACACCGCACATCCCGCACGGTCAAACGAATACTCATATCCTTCGAGCAACGACACACATGTAAATAACCAGTAAAAATATGCCGGGGCGTGGAGGCAATAAACAAACTGACCAATTTGGAAAATGAGTCGTATCCCTTAAGAAACGAGTTAACTTTTTATATAAATGCACGAATGAATTTCGACTTCTCTTCACATTATTTCCGAAAAATAATTATATAAATTTATATTTAAGCCGCAAATAGTGCAGAATTTTTATCGCAAAAGTATTCAAATCCTCGTAAAAAAAAATATTGCACTCGCGTGCGATAGAAGAAGAAGAAGAAGCTGCAAGATTCGAGAAATTTGATTTAGGTAACTTTTATTGTCAATATAATATTCATCGTCTCGGTCTGAGTTTATAACGCGCTCTTCTTAAGCGATAGCATCCTTTCTGACATTAATTTCTTCCTTGAAAACACGCAATTTTTTTCTTCATATATTATTTCGCGTGCCAACCCTTCCACATGATTTCTTTAACAGTTAAGTTGAAATAAATTATGCATATTTTTTTTACATTCCCATCACTACGCATGATAAGAAAGAATTGTTTTTTAAAACAATTAATACCATACATCAATGCTGAAATATGGAATAGAAATTCTTTATCACCCTTCTTAATATTTGATATAATTGAAAATTATCTTAATTTGAAGTACGTACATTTAAATTTCGAAGAGAAAGAAAAATTCTTATTTTACTGTTTTACTGCGTCTTAAATAGCGCCTTATTCGTTGAGCCTGGGGCAAAAGTCATTAAATTAAATTAACAACCGATTAGACTATCAATCTAAAATGTGATGGCATGTTTGGTATGGTGAAAAAGTTTTCAAACACGAGATTGCTAAAAAGTTGGTCGACGTAAATCGCGCCGTGGATGTAATTCGAGCGATTATAAGTACATTAAGTGCAATCTTTGTGTGGGTGTGTATATATGTTAGAACTATTATAAATTTATATGCGCGTCACTGATACACAAACATGTGTATTATATAATGCCGCGAGTATTTCGAATATGACTTTGATTTATGCGACCCCCTCCGAGAGATTATTATCCAATAATCGCGCAACCTAATAGAAGCGATATTAAATTACTCGGCTAAACACGTTTTCAACGTATATAAAATGGTAACCATTATAATTATATATATATATATATGTATTGTTAGGCATATAAAATTAAATTTATATTTGATGTCATAAAAAATTTTACAAAATTAATTTCTTTAATTTTTTATGATAATTTAAAGCTTTTACGTTTATCTATACTGTGACGGGCGTTTATGGGTAAACACGATCCTAACTGATTGACTATACCTAAAAAAATTGCATTTTAATTTTGAAGGCAGTGGCCATTACCAGGATTACTTGAAAATACTAAAAACATAATGTGACTGTTGGGTATTCAATGATAATTTTTTTTCGACCACTTTTCGCTTAAAATATTTAATAAATTCAGCTGAAAATTGTTATAAAGTCTAAATTTTAATAAAGAAAGGCAGTGATGTGGAACTGTTTTGATAATTCAAAATTAAATTATAATAAAACACAGTGAAATCGGTAAAGACGAGAAATTAATTAGAAGTGACCGTAACAACTGATAATTTTAAAGTAATAATTAATTTTCAAAATATTCAAATTTTAGCACATCACTGCCCTTCTTTATTATATTTTACACTTTCTAGAAAAATTTCAGCTCAATTAATAAGATATTAAAAGAAGTAAAATATTTTTCTTTGCTTTATGAAACAATAACTTTTTCTTTAATTGATATCTTCAATCCAAAGCAAAATTTTATTAAAACTTATAGAAATAGCTTTAAAAAAAGACTTGAGGTTAAAAATGTCAATTAAGAAAAAATTAATAGGATTTACTTGAAATTTCTACTCAAGGTTATTTAAGGACCCTAAATTTGAGCCTGACGTCAAAATTGCAAAATTCAAAATGGTGGATCCAATATGGCTGACGATAAAATTAAAAATAAATACGATTCACTTGCAACTTGTTTCTCGGGAGTGTTTAAAGTCGTTGAATTCAAATTTGAAGGAAAAATTTCAACATTTAAATTGACAAATCGAATATAGCGGACAAAAAAAATAAAAATCAATAAAAGTGACTTAAAACCTGTTTCTTGGGGGTTTTTAGGGTCGCTGAATTCGAATCTGCGGTCAAAATTAAAAAATTAAAATGTCGGACGCCAACAAAAAACCCGAAGTATCGATTTTAAAGTAAATCCCATTCATTATTTATCTTTTAATCTGATAATTTAAATTTTCTCAATTTTGACATCAGATTCAAATTCAATGGCCCCAAAAACCCACGAGTAACAAGTTACAAGTCAGTCCTATTGATTTCTGATTATTTTCGTCCGCCATATTGGATCCGACATTTTTAATTTTGCAATGTTGACTTTAGATTCGTAATCAGTGACCTGAAAAGCATTATGAAGACCCCTTAACATTTTTATAGAAAAAATATTTGATATAAAATTTGTCAAGTTATCAATATTTTAATACACAGTCAATTTTTTAGAAAAAGAACACTGAGAAAATGATATAATGGCATTAATAACTAAAAATTAATTTTTTGAGGCGTAAGATCACTTTCACCGCGTCAGGACACATATTTATAGTGAAACAAATTTAATTTCAATTGGAACCTATTATTCATAAAGTGAAGTATATATAAAATAAAGAAATAATATATTTACCACAAATAAAATATATAAAGAATATTAAATTATTTATAATTGTTATGAACTTTTGAGTTTAAATCAAACATGCAATTTTTTTACATACTTTTTAGTTTAAACCAAATCGGAATATATTTTAATCTATAAGTATATAATTATTCAAACAAATATAATTTTTAAATCGAAGCAGTAAATATTTTCCATATACATATTTGGATTAAGCTTATGAACTTATTTTAATGAAAAAAACAAAACCATTTAAAATTACTTTTTATATTTGAATTAAGTAAAATGTTTTTCTCAATGAATTCGCATAATTTTAATTTTTGACAAGACATTTTTTTGGATTTATTTAAGTAAGAAAGAAAGGTTCAATTTTGAAATGCGCTTCGCTACTGAAATATCCGTTTGTAACATTATGATCATTCGTCATGCTTAAGTACTAATGCAAGCACAACGTATTAATAAAGCGGTTGGTTAGTCTCGGCATCATAAATTCACCGAGTATGGCATTCGTTTTACAGATTCATACCTATAATTATAGTTAGTAAGCGTATCCACATATTTATGCTAATGTGACCGAGAAAAGGAGGTGTAAAACTTTTTCCACCTGCTGGTTCGAGTGCCTCTTGCCTCCCGCAGAGAGCTACGGAAATTTTATTTTTTAAACCGTCGGCTTTCCAAGAGACACCTTAATTTTCGGACTCATCTTCCAAGTACGAACAAGTAAATGATCGTTAATTATTCAAAAGAAACTTAAATCTCTCCTCCACCTTCATTCTTCTCCCTCTCTCTCTCTCTCTCTCTTTCGAATAACTCATAAAATTATTCATTTTGCTTTATAGTTAATTAATTTTTCGTCTGTCACGAGTCAGAAACAAAATTAAATCAACAAGTTATTAAGTCAACAAGTTGCGTATATGAAGTTTTGAGAAGTCTATTTAGTCAGGGGAATGAAAAGTCAGTCAATCACAATGATTCGATACTTGATAATTGCAGATTATTTTATCAAGTTTCAGTGGGAAGAAACGTATGGAGTGCTGTGCAGATAGTTGACGCTCATTTTCAATGTTTTGCTTAAATTTAATAATTTTTGCGACTTTCAAGTCTTTATTCGATTTCTCATCACTATTAATTTTTATTTTTAACATATTCTAGCTGATACCCTCATATAGTACCATATATATTTCAGGATATTATGAAAACATCCCGTGGTTATCCTAGAGATATCCAACGGATAATATTAGGATATCCTAGAGACAGGTGGTTTGGATATCCCTCGGAAATATTCTCAGAATATGTAAGGATACCCCTAAGATATTTTCTGGACATCCAAAAATATCGATAGGATATCCCAAGATATCCCTAGTATGCCTAAAAATATCCATAAGATGTCCCTAGGATATCCCAATATATTCCTAAGATACTCCTTGGATATTTGCTATTCTGTGATCAGAAAGCGTCTTTTGTTATTCTACAATTAATTTTTGACAAATGATTTTTCGGTTACAAATGTTTTCGTCTTTGTGATAACCACTCAAAGCTAATTATACCCAGAATAAATACATTTTTTTCCAAATTGAATCAAATTTATCGATATGAAGTCGTGCCTCTATTCGACTACATCAGTTTAAACTGGTAAATACATATAATTTTTCCTAAGAAATCACTAGCATTTTGTAAGTTCCTATAATTTTTTAAATTTATTTTAAAAAAAATATTAATAAGTGACGCGCTCCGAAGAAAGGTACCTAAGAATAGTAAAAACTTTGAGGTTATGTTTTTAATTTTTCAAGTAAAAATACAGAAAGGAAATCAATTATTAATTTAAAATTATTGATCTTCATGTCTTTATTACATCCGAAATATTCAATAAAAATTAGTTTCAAATTCAAATAATTAAAAATTAAATTTTAATCAAGAGAAATCTAACACGACCCTAACCTATAATTCGTTTGCTTCTTAGGTACCTTTCTTCGGAGTGCGTCACATATCGAACAATTTTTTCGACAATATATTCAATTGGTGAACTGAATTTTTTTTTGACACTTTTGTTTGACAAAAATAAATTGATTAAAGTTACTTAAATTTTGAAGTTAAAATAACTAATATTTTTTTATGATTAAATTAGTGTTTTCATTAAAAACTTGAGTTGAGTAGAGGCACGTTTTTATAAAACTTTAATTGATTTGTTTGAAATTGTAGAAACATTTTTCTTAAACTTTGTCCAATTTTACGAGAGGACATCAAAGATTTAACTTGGCAATTATTTATTTTAATAACAGAACACATCGAATAATGGCAAAAGAATTCCAAATACAGAAAGCAGTAATTTTTATTTTTTCACTGATTTTCTATATGAAAATCCCAGTATTTAAAGTAAATTTTAATTTGTTGCACATTGGAAACAAATTCTCTTTCATCTGCTAATTATTTATTTTAATGTTATAAGTTATAAAAAAATTTACAACAGGATCAAATGTGAAGAAAGCAGTAATTTTCATTTTTTTCAAATATAAGTAAAAAATATTGATATTTTTTCACATTGACTCTAAACGATCTATAGAAATATTCCCAGGGCATTTTAGAAATATGTTTATATATTCTAAGGATATCCTAAAAATGCCCTTTACATATCCTAAGAATAAAGATATCCTGAAGATATCATGAAAAATATCCCAAGAACGTTCTAGGAATATCCCAAAAATATCCCACAAAGCGGCGGTTTGAATATCCTATACGGATAACCTACGGATATTCTAGGGACTTTTTTGGGATATCCTATATTTATTTCGGACATCCTGAGGATATCCTTTTTGCATATTCTATTATTAAATTACAATCTACTGTTTAAGCTTAAATTTTATTTCACATTATTAACAAATCTTGTATAAATAACATTTAAAAAAAGAGTTAAAGTTGGAAATCTTTTTCCAAAATGTAACAAATATAAAATAACTTTTACTTCTAAGAAAAATCCATACAGTTTGGAATTTTTGAAAAGTTTTATTATTTCCAGAATAAATTTTACTAAGTTCAAAATAATATTTTTCGGTTATTGCTGATTACGGGTCCTATATGTCAAGTTTCAAAAATCCAAAATGTCGGACACGCTGACGTCGCTGATTACAAATCTGACATTGAATTTTTGATTGGTGACCCACAAATATTTCTTGTAATTAATTTCAAACCGCGATTGTATTTATTGTGTGTCCGCAGTACTTAACAGTATTCGATCTTTAAATTTTTATTGCGCTGTATATGCGGTATAATTTGTTCGTTTGGAAGCTTAGATGTATTTTTGAGGTTAGGTTTGATGGATTTAATGTTTCATGTGAATTTTCAATTGAAAAGCTTGTAGAATAGTTTATTTAAATTAAAGGACCTTAGAAAATTATCAATTTGCGATAAGATTCAATTTTGATTATTAAAAAGTGACCATTTTAGCGATTTTAAGGTACTTTTTGAGGTTAGGGCAAAACCAGGATCAAAGGATGAGGGCCTCTAAGGCCTATATTTGGGCCATTTGGAAATTTGATATAAATAATTAAAATGTACATTTTTACAAGTAAGAATTGTATTTTAGTTGATTTTAGGTGAAACGGGGGTGTTTTGGTAATATTAACCCTTTAATATTAAGGGTTTTTCTTTTGGGGTCGCTGATTATGAATCTAAAGTCGGATTTCAAAAATTCAAAATGGCGGATCCAATATGGCGGACGAGTTTTATAAAAAAAATCATTGTATTTAGCTGAAACTCGTTACTCGGGGTTTTTTTGAATTCCTAAATATAAAAATGGTATCTACTCTCAGAATTACCCCCGAGTATCAAGTTTCAGCTGAATTCAGTGATTTTTTACAAAACTCGTCCGCCATTTTGAATTTTTGAATTCGACTTCAGATTTGTAATCAGCGACCCCAAAAAACCCCCGTAATTATTTCCTTTCTTATTCTTCATTTTTCCGCATTATTTTTTCAATACGCATTTATTTAGTCTTTAATTCTTTTACATATATATAACTTTTCAAAAAAGCTGAGTATCGTTTTTTCTTAATCTTTTTACCTGTGTTCCTTTAAGTTTTACCAAGTCCACGGCCAATATTGCCGCAGGTATCGACGTTTGCAGTGAGTTTATGAACGCATCACCATATCGTTTATACGTACACCGCAAGGAGCCTTGAGCTTGTAATTATTATCCGTTAAATTGCTTTTGAATACTGTGTTACGAAAAAAACAAATGCATGATGATTAACCGTCAGTTGCTTTCAACTTTCAAAACAGAATACACAATAGATGTTTATTTTCTTTATGCGAAATATATGATAAGAGAAATTTTGTCACAGAGAGTATGGAAATGATATTTATTGTTTTAAACTGTATAATGTTTTAGGTAATATTTTACTGTATGGCAATAATATTCTTTTTTGTTAATGAAGTGTGTTCTTTTTTTGTAATTTTAGTGTGTGTGAGAGTGAGAGGGGCAAATTTCAATCATCACAGGCCTTATCAAGTTATTACTGTCCGTTGACATTATTTCGTTTGCAAAGCAGAATTTGTGCATATATTCGAAGGGCTGGAAATACGAATCGTTATTTACATTGGGAACCAATTCGTTGTGAGTTCAGTCTGGCCAGAGGGCACACGCCAATGGAGGCAGCCAGAACTAACAAGGTAACCTAACCCCAAAGACCCGAGACCTCGTTCGCGAAGTAACCGCAGCGGTTACTACATGCATTTCAATGCGATTACTGCCTGCTTCCAACATTCATATATATATATATATTCAACGTTCAATATTTTCTTTTCTTTTATGACCAATTTTGAGTAATATATCTATTCACTCGTATATTCGCTTTCTTTCGTCCATTTCTTCACTAATATTACCAGGATTATGGAGATTATAGTATAATATTTATAAGTTTTCTGTATTCTCAATCAATTGGTGAATGAACACTTCTTCAAGTATACATATATATGAACTTGATAAGATATATTATAATGTCTAAAAATTAAAAAAATTTTATTGCTTTTTAATAGAATTCTTCGATTGCCAAATAAGATGGTCAAGTCTGAAAGTGGAACGTAGTTTTGTAGTAAATGAGAAGGTAGGACCTATAAATGCGGGGTCTGTGTTGGCAGAGGGACCAACCTAATGTGTCGAGGGAAATATTTATGATGATTGTTTATGGACCGCACGAATATTAGCGCGCTCATCGCGCTGATCGTTTCGTTCGTTCTCTCGTTCCCTCTCAAACTGGATGGTTAAACACCTTAGGTTATGACCTCAGAAACGATTCTTTCTATATATATATATATACATACATACCTTCATATGTACCTGAGAACAGATCGTTCTCGCGTCCTCTCGGGGAAAATCAATGTGTTCACTGGACCGACGAATACGACGTCTCTAATGAGATGTTTCTCTAGAACTTTAGCATTTTTTTAACAAACAAAAAAATTCTTTATTTTCTTCTTTAATAGAAACCTTTTTTTTTCTTTAGTTTTTCAAGCATGCGCCTTATGCTTGTGAATTCTACTTGAAAGTATATATAATGAATATTGTGAAAATAAAATTTTTGTGATTTATTCATTTGTGATGTTCTTTATACAATAACTTTCAATATATATAGATATACATACCTTATGGAAGTGGTAAAGAGGAAATCATTATCACAAATCATTGTCGGATATTAGAAGAATAAATCCTACTTTATTATTCTTTCTTATGTAACCGAATCTCTCTGACAACTCAACTGTATAACTTCTCCAAAGAATTACAACTTCATTATATATGATATTAAATATAAAGGAAGAAAATTCAATTTTTTCTTTGGCGTTTTGACAAATGTTCATCATTCAAGTAAATAATAAATTTAATAATTAAATAATAATGAAAACATAATAATGACTTAAAATACACTCCAGCCAAGGTAAAAAAAATTCAGAAACTGTGGACTGCAAAAGTGTATAACAGCATGTGATCGTTAGGTTCTGAATGGTAATTTTTTCGACCACTTTTCCCTTTAAATATTCAATAAATTGAGCTGAAATTTTGTACAAAAGTCTAAAATACAATAAAGAAGGGCAGTGATGTGCGAAAGTTTGAATATTTAAAAAATTAAAACATATTTTAAGTCAAATTCATTGATTTTCATTTTTTTGTCCATTATATACTCGACTTGACAAATTAAATGTTTAAATTTTGACTTTAAATTCGAATTCACCAACTTGAAAAATACTCGAGAAACAAGTTACAAATGAATCGTGTTTATTTTTAATTTTATCGTCTACCATTTTGAATTTTGCAATTTCGACTTTAGACTCAAATTTAGGGACCTCAAATAACCTTGAGTAGAAGTTTCAAATAAATCCTATTAATTTTTCTTTAATTGCTATTTTCAATCTAAACTTTTTTTCTAAAGCTTTTTCTAAGTTTTAATAAAAATTCTATACCTTGGATTGAAGATATCAATTGGAGAAAAAATTATTGTTTGATAAAGCAAAGAAAAATATTTAAATATTTAATGAATTGAACTGAAACTTTTCTGAAAAGTGTAAAATATAATAAAGAAGGGCAGTGATGTAAGAAAGTTTGAATATTTTGAAAATTAATTATTACTTTAAAATTATCAATTGTTACGGTCTTTTCTAATTAATTTCCCGTCTTTACAGATCTAAACGTATTTTATTATAATTTAATTTTGAATTATGAAAACTTTTCTACATGACTGTCCTTCTTTATTATATTTTATACTTTATAAAAATATTCAGCTCAATTTATTAAAAATTTAAAGCGAAAAGTGGTTGAAAAGTTACCATTGAATTTCTAACCGACACATTATGCTGTTAACTGATCGCTGGATAGAAATTAGCAAACATCCGACTACCCGATAGAGAAAAATTACTAAATCGCACATTTTAATATTAATTTACAATTTATTGTTTAAACTTATATTTTATGTCACACATTATTAACAGATATTTTACAAATAGCACTTAAAAAAAGGGTTAAACTTGGAAAATTTTTTCTAAAAGGTAACAAATATAAAATAAATTTTACTTTTAAGAAAAATTCATGTAGTATATTCAGTAATTTTCAATAAAATTTATGATCGATATTATAAAATTTACTTTGGAAGTAACAATGCTTAAAAGCAAAATTTACTAACTTAAAGGTATATTTTTTATATAAAAATTGTTGAAATTTTCCCTAAGCATTAAATTTTTTCTATTAAAAATTATTTTTTTAGTTACACTAAGAAACAATTTTTTTAAAATCAAAAATAAGTTGTCAACCAAAAAAATATGTTTGAATTAAACATATTTTATAATTGATTAAAACATGATTTTTATTGAATCAAATTTATTATGTATTGAATTGAAATTATTATGTTTAATCCAAAAATAATTTTTGTTTGACTGTATAGCAAAAATAATTACGTTTCATTTAAATATATTATTTTCTCAGTGTAGATATATACTATTTTTAAGAAATTAAAAGTAATTCTCGAAATATATTTATATTTAATTTAATATATACTAAATTTTTCTGTTTTAAAGAAAATTTTTTAAAGACCCAAATGTTAACATTACTATTTTTTTCTGAAATTTACCTATTGTGCGTGTATTATAGGTTTTTATAATTTTATATCAAAATTTGAAATTTAAATATGGAATAGATGTTTGTATAGTTTTTCTATTCAGTTGTATTTGAAGTCTCTAACAACTCAAACAATCCCCGAGTAATACTTTTTAAGTTTAGGAAATTTAAATGCCATTTTCAAAAACTGAGAATTTAATTAGTTAGAAATGAACAATTTGATAGTAATATAGAAGGAATTTATTATGATTGCTGACAAAAACGGAATTGGTTTGAAATTTATGGATATAAAAGTTCCAATCTACTTTAATTCTCTCCATATTACTGAGATGCTACCCATTAAACAACCTCTTCGAATATTGTAATTTAGAAGATACTTATTGATCATTGAACGTTGTAAAAAAAGTTTATGACCAGAGAAAACATTGTTGGAAAACCCAATATACCCAAAATATGAGATAAACATTGATTTTCGAATTAAGGTATCTCTGAAAAGCCAAAAATTAACACATTTTTAATTTTATTTTTCTGAAAAGTGCCTATGAATATTAAAAAAATTATTATTACTTAATATTCAGTACTTTCAATGTACTAATTTAATGTCAATGCTGACTAAAATAATAGTTCATTATTAAATAACTAAGAATGAAAAAAAATCTTTAAGAAATTTAATTGTGACTGCAATTGGCTGTTTCTGAATCGTTTAGTTAGTTATACTATTAGAAAATGATCCTCATCTTGTCGTATTTGACCCCGCGGGGAATCAAGAAACATGTTCAAGAGACTGCAGGGTTCCTCTGCAGAATAGGAAATGATCTCTGTAGAATTGATGTTCTATTCTATATAAAAGGAATGAAGAAAAAAAAATGGTTTGTTCAGGTATTGTTCCTGCGTTAAAGGGACTCTTACTGAGATGAAGCTTCAACGGCCTCAAATTTTTTTAAAGGTGCATAGTTCTTTTTCAAGGAACTTGGATGACTGATGGCAAAATTAGGCGTGTTTTATAGACACAAAAAGGAGAGAGGATACCAGAAAGTTGAATGTTGGTTTGTCGCTGCTAGAATGCCCTTAAGCAGTCTCTCAATGATTCATGAGGAATTATGAAAAATTAGTCTTTTACATTTCTACACTGCTGTTTATTAAATTAAAGTGAAATTATCTTTCTCTAATTTAAGTAAAAAAAAATTAGGGTTTCCATTCAAACTGAAAAATGTGTTTTTTTGGAGTGATTTTGTTGGTTATTGTGTTTGTTTTCCAAACGATCATATTATTTATTCTTTTGTTAATTATCAAATTGTATGGTTATTTTTTGAATTTTTCATCAACCGAACTTTTCGATGTTCTTGCATAACAGACAGCTAAAAATAATAATAGTCCATTAGTCAAATAAACAAATATTTTAATTACGACCACATGTTCATCAACGCAATAATTATGTACTTTCAAGTTTCAAGCGAACCATGTATAATTATTATTGTATGCCTTATAAATAATTTTATTGTATTTTCTTATCAAAATATAACAATTTATTAACTTTGAAAAAATGTAATATCTAAAAAATTTTATTTGTTAATGCAAATTATAACAAATATTTTTTTACACCTAGGATAATTTCATGTAAAGTTCACAATATTTAAACGGCAAACAATAAACAATAAACAAAAAAAAACTTTCAACAAATATTTTTCAGCAATAGAAAATTTTTTAAAAAATGGTTCTTATTTGTAAAAAAACAATTAACCACAAAAACATTTTAAAATTTTATTTCTTAGAAAATATATTCGATATGAATATTTATTAAAGTACTAAACATTAATATCAATTTTATATATTTTTTAATAACTTTTGTATTAACAAAATATGTAATTAAAAAAAAAATAAATCATTATAAACAATTAATAATGTTTTGAAATTTATTTACGAAACTGTAATTTTAAGTGGATTTTTCTAGATATATTTTGTAAAAATAACGAACACCTAATGTGACATATTACCCACAAATTATCCATTTGTTGATTAAGATTATTTAAACAATCAGATTGTGGGTTTTAAATTATTTTAATACTTTAAAATAGAATAAAAGCTAACTAATTATAATGCTATTTAATAACACAAAAGCTTCAGTTCATCACAAAAAATCATATATATATATTTCACATTTATTTATAATTGTTATTAACTAAAGTTATTGCAAATATAAAAATTTATGTTAATTTTTAGAATTCGAATAAGTTTCCTTTTTTAATATATATAAGAAATAAAATTTACTTGAAAACCAAAAATATAAATGTTTGAATAAGAAATGTTTCTATGTTAAATTGTTTATAACAAACAATAAACATTTCGAAGGTAATTAATTTTCTAGTGCTGGGAAATATTTGGGGAAACTTTTTTAACTAATTACATTTGTTTGCTAATAAAAATTGTAAATTTTACAAAAATTATTCATTGTAAATAATTATCTTTTACAATTTTCATTAAAAAATAAAAAATTATTTTTTACAATTTCCATTAAGAAATAAAAAATTTCAGATACATTTTTTAAAGTCGATCTTAAGAAATCGATGCGCAATTAGATATATGCTTTAATTTGAAAAATAGTTTAGGAAATAATAATAACACAAAAGCTTCAGTTCATCACAAAAAATTATATATATTTCACATTTTTTTATAATTTTTAATAATAATAATTTTTGTGTTATTATTACTTAATACAAATCGAAATCCCAAAGTTTTGTTTTTGTCCTATAGCTGTCAAGAGCGCAGCAATTAATTGAACATAAAAAATTCGAAATTAGAAGAAGTTTATTTTATTTTTTTCCTATTTGTTTATAACAATTGTTGTTATTTAAAACAAATTGTGATCAAAATCTAACAAATATTTTATGTTTAAAAGCATGATTATAGGTTATATTTGCAATCTTTTTAATGAAAATACAAAAAAATGATCAACTGTTAATGTGAATCATTAATGTTTAAATCTTCATTATAACTGAAATATTTAATAAACACTGATTTTAATTTGTAAAAAGTAAAAAGAAATTTTTAATCAACAAAAAAGTAACACAAACATAACCTTAAAGTGATTTGCTTCTAAGGTCCCTTTCTTCAGATCACGACACATGTATAATTATTTTGAAAAAATCTTTTTATTTTGTGACTTTAGTAACATTAAAATAATTCCTGCAGAATATTACAATTTTTTAAAATTAGTCGGCGATCACTTTAAGTGGAAATAAAATGGATTGACTCTATAGCGTCTCCTGGAACTACAAGAAATAGTTAAAAAGTAGTTAAATTTATCAATTTTTTGTGCATGATCTGCCCAAAAGGTTTTATATTCAAAGCGAGAGTGATTTTTGATAGATAATAGCATTTTGGACAATCCAAAGGCGAGTCACTTTGACGAATCTTAAGAGATATTTTCGAGTGGCAACTGCTGAGTTGAATATATAGTAGAGAACTAGAAAAGAAGGGACAAATCGTTCAAGAAGGCAATGGCATTTCATTGGATTGACATTCCTTCTATTCAGTGGTCCACAGACTTTCATGGAACTTCCAAACCAAATATGTGTGTTATGTGGGGTGAAATAAGTGCGAAAATAAACGCTTAACGAGGCGAAGATTGACTTTGACAATAGGTGAGCCACTCGAAGAGGGCCAACCCCCTGGTCTCTTTAAAAAAAAAGGTTCTTAGGACTCACAATAGCCTTGAAATCAATACCAAGACTGTTGCAACCTTCTCACTTTCTTTCTCGAAAGTTTTGTCATTCATGGTGACAATGGAACTACAAAACACTCGAGGACAATAGACCTGGCCGTCTGGAAATTCGCAGGTTGACTTCTTTTCGACGATAATCTCACTTGGAATGATGATGGGATAGTGATGTTTTTAGGGTGGGGAAGAGAAGAAAGTCTCTTATATATAAGGGAAGATTCGATGCCTATAACGTTGTCACCTGCCCCCACAGAGATTGAATACAAACAAATTTTCTATAGATGCCCTATGAAAATCTAATTTTCAGGAAAAAAAAAGTGCTTATAAAGAGGAGTATAGACATTGTGAACAGAATGAAGACATCACGCCAGGGCCAATTCATTTGGAAAATTCTGAGTGCTCCCTTTTCATTGCATTCAGAAAGTGAAGTCAATTTTTTTGATGTTTTTATAAAGGCACTCTTCCCGGTAGAGAGAGAGAGAGAGGAGACACAATGTGTCGGGCATTTGGAAACTTATTATCAAAGCGAATGACAGTCAATTTTACAGATCGTGGTCCCTAAATGATAGAAATTTTCAAATTTAAATGTATAATAAATCAGACTCTTACATTTCTTCTCAATTGTAATGAGTTTTATATTATAGACCCCTTTTCAAGCTTTTTTGGGTCTTGGAAAAGAATGAGGGTTTGAGGACTTTGCGATTCATATGTATTTCCTTGGAATTATACCAGTATCTAAACATTTTAACATAATGTATGTAATAATTTAAAAAGTTGGAATTTGATCTGTAATTCTTCCAGTATCTGAAATGATAATAATCATGTTTGTCTGACAAAAATCAAATGAACTATTGTAAATAGAAATGATTTTTTAAATCCATTTAGTCCCAAATGTCCGTATTTCTTTGTACAAGTTTGAGCTTTCCGTTCTACGAGTTACGAATTTGGAAAAAATCGGGACATAGGTTTTTTTTTTAGATTTGAGTGTCCTCTTTTAGAATCTGAAAGAAAATTTCAATTTCAATTTAATCAAAAAAAGTTGTAATTGTTTAAACAAAAAAAGCAGTTTTTTAAAGTGTTTTTTGTCATTAAAATTAGATTATTTACTTGAATTCGGTTGGGAAAAATCCGGGACAAGAAAATTCGCGTCCAAAATGTTGGGACTATCAAATAGGCATAATGCCGAAATTTTTTTTTCTAATTTTAAAATGGCGCCCCCAAAATGGCCGCCAAAATATTGAAATTTGTGAAAAATAATGTTAAAAAATATTAACAGTATTTTTTTCAACTTTTATGCTTTATTTAAATAAAAAAATGTTGTTTCAACAAAAAAATTGTTATCTGATATTATTTAACAATAATTTAAACATTTTTTTATAAACAATTTAAAATCTGTGGGCCAAAATGGTAAACAAATTTTTATTTTTATCAATTCTCATTTCTTTTTGCAGTAAAAATGAATAATAAAAGTTAATAACTTAATTTAAACTTTTTTACAATGTTTAAGAATGTTATAAACAATTTTTATAAACAATTTGCAAAACATGAAATTTTTGTTCTTTTGCAATTAAAGTGTTGCTAATGGTTCAAACTTTCATTTAACGTTATTTAACAATATTTAAAAATGTTATAAACAATTTTTATAAATAATTTGAAATTCGTGGGCCAAAGTGGTATAAAATTTTTTTATTTTTATCAATTCTCATTTCTTTTTGCAGTAAAAATGAATAATAAAAGTTAATAACCTTATTTAAACTTTTTTACAATGTTTAAGAATGTTATAAACAATTTTTATAAACAATTTGCAAAACATGAAATAGAATCCTAGAAAAAAATTATTTTTTGATTATATTACGTTCTCTTGCAATCAAAGTGTTGCTAATGGTTCAAACTTTTATTTAACGTTATTTAACAATATTTAAAAATGTTTTAAACAATTTTCATAGAAAAAACAGTTCAGGGAAGGGAAAATATGTGTTTTTTCACCTTTTGCTTGGTTTTTCATCAGAATTATAAAAATTGTTTATAATATTCTTAAACCTTGTAAAAAATTTTGAATTAAGTGATTAACTTTTATTATTCATTTTTACTGCAAAAAAAATGAGAATTGATAAAAAGAAAAAAAATTTATACCACTTTGGCCAACGAATTTCAAATTATTTATAAAAATTGTTTATAACATTTTTAAATATTGTTAAATAATATTAAATGAAAGTTTATCTCTTTAACAAAGATTTGGATTAGAAGAGTGCAATATATAATAAAAAAATGCGTTTTTTCTATTATGGTAATTCATATTTAACTAATTATTTATAAGAATTGTTTATAACATTTATATACATTGTTCACAAATTTTTTATAAGCATTAGATACTTTAGTTTCCTGTTTAATGACAAAAGAAAACTAGTGGAATAGAAAAGAAGTTATTTTCCACTCTGAAAATATTTTTTATAACAATTGTTTATAAAAATTGTTTATAACATTTTTAAATATTGTTAAATAACGTTAAATGAAAGTTTGAACCATTAGCAACACTTTAATTGCAAAAGAACGTAGTATAATCAAAAAATAATTTTTTTCTAGGATTCTATTTCATGTTTTGCAAATTGTTTATAAAAATTGTTTATAACATTCTTAAACATTGTAAAAAAGTTTAAATTAAGTTATTAACTTTTATTATTCATTTTTACTGCAAAAAGAAATGAGAATTGATAAAAATAAAAATTTGTTTACCATTTTGGCCCACAGATTTTAAATTGTTTATAAAAAATGTTTAAAATATTGTTAAATAATATCAGATAACAATTTTTTTTGTTGAAACAACATTTTTTTATTTAAATAAAGCATAAAAGTTGAAAAAAATAATGTTAATATTTTTTAACATTATTTTTCCAAATTTCAATATTTTGGCGGCCATTTTGGAGGCGCCATTTTGAAATTAGAAAAAAAAATGTTCGGCATTATGCCTATTTCATAGTCCCAACATTTTGGACGCGATATTTTCTTGTCCCGGATTTTTCCCAACCGAATTGGAGTAAATAATCTAATTTTAATGACAAAAAACACTTTAAAAAACTGCTTTTTTTTGTTTAAACAATTAGAACTTTTTATGACTAAATTGAAATTGAAATTTTCGTTCAGATTCTAAAAGAGGACACTCAAATTTAAAAAAAAACCTATATCCCGATTTTTTCCAAATTCGTAACTCGTAGAACGGAAAGCTCAAACTTGTACAAAGAAATACGGACATTTGGGACTAAATGCGGGTTAATCACTTGTGAGAAATGGATGTAAATTTTGATCTTATTGGATTTTTGTCGTTAGATCCTTTTTTGCGTGGATATAAATTTTTGTTGTGGAAAAATTTTGAAAGTCTGTAAGAAACAAAGATATATTTCACAAAATGATTGGATATAAATCGTTGTTGTCCTTCTATCATGGCTTACACGGCTATTCTCTTGCTGAAGTTAGGTACCGATAATCAACTGTAATTACCAGCTGGTTAACGAGAGAAGGTGGCGTAGGAATCATCGTCGATAATTGTGCTTGACTGCAATACTGGCAACATGTCTTTTTCGTCATATCTCTTTTTTTTCACTGGAGTTTCTCTTTCCCTTTTCAATGTGAGCGGTAGGCAACATAAATCTCAATGGCGTTTCTTTAGTGCGACGACCGTATAGCCCTGATCGCGTACAAAGGGGCGAGACAAGTTGGGTATATTGTAGAATTTTCTGCCCAATAAAGTATGACTCGAGGCTGCGCCATGTAACGGCATCGGCAATAATCGGCCATCCTCATGAGGAACGACCATATTTCCCTCCCTTTTTCTCTGTGTTATTTCCTCTTTCTCTCAACAACAACAACAACAACATCAACAATAACAACAGCTCGTGTGTGCTGAAAAGCTTTCTATGGATTTTATGACGTGGCATCTCTGCGTGACCAGTCGAATAGTCCGCGAAGACTCAATATTACGTTTTCATTATTGCCATTGGAATTTCACACTGAATTCAACCCGAACAGATTCACAAAATTCAGGCGTCACACACAATACACAAAAAAAAAGTTAAAAATCCATTTTATATATCTCTCCCGCAGACACGCGTCTCTTTTTATGTCGACATTTGTCGCCCTTCTCCTCTGCGCCATTAAATATACAATTCATCATGATATTAATCGATGAGTTTTCTTCCACGTGAGAAGATTTACTTTTTGAAAATTGTCCATTCTTTAAAATTATGTATTTTGGAAAGTAATTTATGTTCATTGTACAAGTTTCTATGGAGATTTTATTGTATTTTCATATTGAATTATTAAAAAAAAAAGTGGCGTGTTTTTATTAGTCCCTTGTGTAGATTTATTCCTTATATATATGATTCCTTTGAAAATTATCTTTCTTATTAGTATATATACTATTCCCATTCTGAGCCCAAGTAGCATGTAATATTACTGTAATGGCACTCTAATGTTAATAATATTATAGTAATTTCCAAATATCTGTTTAAGGTAATAATTACAAGTTACAGTGACATTACATGGTAATATTATAGTTTTGTCCTACCTATTATATCCGCCATTTTGAATTTTAAAAATCTGATGTCAGATTCATACTCAGCAAACCCAAAAACCCCCAAGGAATGAATTTCAGGTACATTTAGATAATTTTTAAATTTTTGTCCGCCATATTGAATCCGCCATTTTGAATTTTGGAAATCTGATAGTAGATTCGTAATCCGCGATCCCAAAAACTCCCGAGTAACGAATTTCAAGCCGTTTTAATACGCAGAAGTATGAATATCAGTTTGTTAACTTTAAGAATGTTTTTCTCGAAAACTTGATTTAGGACGTAAGGTCCCTTTTAACATTTCAAGTCGCAAATATGAAATAAATTTTGTAGAATAAAATAGTTCTGGCTTAATATTTCTGAAGTGTGCCACTATAATGTTTCCATAGAGAGCTTATTTTTATATGGTCACATCAATAATTTTAAAGTATCAAAATATAGCTCCAAAGTTGATTTTGAAAAATTTTAATTGTTTGAAAAGTTATTGTTGAAACAATTTTTTAACAACAAATATTTAAAAAAAAAAGTTTCTACCATTTTGCTTGATGGATTTTAATAAAATTTTATTTGACTAAAAATACAATAATCATGCTTTCAAAGAAAAAACATGTATTCCATTTTGATCGTAGTTTGTTTAAAATAGCAACAATTGTTTTAAACAAATAGAAATAAAATAAAATTCTCCTCAATTTCGTATCTTTCCTGCTTATAATTATGATTCTCCTTTCTATTATATATATTTATAAAAAAAGAAAAAAATGTGTATATTGTATTTTTAAATGAAAGGATATTTCATTGCGCATCGACTTTTAACAAAATGTTTCTTATTTGTTATAAACAATTTAACACAGAAAAAATTGTTTAATCAAACTTTTATATATTATTTGTTTCTGAGTATATTTTATTTTTCAGAATACATATATATTTAAAAAAAGACTTATCAAAATACTAAAAGTTAACATAAATTTCGTATTTTTTATAACTTTAGTAATAACAATTATAAATAAATATAAAATATATGATTTTTTTATGACGAATTGAAGCTTGTGTGAAGTTATTAAATAGCATTATAATTAGTTACATTTGAGTCTATTTTAAAGTAAAATAATTAAAAACCTATCATCTTATTGTTTAAATAATTTAAATCAACAAATGGATAACTATTTGTTAATATATCATATTAGATGTTCGTTAGTTTTACAAAATATATCTATAGAAAAATCCACTTAAAGTTGTAGTTTCGTAAATAAATTTAAAAACATTATTAATTGTTTACAATGATCAATTTTTTATTAATTGTATGTTTTGTTATTACAAAAGTAATTAAAAATATAAAATTGATATTAATGTTTAGTACTTTAATAAATATTCTTATTGAGTATATGTTTTTTAAGAAATAAAATGTATACTCAGAAACAAAAAATGAAAGATTTGAATGGAATTGTTTTTAACAAATAAGAACCATTTTTAAAATAATTTTCTATTGCTGGAAAATATTTGTTGAGAGTTTATTAATTAATTACCTTTATTTGTCATTAAATATTGTAAACTTTACAAGAATTATAGCTCATGAGTGAAAAAATATTTTTTGTAATTTTCATTAACAAATAAAAATGTTTAGATATTACATACATTTTTTCAAAATCAGTCTTAAGTAATCGATGCACCATTTAATATGTTTTTATATAAAAAATAGTTTATTAAATTTCAATAAAAATTGAAACACTAAATTTGTTTTGTCCAAAGTCGTGTTTTTGCCCTACTGCCAAAGTTTGATTGCGCAACCGCAGCACAATCACAAAAATATTAATAACTTTTGACTTATAATATGCATTATATTAAGTTTTTTTAAACTCGTAATGAAAATGAGAATCATAATTAACCAGAAAAGATACGAAAATAGGGGGAGAAGTTTATTTTATTTCTATTTATTTATAACAATTGTTGCTATTTTAAACAAATGATGATCAAAATCGAACACATATTTTTTCTTTGAAAGTATTGATTTATTGTATTTTTACTCAAAACAAATTTTATCAAAATCCATCAAGTAGAAGGTTAGAAATTTTTTTAAAATAATATTTGCCGCTTACAAATTATTTATAACTTTCAAAACAATTGAAATTTTGCAAAATCAACTTTAGGGTTATATTTTAATACAAAAATACAATAAAATTATTGATGTGACATGTAGAATGCTATTTAACGAAAAATTAGTCGCACACTTCAGAAATGTTGAGCCTTCTTGAAAATTAAGTTTAATAAAAGGTTCATTTACCAAAGTTTCGAATAATAATTCTTCTTTTACTCTGTATCTTTCACTGAAATTGTTCAAAAAGAAAATAAACGAAACAATTTACTTTGAAAGAAGAAAAATTAATTAAATATAGATAGTTGAGAGAATTAATAACGATTAATAATTAGAATAATTAATTAAAATTAACGAGAATAATAATGGCTAATTATTTTAGAGAAAGAGTAATTATAGAGATGAGAGAATTGAAGACTTTTCCGAAATCGAATGATTGTACATCCGGTGGAGCGGACAAGAGTAATCAGGTAAAGAGGTAGTACATTGGAAGGGCGTGCCGTGGAGCTCTAAAAGTCTCGGACAGCTGCGGTAATAACTCTATCCGCTTACAATTGCCTAGACCTCCATAAACAACCTGAGACATACGTACACGTTCACATATTCTCTCTCTATATATACTCGCCTTATGTTCTTCTCTTCATTTAAACCAATACCTTAACGATGCAGAAATGAAATTTTCATATACACCTCCTCACCATTTTTCACCTTATCTCACATCGAATTCATAACCAACTCTGCTATCTCCATCAACACACAAAACTTTCTCCGTGATTGCTATTTTCATAGTAATCTCACTCTAATTACACAGATTTGTGTTTTACGCGCATCTTCCGGTCAGTATATACAGTTATATTTGAGAAATTTACATTTTCAGAGTTTTGTAAATTAAATTTGTGGCGAAAATAAAAACTTATTGAAACAAATGTTTACTTACTACAGAAACCTTAGAATTTAAATTTCAATCCTTGACGTTTTCCATGTAAAATATTTCTTTTGCGTGAAGCTAAAGTTTATTAGGTTTTTGGAAAAATAAATTTTTTTAAGCATTACAACTATTAGTTTATGAATATTTATCGTTTATTATTATTTTATTAATATTATTTTTATTATTTTAATAATTTATTTGTTATTTGTTATAGGTATAATTTTATTTTAGTATTTTAATTTTGTATATTTTTTTGGATAGACTCCGTGAAGAGGAAATCATTTAGATTTCGGAACGTTGGAGTAAATAAATATTTTATTCATTGTCCGAATGTTTTCGTTTAATTTTCCTTAATTTGTAAAGGATCTCGGACGACAAAGATTACTTTGATAAATATGATGTTGTTTTCCAAAAATTTCAGAATTTATCTTCCCAGAAACTCTCAAGGGTTTTCCATCTTGAATATAATTTTTAATTTAATTTGAATTTTGACTATTTAGGGAAAATGACCCTTTTTATACTTTGTATACGGTAGTGTATAACATGCAATAATTATAAAATATTCCTTGACAATATTGCCTCTTATATCATAAACTATTGCACTCGGTTAAAAAATGTATAATATATCCGCAGAAAAATTATTTTCGACAAATAAGGATAATATTACTTATATAGGCGAAATGAAACTGTACTTCACTTTTAATTTACACACCTTTCTTACAAGAAGCATAAAAGTTCATACAATGCGGTTGTTGATCGCGCGTGCAAAGTATCTCTCGTTCTCACTCTGTTTTTTCTTTATCTTAGCAATTACTGAGATTATTTATGTTTAATGTTCAGAACTCCGCGCTGTAATAAATAAGGATTGGTCTGGGCCATTAAGTCGATATTCACAGTGATATTTTCTCACTCGTGCTCATCTGCAGCCTTGTTCGCGCCCACGAACGCGCGGCGGGCATTAATGTTGTGCAACCAATCTTTTGGAGTAAAAATGTCATAGTTTATCCCACCCTCTTGATTGTATTGTGTAACAACTTATAAAATACTGTTTTTTTATATATTCATTTATTATATACATACTCGTCTTGTTTGCCTATATATGCACTACAAAAAACCCAGTCTTTATTTTTCTTGCAGAGCTTAAAGGGAGACAATTGTTAAACGCCATAGAAAGTGGTGTGAATTAAGAGCTTACCGAAGTGATCAATTATAAACTCATTATTAAATTTATAACAGGAACCATATTTAGAAATTAACTTAAGCACCACTGAAGTAATCTGGAGCAAAATCTAAGCATTTGCCGAAAAGAACTGTAACACATAACCCAAATATGTTACTCTTGAAAAGCAGAACATACTTTTCTTGGATTTTTCAACCAAACCAGTCGACGCTGTTTTTAAAATACTTTTTCCAACTATTCAATATAGTTCTTAACATTTTTTGTGACAATAATATTCTTCCAGATATCCAAATGCTACTGGATAAGATAATATAAATAAATTTATCACTCGATTGTGTTAATTTAATTTTCTAAATTTAAAGATCATAAGATCGGAAAACAACAACATTATTACTGATTGGTACAGAAAGGATACTTATTCAGAAAGACTATTATAAACTATTACTCGAATCATTCAATACAACATAAAATTGCAATTGTTGAGAATCTAGTTGATACTGCTTTGATGCTTTCCGATAAGAAATTTCATAATAAAAACCTTAACTTAGTAAAACTGGACTTAAAACTTAATAATTATCCGGATGAATTTATTAACAAACATGTGAATAAAAGAATTATTGAAATTAATAATAGAAAATTTTCAAATAACATTAGTAATAACAACAATAATAATGCACTAGTTAAAAAAACTTATTTATGAAGTATCTCGGACGTTAAAGACTATTTAATTAATTAATAAAAATCGTTGACTGAAGTCAATGACAACTTAGGGTCATCTACTGGACAAAATTTCTGACCAAATAAGAAATCAATAAAACGCTGAAACGTACATATAGTATTTTCATCAGTCAAAAAAGTATCTGCTTGAACTGAAACAATCCTAGACTCGGACCAAAAAATGGGAATATTTCTTACTTGATGCTATCTGATCATAACCTGCGTTGAAGTTAATTTTTCGAATACAGTGTGTTTGCTTAAAAACGAATCAATTCTCGAATTCAGATAAACATTTCTGATTGCAATGTTATTAACATCTTGAAAATCAAAAGACAATCGCAAAGCCCCATCTTTCTTCTTCACAACCACATGTGCTGTACTCCATCCCCTGAAAGCTCTACTCTCAATAATCCCTTGTGACAACTTCTTGACTTCATTGATCAAGCAATGCGAAATCATTTATGACATTTTCTTGGGTCGGTGTTGAATCTGTCACGTTGATAGTGTGTTCAGTCAAGTGTGTTACCCCCCACGTTGTTTCCCTTGTGGTGTATATCTATTATCCACCAATAGCTGCCCTGTTGGACACTCTCTTCCTTATTCAACTCACGAATCCTATACACTAATAGGGGAATAGGTTATCGGTTGTGGGCACCCTTTTGTTTTTGATTCATAACATGTGTCCAAGAACATATATGTATATATGTATTTAAAGTTAGGGTTATTCATTAATAACGTAAAGAAGATTTTTTTCAATTTGCCTTCTCTCTTCCTCCATATAAGGACATATCAGATTTCTCTGACCCCTCGGCACTGAAGCTTAACTGCACAGCTACTGGCTATATGAACACGGATGGGCATAAAAGTATCGTTACTATGGAATTTTCGTGCTGCGGATCATGAAACTCTTAAAATTCATATTAAACATTATTAAATGTTGGAAGAAATTACATATGATTATAATGACGACGATATTTCACGATCTGTCAAAAAATAAGAATTGTGTCTATAGCCTTTCTAAAAGACTATAGCAATAGTTTCACTTCAATCGGTTATATCGTTTTCCCGTAACCGTTATTAATTAAATTTTTAGCTTAACAGCATACACTTTATTATATTAAACTAAATTATATTATATTAAATTATATTAAATTTGCATTTGTTTATAAATATTTGCTCTCAATTTTTATTACAATAGTTTACTTAAAAAAATTATTCATAACATTAATTAATGGCACTATAAACTATTTCAAACTTTTATCATTCATAAATTTCTAAACACTAACAAGACCACTATTGATAAATGTATTTTTGCTCAAATGGAATTGTCGCAAAACAGTATAATGAAAAAATTCTTCTATAAATAGAATTTGTGGAGAGACGAATACTCTTTGGTTTATTTTGTTACTCTCTTCAATAAATTTAAATCCTCGTTACGAATAGTTAACACTTTTCAAAATCAACAAAATGTGGATTAGTGCGTAAAATTTTGTTGTTATTTTGGTATTATTTCATATACATTGTGGAATATTTATGTTAATAAATATGTATTAATAAAAAAAAATATTTGTCATAAATAAATCATACTTTTTATTATAACCTTTCCAAAGCTAGGTTTATCTCCACCGATTCAATTCAATAATTTTATCGAACTTGCTATATTGAAGGGTTTTTTGGGTCGCTGATTTTAAACCTGACATTAAATATTGCAAAATACAAAATGGTAGATCCAATATGGTGGGCAAAAAATTAGAAATCAATAAGATTGTCTTACAACTTGTTACACGAATTTTTAAATTGTTACTTCAAATTATAATGCAGCGAACCCAAAAACCCCGGAGTAACAAGTTACAAGTAAATCTTACTGAATTTTAATATTTTCGTTCGCCATAAATTTTGATTTTAAGGAACAACTCCTTGAAGGATAATTCATAATGTTGATTTATAAATTTTATAATAATTTTTTTTTAAATTATTAGTATCTTTTGAAATAAAAAGTTGGGAAATTTTTGTTTTTTAATTACAATTTGTAACAACTTTTTTTTCTATTTTAAAGTAATAAAAAAAATATGTATGAAGAATTTGTGTATTTCATGATAACAATTTTTATGTTTGTTGTATACGCACGTGTACTTTCTCATATAACAATCATGTCTATTTACAATTCCAATTTTTTTTTATTAAAAAACAAAATATTTAATTTCATTTAAAGAATTTCTTTAATAAGATTTAATTTGTTAACTATAATGAAAAATTAAATTAATTAATTAATAAATAATAATAAATTAAATTAATTTTTAATTAATGAAAAAATTTGCATAATTTCTTTTTTATTATTTAAAATTGAAGAAAAAATAAAGTAATTTGAACTGTTTATATTTCTCCAACAAATTTTTTTTCTAAACTTCCATTTTGTAATCAATTTTGACAATCATATTGTTTTTATAAAATTTGTATTATTTTTTTTCATAATTTCTATTTATTTATCACAATTTTTTTAACAAAATCAGAACATTATATTTCTAACAAAATTTGAAAATTATTTTAAAAAATGTTAAATGTTATTAAAAAATGATTAAAAAATTGGAATAATTTCCTAATTTTTTAAACATAATCTTTAATAAAATTTTGATTTTTTTAGAGATAGATGAAAAATGTTTTGGCTGAATTAACTTTTTGAATACAATTTCTTTTTTACATTTAATACTGAAAATAAATAAGAATAAAAACTGTATAGCTTTAATTAACTATCAATTGCAGTATTTTAATAGTTGACAAAGATTAATGATTAATTAATAATGAATGAGAATATAAATTGTAATTTTAATTTGTAATCATAATTGTATTTTTTTAACAATTCAAATAGAATGTGAACGCGCGCTTTAGCGCACGTATCCTATGCTACAATCTATATTTAAAAAAGTTCGTGATCCGTTAATCTGTTCGCAGTTTGAAGTTAGAGAAATTATGCAATTTTCTTTTCTTCTTTCAAAAAAAAAAAAATTTATAATCTTGTAATAATAATTTATAAATCATCATCACGCAAACTTCTGTCATTTTTTATACAGAAAAAAATTAAAGTTGCTGTTTGTTTATTTATTTCTTAACTTTTTTATAATTTTTCTTTTCAAATATTTAAAACTTTCAAATTAATGTATTGAAAATCATCAAATTATTGCAAAGAATTTTTTCAAAAAATTTAATAATAATAGAATTCCTTCACAATATTTCACTATTTAGGAAAATAACATAATTCTCGCGGAGAATTTCGTTAAAATTTTAAAAAATTCTAATTAAATTCTTTTTGCAGAATGTCTTTGAATTTTTTGTCAAATAATGGAGTTTCTTTAAAAAATTTAATTAAACGTTTTAAAAATAATTGAAATTTTATGAAGAATTTTTTTAAATTGTATTAAAAATAATTGAATTCTTGCGAAAAATTTTACTATTAAAAATAATTTAATTAATTCGAATTATTTAGAAAATCTTGTTGAAATTTTAGGAAATATTGGAATTCTTTCGTAAAATTTCATTAAAATTTTTGAAAATATGAACAGTAATAAATAATCTTGTACTTAAAAAGTGATTTTTTAAAAATTTTGATTATAAAATTATTTTAAAAACTTATGTTTGTTAATAACAAATTTTGTAATATGTAATATTTAGGGCCCTTATGCACCTCTTTTTGACTTATACGTCAAAAAATAGGTCAAATTTGACGTATAAGTTTTGACGTAATGTAATTATTATTATTATAACAAAAACAATTTTTATTTCAATGAATTACATTATAATTGAATGAATATACATTATTTATTATATTATATTATATGAAACTATTCAACAAACATATATTAAAATTTTTAATAAAATGATTTTTAAAAACCTACGAAAGATTTTCAATTGACTATAATTAAATTCCAAGTAAAAAAGACTATATAATATCTGATTCATTAATATTGATCGAAACGTATAAAACTCGAAATTCCCTTGTAAATAACAAATCAATCATTCAATAAAAGTCCCTTCATTTTAATCCTCAAGAATAAGAAAAATTGTTGTTCAAGGTGAGAATAATTTTTATGACTCCCTATGTAAATAGCATTCAGGGAAAAATGATTAGAGGGTCACACACATTGAGGGTCAAATTAGCCATTGCTTGACTGGAATGCACATAAATACATCCTGAGCAATATGCGCCTATCTTCCACTTTTTCTAGCTTATTTCATTTTCTACTTTTGCATATATTGTTGCATCGAGTTGATTGATAATCCTTTTCAGCATAAAGAGTAAAATATTCGCAAAGAAAGTAATTGTCTTTTGCTTTAAAGAGTGGAAATAAATGTGAAATTTGAAGGTATATCGAATGAAAAGAATTGAAAGTCTTATGGAAAGATGGAAGGCGCGCGGAGAGAATGAGTTGAAGAAAAAGGAAGAAATGAATGAGAAGTTGCTGAAGTGGAGAGGGAGAGGAACAAATGAGTACGATGAGTTACGGCTCACGTAAATCAGTCGCAAAAACCTGCTGGCACGTCCGAACCTCCCCATGACCGAGAAATTTAATAATCCAACTAATGGGTTCGCGTTCGCTTATTATAGATATACATATACCCCGCACCTTAAAAGACAGAATAAAAAAAAAGAAAAAAAAAAAAAAAAAAAAGAAAGAAATAGTCGTCGAAGAAGCGAGAGGACCTTAAACCCTAGAAGCACATCTAATCGAACAAAATAAAGAGAGTCTCGTTTCATAATCGCTGAAAAATGTCTTTCTTTATCGTTCATGCTTACATTTTAATCCGTGGTAATCAACAAGTCAAAATTATCATTCGGCAAATTTAGTACACCTTAAATCACGCAAGTTTCATACCATAACTTATAAATTTAAATATTTTATTCTCTCACATATACAAAATGTCAAAAATTATAAAAATATATCATGGAAATTTTCGTTTTGTTATGTTATAGAGGGCATTATAATTATTAGTATATATGATTCTATTAGAGTATTAATAGATCGAATGTAATACTATAAAAACCACAAGAAGCAACTTTTTAAAACATCATAGGGCTCGAACTAGGTCCGTAAATCCCGTAAAAGTCCGAAACTTTGCTTGAAGTCGCGTAAAAGTCCGTTTTCAAAAAAAAGGTCCGTAAAGTCCGTAATTCGGTTGAAAAAGATCCGTAAATTACGTAAATTATACGATATAATTTGGATAATTTTAGAGAAATTATAAATGATTGAAGGAATTCAATTATTTTCAAAAGTAATAAAATTCTTCGCAAAAATTCAATTATTGTAAACAATTTCAAGTCATTTTAATTTAAGTAATTTTTAAAGAAATACTTATTATGACACATAACTGAAAAACTAATTATAATTAAATTTTCAAAATATATTATATTTTTAAACTTTAAAGTATATAAAAAAAAACTTTAACAAATTTTGATACTAATTTCAAATTTGGCATCAGATTTTCAAAATTGAAAATAATTAAACTTTCTTGTACGAGGAAAATTGAATTACACAAAAATTGTTATCTGATACCTATAAATAAAAAAAAACTTCATTACGAAAATTTTAATTATTCTAAAGAATAGAGAAGGTAAAAAAATTATTAGCTATATATAGGTATTTAACTTTCCGAACAAAGAATATAAACAATATTTTTTTAGAGAATTTCCACTACTTTTAATTCGCTAATATTGAAAAATTCACTTTTATTTAACAAAATTTTATGCAATTTATTTTTCCCAATAATTCAATTACTTTTAATAATTATAAAATTTTACATGTAAATTCCATTTTTTCAAAAAAAATGTTGATTAAATTCTAAGCATGAATTTAATTATTTTCATAATCGTAAAATTCAGTTACTTTCATAAATAAAGTTTTTGACAAGAATTCAATTATTTAAACTAATAAAATTTTCATAACATTTAAAAATTCATTATTTAAAACAATGTTCATAAAATTCTTATGAAGATTTCAATTCCTTTCAAAAGTAATAAAATTTTCAAAAGAAATTCAATTTTTTTAAAAACATTTTAATAAACTTTTCTGCAATAATTCAATTATTTTCAAAAATTTAATAAAATTATTCGAAAGAAATTAATTGTTTTAAATATAATTTTAATAAAATTTTTTTTTAAATAATAAAAAAAATTACTTTCGAAAATTCAATTATTTTGAGATACTTAAATAAAATTCTTTTCAAAATTAAATGATTTTCATAAATAACAATATTCATCACAATAAGTCAATTATTATTAAAAGTAATAAATTTCTTCTTGAAAATTCCATTATTTTAAAAAATTCTAATCAATCGTTCGCAAGAATTCAATTATTTTTATAAATAATAAAATATTTTTTTGGCAAATCCAATTATTTTCATAAATAATAAAATGTTTTTTTGGCAAATCCAATTATTTTCAAAAAAATTTAATAAAATTTCCCACCGACATTCAATTATTGCCAAATTTTTAAATAGAATTCTTTGTAAAATTTAATTATCTTTAAAAACTTTTTACATTTCAATGATTTTCAAAATCTACTATTTTTATAAAATAACCAAACAGAATTCAATTATTCTAAAAAATTTATGATAAAATTCTAAGAAAAAATTCAATTATTTTCATTAATTTTAATAAAATTCTTTCCAAGAATTCAATTATTTTCCAAATTTCATTCAATTCAAGAATTTCATAAATTACGAAGTTCTTCAAAAAAACGTCAATTTTTCTTAAAATTTATAAAATTCTTCAGAAAATTTCAACTATTTTCAAAATTTTTTTAAAAATTCTTCGCAAGAATTTAATTATTTTAATAAATAATAAAATATTTCAAGAAAATTCAATTATTTTCATAAATAACAAAATTTGCCTAAAGAAATCAATTATTTTTGTAAATAATAAAATGCTTCTGAAAAATTCAATTATTTTTATAAATAAAAAAATATTTTCATTGAAAATTCAATTATTTTCAAAATTTTTCCTCAATTCAATGATTTTTAATAGGTATTTATGCTATTCTAATAAAATTTTCCAAAAGAATTCAATTATTTAAAAAAAATCTACTAAAATTCTACACAAACCTTCAATTATTTTCAAAAAAAAATAACAATTTTACAGGAATTTCATTATTTACAATTTTTTTTTATAAATTTCTTCGCAATATTCAATTATTTTCATAAATAATAAAATTTTTACAGGTATTTAATTTTTTTGGCTAATAATAAAATTCTGATTAGGAATTCAATTATTTTGATGAATAATAAAGCTAATTGCAGAATTTCAATTATTTTCAATACAATTTTAATCGAATTCCTCGAAAATGTAATTATTCTTAAAAATTTTATTAAAATTTATCAAAAAAATTTAATTATTTTAAGAACCTTTGCTACAATTAATTTATTAGAATTTAAACATTATTTTTAATATAATTTTTTGATAAAATTTTATTAAAGAATAAAATTATTGCATTCAAAATTTTTAAAACAATTCTTTGCGTAAATTATCAATTATCTTTATAAATAATAAAATTCTTCTCTGAAATTGAATTATTTTCGAAAAATTTAATAAATTTCTTGGCAAAATTTCAATTATTTTTTCAAAAAATTTTCCCTACTTTAATTATTTTTAATATCTATTTTAATAAAATTTTGCAAAAGAATTCAAATTATTTGAAAATTGATTGATACAATTCTTTAAAAGAATTCAGTTTTAAGAAACATATATAATTATTCAATAAATTGTTTTTTTGTATTTAAATAATGAAATTTTCGTAGAATTTTCTTAGAAAAATTGATTTAAAAATGTATTTCAGTTTAAATTTTAGATTATAATTGAATATTAAAAGTATTAGAGCGTAAAGTTTTAGAAATAATTAAATTTTGAAAAGGTTTCAGATTCAAATCTTTGAAAATTTGAATTTTTCATATTTTTAACTAAGTAACAATTCTGTGGAATTAATTTTTTTGAGAAATTTTAATTGCAAATTTTTTTTTATATTATTTGAAGTTTTTATTTTCTAATACACATTTAATTGAAGAATTTACAAATAATTGAAAAATCGAATATTGTAAAGAAATGGATTTGAAAATTGTTAAAGAACTTTTTCGAAAATTATTAAAAATAATCGATTTTAAGAAGAATTTGAGTTAAAAATTCTTGAAAATAATAATTGAATTGATAATGATTTTATCACTCTATCTTTAATTATTATAAAACATGAAGCAATCGATCGCTCCGAGTCGAAGACTCGGAGTTATCGATATCTTCATGTTTTTTTAGTTATGAAAAAATTTAATTTATAGTTTTAAGTAAAATGTTCTCTTATATATTGTTGTTAGTAAATGGTCCGTAATTCTTTATTTTTGGTCCGTAAAGTCCGTATTTTTAAATACTTTCACTGGTTCGCGCCCTGAAACATGGTTAACATGCGGTAGAAAAATAAATGCGTCGCAAAGAATCTCTATAAAATTAAAGAAAAATCAACATAGGTCTCAGAACATTGTTTGATTCCTAAGGTCCAAAAATGGAAAGAGTATGGGAAAAATTTAAATTAGAAAAATATAACGAACACTACTTTTTGAGGATGAATGTAAGGTTTAAACGAAGTCAGCTTCGTACAACAATAACAGATATTTATTCACTATTCACATTTTGGTATAAGTTACATATTTTGACAAACAATGTCAAACAATTTGTAGGTGTTGTCAATAATATTTTACGAATTAACTTAAAGACGAAATGAAATAACACATTCCGTGGGCAAAAAATTGATTAGTACATTCAGGCTTAATAAAAGGCTCTTAATTTATGGTCAATTTGTTTCGCATAATATCGTCTAATATTATATCTGATATTTTTAAAGTGTCTGGAATTCAATGGCCTTTGGGAGAATCCAGAAATCTTGAGTAATCAACGAAATACCCGTAGGAGATCATTATCTTGTCATATTTTGTGTGACCTCTTTTTCTAATGCCATTCCATCTTTCTCTCGTTCAGTTCTTTTTCATGCGTATTATAAAAAGTTTAGTCCAAACTATCAAACGCCTAATAAACATCTTAGTCCGTTATTAAATTATGAATTATGTCAATCTTGTCTAACATATTTAATTTAATCTCAAGTCAACACTATTCAAATCTTGTTCTTCATAAATTTAAAACCTAATTAATTAACAAAAGTTGTAGTCGTTTTTATCCCACAAGCACAAAAATGGGGCTTCTAAATAGCTTACGACCAGGAGTCATTATTTGTTCGACCGCATGAAAATGACAGCCTAACCATACTCGTATATTAGAATTAACACTATAATTTTTTTCATTGTAGTTATTCTTTTCAAGAACATAAACAAATAAATGAGATTTTTAAAACTCGTTGGATTCTTTTGAAAGTTATTACTTAGGGGTTTTTGGGATCACTGATTAGGAATATGATCTTAATTTTTGACCCTTGCACCTAGAAAGAAACATTTTTGTCTAATTTTGCAATTTTCCGACAAACTTATATATAATAACCGATAGGGCAAGTGTACCAATTACTGAGGACGCTTTAATTGCTGCGCATTTATAAATATGTGTAATTATTTATCACAATTTATCACAAATATACAAACAATAAGTTTAATAAATTTTTAATTTAATTTTGTTGATATAAATATTTTTTTTCTATGAAAAAGATGCCTTGAATCATTGTTTAAATATTAAGTGATTGAAAAACCATAACAACTGTTCTTCTTCGGAATATAAAAATAAATAAGAAATGACAATAAAATAAAAACGCATTAAAATTTTAATGAATTTAGTGTTTATTGTTTTTGGGAAGAATAAAAAAAATTTTGTTTGGTATTCAAATAGCATTTTGATTGGGGAATCATTCCTAAATGTCCATTCTCAGTTAATATGATACCTTCCCACGTGGCGTCCTGTGGTGTAGACGTGGCTTTATTAGCAGTCAATTGTTTGTTCAATATTCTCAACAAAAAAAAAATCCCGTAAATGTTCCCTTCGGTGATTTACTGTTGGATGACGGACTCTCATGAAAGTCTCCCCCCTTTAAGACTCAAGGCAGCTTCCTCTGAACTCATTTAGAGGCATTCTTCTCCAGAAAAATGCGTTAATATACCGGATCACAAACTCTTTTCCATTGTCAGAAATTTATATAACACAACTATAATAAAGACTTTATGAAACTTTCAAATAGCACCGAAACTTTTCTAAACAATTAATTAAAGATTTATTCGCAAACATCGAAAATTTTACTTGCAAAGTTTAGTATAAATTGTATATAGATTTAAATTCTTGAGAAGTATAACATCGATTTAAACCTAAAAATCCAAATTTGGATCAAAATTGCTATCAAAGATGATCCAATCGTTGATAGCAATTTTGACTTTGACCATCCTTGCTGAAGTTTAGTTCCAGTTTTTTCAGCCCTATTTCTACTGTTATCAAACTTGTTTTAGGAGCATTGATATCCAAGCTTCAAACAAAATTTTGTCCCCCTACTGCCTCTAAAACCCTCAATTAAGCGTTAAGTACATGTGGGGATGTCGTAAAATTTTGTTGAAACATGAGAATAGAAATGCTTTACATCTTGCAGTATTCTGAAGAAGAGCTATTAAACCACCTAGAGGTCCAGTTTTATAGGTAATAACTCACTAAATTATTAGACTCTTTAACATTAAAAAAACGATTTTCCTTTCGTTAAATACTTTTGACACCATACACCACGTAGGGAGATTGGAAAAATAAAGAACGTCTAAATTATAATATACAAATTTTATAAACTTTTCTGTAAATTTTATTATTTTGATAAAAGTGGAATATTTGTTTGAAATTTTTCTAAATTTCTAGTCGAATAAAAAATCATATTATCCCTTATTCTTGAAATGAGAAATCGTTAAATGCATGTTTTATTGCCTCTCACAAAAAAAAATCTATTTTCAAAAGTGTAGTATGAGAAACCGTTTCGTTAAAAATTGATAATCTCTAAAATTGTTAAAAATGGTTCATTATACGTTTAGAAGGTCATTATGACGAATTTGTTTATAGCGTTTATGTGATTTTTATTGTGTAATGAAGAGCCTTAATAAATCTTGCGTCTGTCATTTGCATTTATGACTGAACTTTATATGCTTTCTGAGAGACTATAAATACTTAAATGATACCTGACTGTAAGAGTATTAAAAATGGATATAGCAGAGTACACCTAAAGTGCCAAATGAAAATTTAATAGATGAAGTTGTCTTTCGATCATCTTTGGAAAAAATTATATATAGTATAATATAATTATATTTAATTCAGACATATTTTCTGTTACGGTTTAAACAAAAATTATGTTCAAAAATTTTATGTTTGAATCAAACTTAAAAGTTAACTACAAATAATTTAAAATCAATCACAATTTCCCGTGCAGAAATTGACCTACTTGACGCCTAAACCTGATCAGGGCCAGACGTGGCAACCCTGGTCAGGCCCACATCAGGAAAATCTTAGGGAACAGATCAGGGCCACGTAGGATTTAAAGTTTGATTTTATACTCTCTAAATTTGAATAAGCGAAATTTTACTGTTTCACAGCGATAAGTATACAACTAATTCCAAAAAGCGTATATACGCTAATAATTAGTGAAATTTCACTGATGTTTAAGCGAAATTTCACTAATTCACAGCGTATATACGCTAATTGGAATCAGTTGTATACTTATCGCTGTTTCAGATTTCGAGAGTATCTTTCTAAGATTTTAATGCATGAAATATATTATTATATATAATATAATATTATATATTACATATAGATTATATTATATTATATTTATATTAATAAAATTAAAAATAAATTAAATAAATTCTTATAATTTATTTTACACAGATCGACAACTACCATTTTTAATGAAAAAATCTCATTCTTGATTTTCAAAATTATGTTTCACTATTTTAAAAATATTGCTCTACATTAAGCAGGGCATATATTATTTTTAATTATGTAATTTATTTTTAAATATTTCAATTATTTGTTTGTAATAATAAATTAATATACTTAAATCTATACCTACACATAGTAATAAAAAAAATAATAATAACAACATAATAATAAATCAATCCAAGTAAAATAAAGTTTTTAAAAATATTAATTAATTTAATTACATAAATTAATGTAAATAACCTTGCAGAAAAAAGGATATAACCGACCCGATCAGTGGGGTCCAGATATGGTCCTGGTAAGGCCCTGATGTGGTTTTTTAATATTTATTTCTAAAATTATTATAAAATTATTTATCACTTTAATAATGAAAACAAGTTGTGAATTAAGATGTTCATTACATGAACATTTTGCTTCCTCTTTACGATAAGCAAAAAATTTGCTTTAAAGTGAATTTTTTCATTTTATTTAATTCTATCAATGCTAATAAAATATATTCTTTTTATACATCAATCGATTCGTCTTGATGAAATAAAGATTTTTAGTTTGTTTTTAAGTCTAGATTAACATTTTATTATAAAGCAACATAATTTTTAAGAAGGAAATAAATTTCTAATAAAAGTGCGAATTTTTGGTTATAATTATGTTTAATTCTATAAATTCAAATAAAATATATACTTTATATATACCAATCGATCCGTTTTAATGCAACGGATAAGATTATTGAAAAAAATGAGTAAAATCTTATTGTACTGGAATATAATTTTGATGAAAGAACTAAATTTTTGATAAAAAAAGGTAATTTTTTTGCTTTAATTGTCATTACCTCTATAAACTCTCATACAATTTATACTTTATATATACCAATCGATTCGTCTTGATGCAAAGAAGAAGATTTTATTGTATATTGACTTTAATATTCAATTAAAAAAAAATTTTTTGAAAAAAATTTTTTTTTTGAAAAAAGTAAAAAAAAATTTTTTTTAAATAGATTTTTTAATGTCCATCAATCCATTTCGAGATATTTTTATGATAAATATTCCTAGCAATTTTCAGCCGAATTCGTTGAAACCTCTTCGAGTTCACAAAAAACGGGATCCACACACACACACACACATACACACACACATACATACACCCGGACAATTGTTCAGGGTCTTATATAACATAGTCCCATATAGAAGAAAATTTGTCAAAAGGATTTTTAAAAATTTTGTAAATTAAACGACTACAAAGCTTCCTCACGAGGAAGCAAAACATTTAATTTTTATGTAATAATAGCAAATTGTTTGTTTTTGTTTCTAAATATTATTTTAAATAATACAAAATACTATTCTTTAAACTCATATTTAAAAACAATTACTTGTTTGGTATTAAAATCTGTAGGCAATAATTTTATATTATTTAAAATAATGTTTTTTTTTTAAATAAAAACAAACAATTTTTGTTATTAAAATGTATAAATAGTTTTTTAATGTGAGAAATAATTATTAAAAAGATACACATCAGGGCCTTATCAGGGCCACAAATGGGCCCCACTGACCAGATTGTTTATAATTTTTCTGCAAGCGTATTTACATTAATTTATGTAATTAAATTAATTAATATTTAAAAAATTTTTTATTTTATTTTGATGGTAAAAATAGTCCAATTTTAATAAAATATAATTATATTAATATTTTCAGAAAATTTTTTTATTAATAATTTTAAATCATAATATTTTGTTATTATTATTATTAATATTATTATTATTATTATTATTATTATTATTAAAATTATTAAGTGTATAGCTTTAAATATATTAATGTATTATTAAATAATACAGTCCCAACATTCAAATGGTAGTTTGAGTAGAATAACTCCCAAGCTTGCGTGGCTGTGCGGTTAGTGTATACGACTTGCGTCATCGAGGTCTAGGGTTCGATTCCCAGTGCGTGCGATATTTTTCCGTCGTAGTTTTTTAAGTGTTTTTGTGTACAATTTATGTTAATAATGTAAAGCTAAATGTAGATTTAACGAATAATAATAATTTATTAATTATAGTAATAGTAATAATATTAAATTAATCAAACACTTGGTTTGTTAAAATTGGTAAAAAAAAGTTGAATAAACTCAAAAAGTATTTTTTTAAAAAATAAATTCAAGAAAAATAAATACAGAATAATTATTATTTGTAATATTGTAACAAATAAATTAATTTTAAATTAATTAAGTATTATTTATTAATTAATAATTCATTTTTATTATTATTTATAATAGGTTTTAATAGTTTTTCTATTAATAGTAGGTTTAACTTTTGTAGTTTTAACTTTCGTAGTAGGTTTCTTTAAAATTAATAAATATTTAAACTAATATTTGAAAGTAAACATTTTTCTGTTATTAAAATGCATAAATTATTTAATACTTTTAGAAATGAAAATTAAAAGAAACCAAATCAGGGCCAGATCAGGACCACATCAGGGCCCTACTAGGGATCATCCTATCTGGCCCTGATCAGGTTAGGCGTTTCGTCCCAGGTGTGGCACGGATCGGATTGCCTGATCAGGGCCATATTTACCCTTATCAGGGCCTGATCGGCGCCATACCAAAATTTCTGCACGGGTTATGTTTGATTTCAATATATAATCTCTTAAACTGAACCAGAAAACATGTTTGAATTAAACTTAAATATGATATGATATGATATTGTTTAAATCATCTTTTTCAAATCGTCATATAAAAATATAAAAATATAAGAATCGTCATAAAAACAAAAATAAAATTTGTCAATTATTACGTGAAACCCAAAAACGTTGGAAAACAATAGGAGATGGAGTCAATAATAACAACAACAAAGAAAAAATCCATTCACAAAAATCACAAAAATTAAAATCCATGAATAGACAAAACATTATCACACAAGACATTAAAAAATAATAAATAAATAGTAATTGAATTTGAGTTTAAACTCTAATAACTATATATTACACGATAAACAGAAAGGTACTAATTTAGTACGAAATTTGATACTAAATATTAATTTCATTTTATTTTAATACCGAAATCATCTCTAATTTTGTACTCTTCTTTTACAGTAATTATATAACTCAAAAGTGCGTTGAAAAGATTTGCTGTTATTTTTTGCAACATTTTTTTAATAATTTGTTTCAAAAAATTTTTGTTTAAAATATTTCCTTAAATTGTCTATAAACAATAAGCATTCCCTGAAAATTTCATTAAATTTCATTCATTTTCCTTAGAAATATATCATTTTAAAAATTTCAAAACAAAAATTTTAAAAACCTCGTAAATCCAAAATTTCCTAAAATCGAATTTACGCTTTTTACTGGCATATATTCCACTTCAAAATTTCGAAGTTTTAACAAAATCGAAGAACTAGACAACTTTAATTTTTTAGGCATGCAGCTAACCATATACATAAATGCTAAATAGGTTTTTTTTTAACTTTACATTCATTCTTATATTTTTTCTTGAGTTATTTTTTTGATGTTTTCTTTTTTAAAGATTCTCTCGACTCCTATTTTATTTGTTCTTTTATTTTTTCTTCAAGTGGCTTTAAGAGAAGCTGCCCGCGGGAGTCTTTCTTCGTAGACCCATAAAGGACATTATACTGTCCTCGATTCTAATAAAAATCGCCTTGAATTAATCTAAAAAGGTCCTTTTTACACCATTCAACGTACGTGATCATGCGCACAAAATCCAATTCAAATAATATTCATGGGGTGCAATAGATATTATTATATAGTGAAGGAAAATAACACGCTGGGATTATTCGCGACATCAAGGCGTAAAAGTCGAGACCTATAGAATGGAAAAAATCAAACTTATTGTGAGTATTAAGTACTCTATATTTATACTTAAAAATATTATAAGCTTTTTTTCAAATCTTGACTTTGGATTAAATCTTTTCAAAATGTTTTAAAGAATACATATTTAAACAAAATTGAAAATAGAAAATAACTTATTTTATCATCATAATCAATGTAATAAAAGGCTATATTTTCAATTTTAATGTCCAAAAGCCACGAAGATGGTTTTTATGATGAAAATTAATCAATAATTAATTAATTTTAGTAAACAATTATTTAACACTAGCCAAAGTATCCGCGTGCAAGTGCGCGGGAATGTTGTGCTACGATATTTATTGTAAACAATTTCAAGTCATTTTAATTTAAGTAATTTTTAAAGAAATACTTATTATGACACATAACTGAAAAACTAATTAGAATTATATTTTCAAAATATATTATATTTAAAAAATTTAAAGTATATAAAAAAAAACTTTAACAAATTTCGATACTAATTTCAAATTTGGCATCAGATTTTCAAAATTGAAAATAATTAAACTTTCTTGTACGAGGAAAATTGAATTTCACAAAAATTGTTATCTGATACCTATAAATAAAAAAAAAACTTCATTACGAAAATTTTAATTATTCTAAAGAATAGAGAAGGTAAAAAAATTATTAGCTGTATATAGGTATTTAACTTTCCGAACAAAGAATATAAACAATATTTTTTTAGAGAATTTCCACTACTTTTAATTCGCTAATATTGAAAAATTCACTTTTATTTAACAAAATTTTATGCAATTTAATTTTCTCAATAATTCAATTATTACTTTCAATAATTATAAAATTTTTCATGTAAATTCCTTTTTTTCAAAAAAATTTTGATTAAATTCTAAGCATGAATTTAATTATTTTCATAATCGTAAAACTCAGTTACTTTCAGAAATAATGGTTTTGACAAGAATTAAATTATTTAAACTAATAAAATTTTCATAACATTTAAAAATTCATTATTTAAAACAATGTTCATAAAATTCTTATGAAGATTTCAATTCCTTTCAAAAGTAATAAAATTTTCTAAAGAAATTCAATTTTTTAAAACATTTTAATAAACTTTTCTGCAATAATTCAATTATTTTCAAAAATTTAATAAAATTATTCGAAAGAAATTAATTGTTTTAAATATAATTTTAATAAAATTTTTTTTTAAATAATAAAAAAAATTACTTTCGAAAATTCAATTATTTTGAGATATTTAAATAAAATTCTTTTCAAAATTCAATTATTTTCATAAATAACAATATTCATCACAATAATTCAATTATTATTAAAAGTAATAAATTTCTTCTTGGAAATTCCATTATTTTAAAAAAATTCTAATAAATCGTTCGCAAGAATTCAATTATTTTCATAAATAATAAAATGTTTTTTTGGCAAATCCAATTATTTTCAAAAAAATTTAATAAAATTTCCCACCGACATTCAATTATTGCCAAATTTTTTAATAGAATTCTTTGTAAAATTTAATTATCTTTAAAAACTTTTTACATTTCAATGATTTTCAATATCTACTATTTTTATAAAATAATCAAACAGAATTCAATTATTCTAAAAAATTTAAGATAAAATTCTATGAAAAAATTCAATTATTTTCATCAATTTTAATAAAATTCTTCCCAAGAATTCAATTATTTTCCAAATTTAAAAAAAATACTTCGCAAGAATTCAATTATTTTTATAAAAATAGAAAAATATTCTAAAAAAATTGAACTATTTTCTTAAATTATGAAATTTTTCAAAAAAAGTCAATTTTTCCTAAAATTGACTTTCCAAATTGTTTTAAAAATTATTTCCAAAAATTCAATCATTTTCCAAATTAAAAAAAAAAAATTTCGCAAGAATTCAATTATTTTTATAAAAAGTAGAAAACTATTCCAAAAAAATTTAACTATTTTCATAAATTATGAAATTCTTAAAAAAAAGTCAATTTTTCTTAAAATTTATAAAATTCTTCAGAAAATTTCAATTATTTTCAAAATTTTTTTAAAAATTCTTCTCAAGAAAATTTAATTATTTTAATAAATATCAAAATTTGCCTAAACAAATCAATTATTTTTGTAAATAATAAAATGCTTCTGAAAAATTCAATTATTTTCAATTATTTTTTTAAATTCTTCGCAAGAATTAAATTATTTTAAATTCTTTCATGAATAATAAAATTCGTAGCATAAATTCAATTTATTAGCAGGATAAGAAAAAAGTAAATATTTTTGATGAAAATTAGGAAAAAGTCAGGAAAATAAAAAATATGGAATGGAATTTTTGTCAATTTTGTGAATGTTTTTTTTGTTTCTTTTTGACATTAAAAAAATGACAATAACCCACAAAAATGAATTAAACAAAAACAAATGAATATAGATAATTTTCAAACGGAAGGGGAACTTATACGATTAATATAATGTATGTATATGTATATTTCTATTTCTATTTTCTATCAAAACGTATAAAAAACAAAAGAATATCTATAACTAACTTCAAGTGTGGACAGAGATCCGGAATAACGACGATTATTATATATAATAATAATAATAATAATAATAATAATAATATTCATTATTGTTTAAACGATCATTATTGTAATTTTTCAGCGAAAAATTTCAATTTTTTCAGCGAAATACTCGACATCTTTTATGAATTCTTGAAAATATATTTGGTAATTCATTGAAAATATAAATGAACTTTTTCAAAAACAAAATTTCAAAAATTTGGCCAATTATATACAAAAATTAAAAAGTAGGTACTTGAATGATAATTTTTTATTTTAAAAATGTGTCCATCTGCTTTTATAAGGTCATATGTAAATTGTACGCAGAATAGCCCATATGGGCAAATCTAAGGAACCTCACGAGTATTCAAAGCACACATTTTATTCAGACATTTATGTTAAAAGAATACATTTAGAAACCGTATTTTATTTTATATAAAACATTTTCCTTTATATTAATGCTAAAAGAATTATAATTAAAACCTTCTAACTAAAATTTTTTGCTCAAAAATTAATTATGTGAATAACGACAAAATAAACGATGACTACTAAAGTTTTAGATAAATTCAGGTCAATTATTTTAATAATAAAGGTGTGTCATTAAGCTAAAATTAAAAAACTGAAATTATCTCTAAAAGATTACTATAATAAATTGCAGTAACACATTTGTACAGTTATACTAAGTAACTGAGTTTTAAATAAGAAGCACATATTTTTTCTACGTGTAATGCATTCTTAAGCACTAGAAGAATCATTTATTACGAGTTTGGTCAACTTCGTATTAGGTTGAAAAAATTATACCCATTTAAAACTTAAAAAATATACCTACACAGCGTCAAAAATGAAATTTGACTTTTTTAAAAAATTTATTATTTTTCTTCTCATTCATTATTTATTTATTTTTAATTATTATTTGTAGTTCTTAAAATGCATTTTAGAGTCATAAATTTAAGAAATTACTAAATAAATGTAAATATAAAATAAAAATTATTAGATTAGATTAGGAAAAGACGATTTTATTTCGGCTATAACATTAACCGCAATTATACCATTTTAACAACATTAATTTATATCTGCAGTTCGTAAGATTAATCCCAATATTATAAAAAATATCTACCTCCTTTATTCAAAAATATTATTTATTTGAATAATGATAGTTATTAATTCAAACATAATTATTTTGTGTTTTGATATTCAAACAAAAAATATTTTTAAAAATTGTATGTTAGATTCAAACTTAAAAGTCGATTCTTAAAAAAAAATTCTGAGTGTCTCTAAAAATAATTCACAAGATTTTGTCAAAATCTGTATAGGCTGTCTACTATTTTGAATAGCAAATTGCAAATTCAGATCACTGTGCTAGAGTGGTCATCATTGAACCGGTTTTTTTTTTATAAAAGTCCTAGTATTAATAATTTTGATCACTTTCTCTCGTGAATATAAAGCAGAAATACAACTTTAGGCGTAATACACACGTTATAAACATAATTTATTTTGGTTAAAAAACGAAATTTCTTTTCCTAAACTAATATACATTGGTCTTATTTTGAAGGCCTTTACTGTAAAAAGAAGTGTGTTACTGGAATTCACTTCAAGTGCGCATAAATTAGGTCCCAGATCTGAACTTAAAATTTGAATGCTAAACGCATTAAAACACACTTCTTTTTACAGCGCTTTGCACTGTAAAAAAAATTAATTGATTCAAATAACCGATTAATTGACTATTATAAATTTAATATTTACTTTAATGAAATAATATTTATTAGAGTCAATTAAATGCGGTATTTTAATGAATGAACTTCAGTATTTAAAGCAAATACCATTTTTATTGACTCTAATAAATTCACTGAAAAAAGTATTTTAAATTTGGTAAAAGTATTTTACAATTTGGGTAAAAAGTGCAACGAACCGAAATTTTTATTTAAAAATACTAAACTTGAAAAAAGTTCGGGCATTACGCTCATTCTACACTTGCTAATGCGGACCAACTGTGCGGAACGACCATCATCAGATATACAAAAACAGAGACAGACTCTATTTTCGTTTATCTTATGCATGACGTTCCGCACAGTCGGCCCGCACTAGCAAGTGTGAAATGAGCATTTTATTTCGATGGATGTTTCTCTAGAAGCGTGCTGCCAACCGTCTCGTTACTGGTCTTCTACCGCTTAGCAACCGGGCGTGAAGGGCCATTCTGTCGTCTATCATGCGAGCTTATACTTTCATTTTCACTTTCACTTCACTTCACTGTATTTTCATGTCACCTCACTTCCAGTTCAACTTTCCAGGAGGTCGATTATGTAATTTCACTTTACTTTTACTGTTGCTCAAAATTTATTTTTACTCCCCTTTCACTCAAAATTTATTTTCACTTCACTTTCACTTCAAACTTTTTCCCTCAGCTATTTTCACTTCGTTGTCACTCCACTTTCACTCAAAATTTTGTTCACTCCGTTTTTACTTCACTTTCACTCATAATTTTCCTTCACTCCATTTCCACATTGCTTTCACTTCACTTTCACTCAAAATTTTTCTTCACTCCATTTTCACTATGCTTTCACTTCACTTTCACTCACAATTTTCCTTCACTCCATTTTCACTTTGCTTTCACTTCACTTTTACTCACAATTTTCCTTCACTCCATTTTCACTTTGCTTTCACTTCACTTTCACTCACAATTTTCCTTCACTCCATTTTCACTTTGCTTTCACTTCACTTTTACTCACAATTTTCCTTCACTCCATTTTCACTTTGCTTTCACTTCACTGTCACTTACAATTTTCTTTCACTCCATTTTCACTTTGCTTTCACTTCACTTTCACTCACAATTTTCCTTCACTCCATTTTCACTTTGCTTTCACTTCACTTTCACTCACAATTTTCCTTCACTCCATTTTCACTTTGCTTTCACTTCACTTTCACTCAAAATTTTTTTTCACTTCGTTTTCATTCTGCTTTCACTTCACTTTCACTCACAATTTTTCTTCACTCCATTTTCACTTCGCTGTCACTCCACTTTCACTCAAAAATTTTTTTCACTTCGTTTTCATTCTGCTTTCACGGTCCTCAAAAATATTTTTTCTCTTCACTTTCACCGAAAATTTTTTTTCACTTCATCTTAACTCCACTTTCACTCAAAATTTATTTTCATTCCACTTTTACTTCACTTTTTTCAAATTTTTTTTTTATTAAACTTCTGCTTTACATTCACTTACTTTCACGTTGACTCAACATTCATTTTCACTTCAATTGTATTTTTCATTTACTTTCACTCAAAATTTATTTCACTCCACTATTACTTCACCTACAATTAAATTTTAATTCATTATTCTTTTATTCAATACCAAGGTTAAGTCCACGAATGTGGACAAAGGAAAATATGAAATCAAAATTAAGTAAAGATAAATTTTGACAGAATGTAAAGTGAAAATGGAGTGGAAAAATATTTTGGGTGTTAGTGAAAGTGAAGTGAAAATGAAGTAAAAAATTGTTGAGTGAGAGTGAAAATGGATTGAAAAAATTTTTGCGTGAAAATTAAGTAAAAATTGGGTGAAAATAAATTTTGAGTGAATGGGAAAGTAAAGTGAAAATGGAGTGGAAATAAATTTCGAGTGAAAGTAAAGTAAAAATGGAGTGAAAATAAGTTTTGAGTGAAAGTAAAACGCAAGAGGATTGAAAATATATTTTGTGTAAAAGTAAATTGAAATTGTAATGAAAATAAATTTTGTGTCAAAGTGAAAGTAAAGTGAAAGTGAAGTGTAAGAAAAATGAAATAAAGTTTTGAGAGAAGGCCAAGTAAAACTAGAATAAAAATAAATTTTGATTGGAAGTGAAGTGAAGATGAAGTGAAAATGGAGTTGAAATAAATTTTGATTGGAAGTGAAGTGAAAATGGAGTTGAAATAAAATTTGAGTGAAAGTGAAGTGCAAATGGAATGATGATAAATTGTGAGTGAAAGTGAAGTGAAGAAAAATTGTGAGTGAAAGTGAAGTAAAAATGGAGTGGTAAAAAATGTTGAGTGAAGTTGAAGTAAAAATTGTGTGAAAATAAATTCTGAGTGAATGTGAAAGTAAAGTGAAAATGAAGTGAAACTAAATTTTGAGTGAAAGTGAAGTAAAAATCAATTTTGAGTGGAAGTGCGGAGTGAAAGTGAAGTGACATTTCGTAGTCGACTCCCAAGTAAAGTAAAGTAAAATATTTTAATATTACAGTGCAGAACCATCAGTTTTAAGGCGAGTTTGACAAACTTTTTTTTATTATAGTTATTTAATGTGATGCCAAAGTTTTTGTTAAAAAAACGTTTATGCTTTTTTGTTGAGTTTTAATGAGTTTCCCCTAAAATATGTTTATCAGTTTTATGGTTTTATTCCGGTGTAATAAATTTGAGAAAATAACCACGAAAGACGTGACTGATTCTTTAATAATTAGAATTAAAATTCTACTGATTCACAACGAAGTGGTTCTTCGAAAATGACATTTTTAAAGCGAGAAATTGTGAATCACAATGACAATCACGTTGGCCAGTTCTTGTTTACATAACTAAAGGTGACACTTCCCATGAATCCGAAAGTGCTTCTTAATACAAAGGCACGTTCCAAAATGTCCTCGTGTGATTAAGTAGTGATTTATGAAAAAAAAGGTGAATGAAGTACTTCCCGCGCGCTTCATTTCATAAAACCAGGAAACGAACGTTGATAAGATCATTTCTCATGTTTTGTTTTACTCGCATCATTTTAGTTTTGCCTCATTCACAAAAGAGGATTATGAAGAGTTTTTAATTTTGCAACAAAATCTTCATGACTAGAAATTGATTTACATAATGTAATATTAAAAAAATTGAAACTATAAAAATAATTTTATTTTCTTGTTCCACTTTTTTTCTTTTCAATATAGAGAAAAAATTGAAAAAAAATTTTCCTGTTAAAAGGAGAGCTATTATATAAATTTTATGTCAGTTTTTGAAAAGTGTCTGAAATCTTGTTTGTTTAGAACATTAAATGAAATAAAAATATTATAAAACTGTTAATTGTTAAAAAATTATGATTAAGCAATAGAAAATACATTCATTTTTAGCAGAATTTTTATCTCTTAATAACAATATGTTTCTAAAGTCATTGTTTTTTTTTGGAAAAAAACATTACATACTTCCGTTTCTTACATTTTTTTTAAATTCTCAATTTTCATAAGGAAATAATTTGCATAATTTCTATTTCTTCATTACAATTGTTTTAGAAAAATTAAAAGTTTTTAAGAATAAAGGAAAAAATGTATATAAATTCTATTTTTCAATTTCAAATTTTAATTGAAAATTTAAAAATTTTTAAAAATAAAGGAAAAAATTATATTAAAAAAATGTTCTGTAACTTCTTAAAAATTATTTTCATCATTTTAATTCAAATATTATTGTTTAGAATTTTTGAATAAATTCTATACTTTAAATCAACTATTTTCAATAATTTTTAAAAAAAAGTTCTTTAAGAATTTCAATCTATTTTGGTTTAATATTCAATTTTACGAAATTTCAATTATTTGGAAAATTGTCAATTTTTAAGAATAATTTAGGTACTATGGTGCCCAAATTAATTAATTACAATTTCCACTAATTATTTGGAAAAATTTACTAACAACTTAAGTAAGGGATTTTGTTTTAAATTATCGAAAACTTTCTATGAATTTAAAAACATTCCCATGAAATAATAGAGAAAAAAATCTCATATATTTGGAAAAATTCTCTTAAACGTTTAATAAATTTTGTTTTGAAACGATAGAACGAAAGCAAGCAAAGACCATTTAATTATCTCTAATAAATATTATTTAATTCAATTAAATATTTAATTGATTGTATAGTCAAGCAATTGGTTAAAAAAATATAATAATTTTTTTTCAGTGTAAATAATTCAAATTTTCAAATATTTTAATTTCAAAGCTTTTCCAAATTATTCAATTATTTAAATACAAAAGTAAATAATTTATTGAAGAATTAAATGATTTTTAAAATTTAATTCTTATAAAGAATTTTGTCAACAAATTTTTAAATAATTAAATTCTTTTGACGAATTTAAAATGAATTTTTAAGAATTATTACATTTTTCGAGGAATTCAATTAAAATTGTACTAAAAATAATTAAAATTCTGCGATGATGAAAATTTAATATAATCATTTATCGCATAAATTCACATCAAAAGTCCCATAAAATTTCCAAAAAATACGAATGAAATTTTAGGGAAAAAACGCCGAAAAGGAAACACGAAATTGTCAAAATTGTAAAAAAAATCACATTTCTCGCTAACACATACTTTAACATCAAACAATCTGGAATAATATTAAATAAAATTTAATAAAGTGCATGGCAAAATTTTAATTAGGTATTTTTAACATTTTTTTTTTAATCTGTTCAAAATTTCAATTATTTTTATAAATAATAACATTCTTTTCCAAAATTCAATTATTTAAAAAAAAATTTAATAAAATGCCTGTCATAATTTCAATTATCTTTATAAATAATAAAATTCTTCGGAAAAATTCAATTAAATTCAAATTTTTTTTTAAATTTTCAAAATTTCAATTATTTTTATAAATATCAAAATTCTTCTTCAAAATTTAATTACTTTTAAACATTAAAAAAAAGATCTGTTCAAAAATTCAATTATCTTTATAAATAATGAAATTCTTCTCTGTAATACAATTATTTTCAAAGAATTTTAATAAAATTCTTGTCAGAATTTCAATTATTTATTTATTTATTTCTGTACATTTGTAATTATCTTTATAAATAATAAAATTCACCCTAGAAATTCATTTATTTTCAAAAGTAATAAAATTCTTTGCAGAAATTCAATTATTTAAAAAAAAATTTTTTAATTTCTCGTCAAAATTATCATTATCTTCATAAATAATAAAATTCATCATGGAAATTTAATTATTTTCAAAAGTCCTGATAAAATTCTTTGCAAAATTCAATTATCTTAAAAAAATTGAAAAATCATCGCAAAAATTCAATTATTTTCAAATTTTTTAAAATTCTCCCCACAATTTCAACTATTTTTAAAAATATTAAAATTCCTCTTCAAAATTCAATTACTTTTAAACATTAAAAAAAAGATCTGTTCAAAAATTCAATTATCTTTATAAATAATGAAATTCTTCTCTGTAATACAATTATTTTCAAAGAATTTTAATAAAATTCTTGTCAGAATTTCAATTATTTATTTATTTATTTCTGTACATTTGTAATTATCTTTATAAATAATAAAATTCACCCTAGAAATTCATTTATTTTTAAAAGTAATAAAATTCTTTGCAGAAATTCAATTATTTAAAAAATTTGAAAAATCATCGCAAAAATTCAATTATTTTCAAATTTTTTAAAATTCTCCCCACAATTTCAACTATTTTTAAAAATATTAAAATTCCTCTTCAAAATTCAATTACTTTTAAACATTTAAAAAAAAAATCTGTTCTGAATTTCAATTATCCTCATAAATAATAAAATTCTTCTCTGAAATTCAATTATTTGCAAAGAATTTTAATAAAATTGTGGTCAAAATTTTAATTATCTTTATAAATAAAAAAATTCATCCTAGAAATTCAATTATTTTCAAATTCTTTTTTTTATAAAATCTTATAATATAAAATAATGATTTTATCACTCGGTCATGTTTTATAACAATTTTTTATAAGTAGTTTAATTTCAAAATGGTTTGAATTTGAATCTTTTGAAGAATTTTAATTCTTATGGAAAAATAATAATTAAATATTTATTTAAAAAAGAAGTTATTGATGTTATTTTTGAAAAATTTGTAAGAAATCTGTAAATATACTTAACAGAACATTTTTTGGACTAAAAATTTATCCTTTAACTTTAATTTTCTGAAAATTTTAAAAATTTCAGTCGCATTTTACTAAAAAAGTCGATTAGTCGCATCTTTTCACAAAAAAAGTCGAAAAAAGTCCCATTTCCTTAGAAAAGTCGAAAAAAGTCGAAATAGTCGCACAATCCGAGCCCTGGTTTTCGGAAAAACTTGAATAAGTATTTTCCTTGTGCAGTTTTTTATATTGAAATGTCAATGAATTTGTGAAAGAAGAAAAGCATTCATATTGAAAATTTATCTGAATTATCAATGACTTTTGAATGTTGTGATAAACAGCACCTCGTGAGTCGGTAAATAAACCAATCAGATATTTATTTGGCTTGGACTTGGTAAAGTCATGAAATCTCCGCAAAATCAATATAACAAAACTTGAATAGAAGAATGTTGGGTTTTCGGGGCACAGATCGTTGACATTTCAATCCGTACGATTCTTCTATTGTGAATTGAAAAACCTCAAAATCTATGTTAGATACACTTCACGGCTGACTCGAGCCATTATTTCACACTTCGACACATTTAACTTTGTATTGAGAAGCATATAAGAGTCGAGCACAGAATATGTCGCATCTGCACACATTCGACTATGTGTTCTCAAAATATTTATTTTGCCCTGTTGTTAGCGAGCATTCGGGCCACCGGTCATCGTGAATGGTATAGTCGCCGATAATCTCTTCACAAGGATAAAATGCGGTTAAATCTTTGAAAGTTAAGGAGGTGTTCCTTTTAATCCAATACCTATGTGGTAAAATATTTTTCTCCTCCCTCAAATTTTCCATTATTTTCTCACTTCATTTTCTTTTATAAATGGACCTCGAACTATTTTTTGTCTCTTTCTTTTTGAATTCTTCTTTAACATGCGTTCTTTGAATTTCTTTAAAATGCTTTCAAATGTAAATTTAATTTCTCGCATTTACTCACCCGCTGAGATTTTTTTCTGAAATATTATATTACACTTTTTGGATTCATTCTTTTTCTTTATATACAAACTCTTTATAATTTAAGTGTTTTTTATACGAGAGCAAATTTCACGTTCCTCCTCCAAAACTTTGACATTGTTTGTGTAGAATTCGTGCGAATTCGAGGAATATAACTCAACCATTGACAGTTTTCAGAATCGACCGTAAAATGATTGACTGAGATGTGATTGCCGCTATAAACATTATTTTCAACATTTTCATGTAAAGAATAAAGAAGAATAATGAATTTGTATACAATTTTTTTTTAAAAACCTAATAGTTTTCGGTCCATCAGAAAAATTTTAGATTTATAAGCTTCTTTAGGTAAACTAAACATTCTGGCTTTTGAATATATTTGATAAAAGATACATTCGATTTATTGGACATTTAACTCTGTAAATCTAAATTTTTTAAAAATGGACACAACTAATTTAAATTAGTAAGAATTTCTACTAATTCTCAGTAACTTTCTAAGAAAAATTCAGTAAAATTCTAAAACCACTAAATAAAATAATAAAATTGAAATAAAAATTAGTACAAATTTCACTAATTTCGAATCAGTGATCAGAAATAATTTAATAATTATAATAATAGTAACAAATTAATTAATAGAAAAAACTGCTACATTTTTTTACAAATTACATAATAAACACAAAACTAAAATTCCGTAAAGGGAGGACATATATTCTTCAAAAAAACTTAAACTAAAAAGAAAATATGAAAAAAATTTTTTGTGGAAAAGAACAAAACTGAACTATTTGTTAATTAATATTGTTTATCACAATTTTAATAAGTTACTCTTTAAACAAAAAAGGCATATAGATTCTTAAAATGAACTTAAGAAAATGTGAAAAAAAAATTTTAGTGGAAAAGTACAAAAGTTAACTCTTTGTTAATTACTACTATTGATAATATTTTAGATAAGTTACTTTTTAAACAAAAAGTACATATATTGTTTAAATGAACTTAAATTAAAAAGAAAATATGAAAACAAAATTTTCAGTGGAAAATTACAAAAGTTTACTATTTGTTAATTAATATAGTTTATAACAATTAAAATAAAAAAAAATTTTTTAGTAGAGAGGAATTAAAGTTAACTATTTGTTAATTAAACTTTTTATAACAATTTAAATAAATTATTTTATGTTTTAACTGTCTGGTAGTCATATTGAATTAATTTGTACTGATTTGGATCATGGGCAGTAGGGGAATAAAAAAAGACACGTACTTTTTTAATAAATAGTATTAACTTTTCAAATATGATTAAAAAAATTATAAACAATTAAAGATTTGAAAAATTGGCCTCGAAAAATGTCTGAGGAATTTATTTCCCTTTAATTTAAATTAAAGAACACTCAAATGGGTTGAAAATCGTAGACTGTAGACATTTTTGAACAATAAATTGTAAAAAAATCCCGCTTGTAAACAAACATTTATCAACAAATTTTTTTTGAACACAGACACATTTCACGAAAAATTTTAATGTACTATGGATAAGCATATTTTAAATGACAATAATCGAAAAGATTGTTTAAATTCATGCAGAAACGCCATTATAAAATGTAAAATTGGAAAGTAATGTAATGCTAAGAATATGACAGCTGGACTATTGTGATCGCTGCGTGCATCTGCCCTCTTCTGGCGACTGTCAGTAAACCTCTTTTTGCTGTCTGTCATTACATTACTTTCCAATTTTACATTTTACGATCGTGTTTCTGCATAAATTTAAACAATCTTTTCGATTATTGTAATTTAGAATATATGCTTATCCGTATTGCAACCACAGCAATTAACCATAAAGTCCGTATTGCCATCACCTCGACTAATTAATATCAGTTATTCTCTCTTCAAGTCTAATTTTAATTTCAATTAAGTCATATTTGTATTATCTGGGAGTGATCACATTTTTTAAAAATTTACCTTGCTGATGAAGGAAAGTTTCATTTCTTTTTAGAATTATAAAATTTGTCCTCATTGCAACTGTCATATTTAATTTAAGCTATTACTTTGTCTGCATTATGCTAACATTTTAGAAAGTATGTTTTTTAAACTGAAAGAAGAAAAGAAAAACTTATCAAAAATTCAAATATCTCGGTTTGCGTGTTAAACAGCATCGCGCAGTGTTAAAATTCTTTAATTTTCTATGAAGTTCAAGTAAAGACAGTGGTAAGTTTTTAATAATTAACCATTTTTGTCTTATTAAAAATTTTTTTAAATTTAATTTTTAGAAAAGTATGTATGATTTTAAAGAAAAGTTACTTTTTTAATAATTCTTTGTAAAATTCATATGAATCCATATGTACAGTAATTATTGTTTTGCTTATAATGAAACATTTATGAAATACTAATGTAATATAAAAAAATTATTTTTGTAATTGTATCGGATAACAATGCTATTTTTGAAAAAGGGCAGTCACTTAGAGAGGGAATGTTTCAAAAAAACGATGGTGCAGTCATAGACGGAATTACATGTATTTCCGGATGACTACAATCATTAAACGTATAGGATTTTTGCGACCCTCGCGATTATTTGTAGACTCCGGTTCTTCAATAAATTTAATAAAAAAAATTTTTGTACCTCCATTAATGATTAAATAAGCATGTAAAAAGGACTTAATGTTAAGTTTAAATATCTAAACAAAGCTTGTACGTTTTTCATCGTTGACATTAATTTCCCTCTTCCTGAAAGATGGACAAATAGGATTAACATTTATGCAAAGTTACAATTATAATTTTTCAATTGTTAACTTAAAGTTAAATCATCAGAAACATCCATTAGTCGATGATGGATATATTATACCTCCAGAATGTTATAAAATGGAATTTACAGGTCAAGTTAGAGATTTTTTAAAACAATTTATAATAAGACCGAAACAGCTCCAAGGCCTGATTTAAACACAACCGTACCTCCACCTTGAAATAATATAACAATTCTAGAAGCATTGTATTGTATTAGTATTCTCTGTTTATATTTTGTCAATCCAACTATCACTTCTATAGAATGCAAAAAACTTAAGCTGTTAATATCATCCATTAGTTTTAAGTACCCATAATTAAAAATTTATAGATGTTGTAATTCCACCCCAGAGATTACTTTCGATAAATGAGAAACAATAATCAGTAGAAGTCACGGATCAATAATGACTGAACATTTTTGAAGAAAATAAATCAATTCAGAGGGCTAGGTAGTTAGAACCATGGACTAACAAAGAACATAATATAATTTTCATCAAAAAATACCACTGCTGCAAAACCATACAAACTAAACTGTATTGAACGGTGCTCATTAAAACACATCCTAACAGATCAAGGGCAGAATCTATTATCAGAACTGATGCAAAGTTTTGAAAACTTATTTAGAATACTACATGTCAAAACAACTGCATTTTAACCTCAAAGTCACGGTGCTCTAGAAAGAGCGATGCCAAAAATCTTGAAGTCACAAAAATGTACCACCAGACTAGGAGACTAATAATAGGAATAGTCGTCTCTGGTATCAACGACCACTGTCATTTAATCCCAATTTCCATCAAAGAGGCAAATGGTATGATAGTTTTTATTCCTACTTATGGGATAGCATTTTACAAGGGAAAATTTAAGTACTCGGTAATGGATTAATTAAATCTTTATAAATTTGAAAAGCTCCAAATTTTAGAATTTGGAACTCCTGTGCAACATGCAATATTATCATTGGATGAGCACTTTAATTTTACTAGATCATTATTATTATAATCCAAATGAATATTATCATGGTATTTAGTTAATATTACGTGATGCTTGGGCAATATTTGAGAGTTACTGTATCGCATTGGTATCGACGCAGCAACAGTTTCCATGGATACCTTGATAATATGGCTGACCATACCTTGTTTTCATCCCACCAGAATCGTGGTCAGTATATTGGGAGGGATGCGTAAATCTCTCAAGCTGCAAAAACTGTCTCGAAGGAGAGGACAACGTCATAAATATGCACAGGTACAGACATTGTCTGTATAAGGAACTAGAATAGATGCATCAATAATTAATAATAAATTACTACTTAAATATCATCTAGTTTTCAGGGAGTCGAATTTATTTTTAGCTGTCACTGAAAAACACGTTTGTGATGAAAAATTAAAAGTCTTTGAAAGTCAAATGAAATCAATTAATGTAATCGATGCCCAGAGTTAGAATCAAGCCTTGAATCCTTTTTTTCCTAAACTAAAAATATTACCTCTTAATGCTGTTTCACATTATTATTATTATTTACCTACTGTGTACAAGACAGAATTTCAAAACATGGATTAAGTCAATATTCATTTTAAATAAGGGAGAAATCACTTATACTCACTTTTAGGGAGTCCGAATCAGCCAGTCGCCTGAAGATTTTTTTTTTACTGGAGATTGAGAGTTTTTACTGCAAAATTGCAAAGGATTTGTGTGAAGCTTAGGGCCTAACTAGTAGTCAACAACTTTCATGCAAAGCATCAGATGGCACGTACCCATGTTTAACTTTTATTGCCGACGCTCGCATGACGAGAATAATCACGGTGTGAGGGCTCTTCACGACTCTTTCCACGCATATATTTATAAAATTAAACATACAATTTGCAAGTGGAGAAAAACCCTCTAATCAATGAGTGCTTTTTTTGTTCAAATAAAGAAAAATTTATAAAATTGATTTTTCTTTTTCTTAGGTTTAATCTAATTAACAAATGAAAAATCCTATTCTCAATTAAAGTTTTATCCAAGTATGGAAATGATATTGTAAAGAAATCTTTAATATTTGGAAAAATATGATAGAATATACCCAACTATGATATAGAAATAATATTATAAGAAAAATACACCAAGGGAATGTAATCATCCGTTGTATTAGTATGCCGATTATTTAAAGACAATCACCGTCATTCAGTAGCCACGTTTAGTGCTTGCTTCATTATTTCTTTGGAGACCTTAATGGGTCATCAATATGAAAATTATTTTTAATATCAGACAATCATTATGTCGTTTATAATTTTTATTATGGAGAGGATGTACAAAACACATTATTATGTTTATCAGTCCTGTCCGTGAATGTCTCTTGAATTTTTTCGTGCCTTCATTAACGACTTTAGGTGCTCAGAAGTTTGCTTCTTCGAATCAATTATGACGCCACCGGAACGTGCTGGCATTCAACACGAAGAGAAGACCAACCGTGGTGAGCATTACGAGTGTTTTTCCATCTTTACTTTCGAGTGCAGTATAGTATCATTTTTTAAAAAGCATAAGTAGCCATGAACATATGAGATTCCTCACGATTTGAAAACAATGCCATTATGATTTCATTTAACTTTCTGACGAATTTTTTAGTGTATAACTATTACTAATTTCACTCCCTACAGAGAAAAGCAGTAGATTTTGAAATGTTGCGTTAAAGGAACATTAAAGAATCTTTGCCTGAATGTCTTTGTTGGAATTATTATTTAAACCTGTTGGCTATTAAATACTGGATTGTAAAGTTTTATTAAAATTATTTCCATTTCTTCTTCAGCACCATATATACCATCAAATTTATTACTTACATTTGTTCCTTGAGTCGTATTAAAGTTAATGTAACTTTAAGCAACTTTGATTTTATAAATTTTAAGATGTACCATAAAACTTAAAAATCGATTAAACGAAACTTTTTGAAACTACACCTAACATTTTTAGTAGAGCTGCTACATTTCTCTTTGTTAATTGGATTCAGTACAACCATACCATTAAATTGAATAGCAATTACAATTACTTTATCCATCCGTATTTTCCTTTGACAAATATGACAACTATTGTTACACCAGGCTCCCCACAATTTTAGGTTTTATAAAAGTGGACTCAAAATCTGCATTAAAAACATCTTTTCATTACTTATAATTAAACTCATGTACTGCCTGATTGGATAATCAAATGTATGATTCCAAAAATCATCAGCCAAACATTGTCTTAACTTACATAAAATGTCAACTTTCCACCTTGCCTACTTGTATTACAATATTCATACTATTTTTAAAACTGGGCTCTTGTAACAGGAGCAACACATCATCATTCTCGGTAAACCTTTGCAAAAGGCGCCCTATTTAAAGTCCCTCTAATTTTAACAAAAAGGTCTTCCTTATTTTGTAGGTAAAGTTTCTACAACCCTTGTCTCACTGGCCTCCAGGTTAGCATCTTCAGGAACTTTTTTCAGCACCTTTGCGAAAGTAATTCCTTCAGCCACTTTGATGATCATAGTTTGTTACTGTCTTTCCTTGTGTATTGAAACTAGCTGTTGTGCAATTTCAGTCCTTCTGCATTACTTTTTCGAGCATATCTCAAATAAATTTTTTTACTTCAAATAAATGATTAACCGAAATAAGCATTCTGGTAACAAAACATTTGAGCCCAATATTGTACTATTTGGGATCCTAATTCAATGAAGTAAAATAATTTTTTATTATATTTATTTATATTACATTAATCTGTAATTATTGAGAAAGAGAATAAATATGGTATCAAAGATTGTCAAAAAATTTAGATAATCAATTGCTTAATGAAGAATCGATTAAACTACTGGATAATTAACTTGTTAAGATTGGAATCCACCCGCAACTTAGAAGCATTATAGAGTCAGATACTTTGGTCTTTTTCACCATAAACGTCGAAACGCTATAATTTACGCTCATGCTTGTAAGCTTTAGTACGCGCTCGATCGAATATAAAAGCATTAGGTCTAAAGGAATTATCTTTAAGTTCACCTCGCCTCTACAAAAGTAATCGGTGCTATAAAATCGTAGGATCACTATGAAATGTCATAGTGTCTCCATGTGTGTATATATATAGTATGCTAAAGAATTGTCTAACTAATATCTTATACGATATGTATCAGATGTTTATGGAAATAAATGGTACCAAAGAAATAAATATACCATAAGTGGGTTGAGAAATAATCAGATAAAAGCTACACTCATAGAGGTTCCGAGATATTATAATTTGTCGAAAATTATCATCTATTCATTTCAATGTAGTGAAAAATTCTATGTTTATAAAACTTACAATTTATATACTTATACATGATTCATATATAACTTATTTGCACACTATTCTCTGTAAATTATCAAGAGATTAAAACAAAATAAATGACAAAATAAGGATTAAGTATATATTTATGATAGTAAATTCTAATAATATATTATAATAATAGATAATTTAATGATTCATTAATCATTACGGAATTGAATCTGGTATAATTCATATGGTGAGGACAGTAGAATTTTCTATTGTGTGTAAGTAGATATTCCAGAATTTTATTATTTAGAAGAATTTTCGACTTGTACTGTATAAACTAGAGAATAGTTCCGGAATAATTCCATAATAGAGAAGAAATAAAAAGAAAGTGGTATAGAAGGAAGACTTGGTGAAACAGGATGGAGATAAGCTTTGATTGGTCGAGATGATACTCGAAGTCACTTATAATCATGTTTATATACAAATGCGCATTATGTACATTCTAAAGCTTACAGAAATCTATAACCTAACGCAAATATACGATACATTAACTAGTAGTAGTTATACTTAGAAATTCTCAATAACTTGTACTTATATCAGGCGCTTGAGAGAAACGATTGTTATTTACAAACAATAAAAAGCTTTTGTTTAACTTTGTATAAGGTAATCAAATATACATACTAGGTGAGGTTGGCCCCACTACTCTCTAATCCCTTATTTATTACATTATTTCCTCTTGATTTAATGACATTTTAATTATTGATTGCATAATAGTAGCATTCTTATTACTTGAAAAAAATCAAATTTTTTAGAAAATTATAAACGTTTGAGCTATAGGTGAAGAAATAGGTCAAAATTGGTATGAAAGGATATTTATTGTAATAGATCTTTATTTATAGCACTCTATGGACCTAGAGGTTAAAAATTAGGTAAAATTTGACGTAGATTAGAATTTAATTCTTTTTGGTGAGCATCATCAGGAAATGGAAAGTACAATAGACGATTTAATCAATCTATACGATACCAGTTCAGTTGTTTTTCACTTAAATGCAACCATATACAAAGCGTAGTAGGTAAATAAAGTTATTATTAGCCTAGGGTAATAAGTGTGTCTTATTGACCTCCTCGCAGGTGTATAAAGTATCCATTGTTACCATGCAGAAATAATGGGTACTTTATTGATCTGTGTACTTTAAGGTGGAACTTAAGATGCACCAGTATACAGGTAGGTAAAGTGACAATGCTTGTGTTGCATGATGTATATTAATTATTTCCAAGACGTCTGGAAAAACGAAACTGCACAGTGGTGGGCTCGACGACATTTGAATACGGGAATAGATTTCGAATAGTTTATATACACATACATATATTTAGTGGTTGAAGACTGAGTTACGAATTGATTATTAATCATAAAACAATGGTTGGGCAGGCACGGAGTTCCACTTGGAAGTAGCTGCCGTTGGTCGAAGAGTTTTGTACCTGGAACTTGTCAATTAATCATGGATCGTGTGCACGGACACCTAACTCGGTTCGAGTTAGGAGCACCATAAACAAAATACATCTATAAACAAGTGAAATATGGCTTGACGTTAGCAATTGGACGTCTGGCAGGAAGTTCTTAACATTCTCCAAAGTTCTTGGACCATCTACACATTTAAAAAATTACTTTATTTCAGGTCAGTACATTTTTGTTAAATATAACCCCTCCTATTATATTTTTTGTTAGTTAGTAGGTACATTAACAAAACCGGTTTATTCAACTCTCACAGATTGTTTGCATTGAATTATTCTACTGCTTGATCCTTTTGAAATCTATAAATCTGAGTCATGACAAAATCTCTAGTGTTCTTTAGATTTAGAAAACACAGAAAACGTTTTTATGAAAACTTTACATTTATTTTGACGCTATTCATTTACGTTCTTATTGTACCATTCCATGAATGATGTACAAAACGTTTGTACATGGATTATTGTGTTAGAGCGATTATGTCCGCGTCTATAAGAAATGGGTAGGCGGGGGGCGCCAAAGTTTTAAACCGACGCCTCCGCAATCAAATTACAGTCCAAGCCACAAGCGGTCCATACATTATTTATGGGTTATGCCTCGTGCCTCACACGGTCTGTATATGAGCCCGTTTAATATATAAGCAAGGGTTTACAACATTGCATCGATCACTTTCAAGATCTATGATCTTCACTCACCACCATTTCTCATGATCTAAACAACCACAATGATGAAACAATCATTTTGCACATTTACTGTTTCTATTTGTCAGTCAAAAGTTCTGAAATAGAGAATAAGGGTTTCATAATTTTTTACACGTTTTTTATTTCATAGCGATTAAATTTTGATAGGGGTTTCAATTCTGCATAGTGATCACGTGTGTGCATAATCTTGTATGAATGTCCCGCAACTATAAAATTATTAACATTTCTTTCCGTGTATTTCATATATTAATTCTCGAAGTGATAATTTTATCAAATCATAATAAGATTTTAATTAATTATTATATTAATTTATTTATCATTGTAACACATTACTTTTATGATTATTATTATTTATAAATAATGTTAAAGGAATTATAATATAAACCTATTAATTATAATAAAAGTGTATATAATTAAGAAAGAAAGAATCTTCGCAGTTGTAATAACTACGGCAAGAGGACAATTTCAGTTGGTGCGAGACAAGTTCTGAACTGGTTTCTATAATTGAATCAAGGTTTCGACTTCCCGTGGCGCTGAGGTGTGATCAGACTTACTCAGCGTGAGTCAGATAACCATCGGTGCCTTAAAGCTTGATGCACTTGTCTTCCAATCTTTTATAAACATACCGCCTTAATTAGGAAAATAATCCTTCTTAATAAATTATTATCATTTGCGTTATAATTCCTAGCATATGTAAAAATAATCCTAACACTAGTAATTCTATAATTATTTGAAGTTTTATTTTTTTTAATTAAAATAATTTCCTTTTTTTAAGCTACACTGAAAAAGGAAACTGTGGAATCAATGACATGGGTTTGCTTCATAGCATCATTCCGTTGAAACAAAAGTATAATTCTTTTAATGACACATTGTCATTCAAGATATTTAATATAAGGTTAAAAATATATATAATTATCAATTAAATAGGTATTAGGAAAGACTGAGACTATAATAGTCAGGTAAATTACAGATTACAATTTAATTGAAATTAATGGAAAAACAGTAAATAAATTTAATTTTATAAAAATCGGCTAAAAACGAGAAAGTAAATCTAATGATAAACTAATTAAGGACTTCAATTGAAAAAAATTGTTAAATAATAATTCATTGCTAATACAAATATACAGGTACAAATAAGTATTTTTGTCTTTGTTTTGTCGTTTAAAAATGTTTACAGTGTAATTCCCATTCGATCTAAATATGCCTCCAATTGCCAGTGAGATTCATCACAACACTGTTTGGAATGACAATGGAATTTTTAAGTGTCTACTACAGTTATGTGTAATAAAGCTGTAGCATACATTGAATATTAAGAGCCTTAGTTGATTTTCTTATAATGGTTTATTTCTAAAAATAAATCTCGCATCAGACAACGGTATGTAATCTCAAATTTTTCTAAAAGATAATACTGTATCCTTATGGTGCGAGTTTAAAAAGGCAAAAGGAATATTAATGTTCTAGTCCCTAATAAATATAGTTGAAAACACTTTTCCTTAATTAATGATCCATCTTGGCAACACTTCGAAATAAATTATCACCAATTTGCTCTCATATGACCGCGGGAGAGTTGAAATTTCATGTTTTGTCACGGGCCCCAAATGTTGCGCGCACTATTCTCTGACTATAGGTCGAACCGGTCATTGGGCCCCGTACCGTTGAGATCAAGACTGTAGATCTAGTGGTGTCTCACATTTTTCGCATTTTACTGAAGCCGAGGACACGTGTAGCAGACGCGGTCAGCTTTTTTTGGGTTTTGTAGGATTTCTTTCGGTCGATCGAGCAGCACGCCGAAACCCCAAAAAAACCTTAACATTCATCCAGCCACATTTCAGATAGACGGACAGATACAGTTTGTTATATCATGAGAAGAAAAAGAAGAAACCAACGAAAAAAAAAACCTGTGGTAATTCATTACATGAGAAATTATAGTTGGAACATTTAGAAAATTAATTTTTCTAGATTCTGAGACGATATATATCTAACTTGCACCTAGTGGGCGCACATTCAGAAGATATTCTAAGGATGTCTTTTGGACTTCGACAAAGAAGTTTTAAAGTCGTTCCAGAAATGTTCTATATGTCTTGGCCAATGGATGTTTTCAAGGTGTCTAAATTCAAGTGTTTGTAATAGAAATCAGTGCTGTCAAAAAGCTTTGTGTAGAGAATATTTTTATACTCATCCAGTACTTGTTGTTGATGCATATCTTTACTTTGGGTAAACGAAAATTCCGAATTGGGACAGGCTGTCTTGGCTCGACTAATAAACTACGGTTAAATGATCAGCTACTAAACACAGTTATATGTACTTTATAACTTTGGAATAACTTTTCCACTTTCTCACATCCACTTTTAAGAAATCATTAAAACCGTATTGAATGATTAATTTTGACGGGTTGAGAAGCACTGCATCCAGCTAGCGACAATGTTATTAGGATCCAAAAAAAAACCCGCGTTCTTTAAAAAATGTATACTCCTTCGTTACCGTACAGTAAAAGGAATGTGAGAGACCCCCTGCCAATTATTGGTTCTCAAAGTGCAAAGATAATCGACAACCACAGAGAAATGAATTGGTTTCTCTCCTTTTAGAATATCTCAATAATTTACCATTTCAAAAAATGCTTTCCATCACAATTAAATTTTAATTTATAATCCTTTTTTCCTCTTTTACTAACGGCCATCCTAAAATTATGTACAATTTTATACTTAAAACAAGATTATTACCTTACTATATCTATACTAAAGTGGACCATGTACGAAAACAATAAAATCTCAAAGTTAGAAGAATATTCCGCTTGACAATTATTTTTACATTTTCATTTCAATATTCACATATTAATCTACAAAAAAGGAAAATTTTTGTTTATACTTGAAAGCTTTTTGTAACTAAAAGATAGATTTAAATCTTTCTTTTTTGATTGAAAGTATTCCGCACAAATTGAAACAAATTTATACTAATAGAAAGAAGATTTTTAAGTTGTCTTTTTGTTTTTCTGAACGCAGCTTCAAACTATTTAAAAAATTACATTTAATAGTAAATAGGGGATCACTTTTCACTTTTTGTTGCTTAACTTCGTTATTCTTGCTTTAATAAAAATTTCATCGTGTGGAAAACTTAGCCTAAGATCTCAGCTTTCAATTAAAAAAAACTACGCTTTAATATTTTTATACTTTTTTTCCAGAACAATGTTTTTGGAGAAATGCAAGGTACTTTAGACCTATAAACCAAATTTTAAGGAAAGTGTAAGACAGATAATGTTTTCGTCATGTTTTGACGTGTAGGTCAAACTTAACATTAAAATGGACCTAAATTTGACGGCAGAGGGTATTTCTATAGACAATTTTTGACGTATAGGTCAAACCTGCCCTTAAAATGACATTTTGAGGAAAGAGGGAATTGTTTGTAAATTTTTGACCCACACAGCATCCAAAATTTCCTGAAAGTTGAAAATAAGCTTGATTGCAACTTACCGAATCTTTAGTGCAAAGCTAATAATCAAACTTGAAGTTTTTCTTTAAATGCCAAATATTATTGAATGTTTAACGTAAAATTTGACTGAACATTGCATAAGAGTTGAAGAAATGTTAGGTTTTGATCCAATATTCATTCAACTTTAGTGTCAAACATTGAGAAAAAGTGGAAATTTAATGAATTACTTCAACTTTGAAAAACCTCGCAATTAAAGATTCTGAATATTGCAGTTAAGATAATTTCAACTTTTAGAAAAGTTTCGATGCTTTGAGGGTATACATGGTGGCATTATTTTATTGTTAGTATTAAACGTAAATTAGTGCAATGTTACTTCAGAGTATTTTCTTGCAAAGTTTATTATAGTGACAATTCTGTAAAAATTTAAATGTCCTACTTCAATAAATAAATAAATTTTTAGCATGAAACTTTCCTGAACATTTATTCATTTAATCAAGTTGAACATTTAAATCTTTATACTCGTCACTAAACTTTGCATATAAATTGTAGGAATCCTATAGGAATAAAGCTATTTTAAAATCTTTAACAAAAGGTTTCTCTGTGTTGCTTAATTTATTAAATTTATAGGTTTCAGAATTAAAATAAGAACGATCAGTTGATTATTTCGTTAGTCTCAAATAAGTCGCTATACACAAATCTTATTGATCTTCTGGAAAGTTTAAACTAACTCAAGTTCCAAGTTATAAAACTACAGTATACAGCAATTTATTTACAAAGAAGAACGATTACATGCTAGCAAAGTAGCTCCATAAACAAAACATGAATAATAAAATTAACCAGCCGGAGAAAAACAAGTCTTAATTCCCTAATGAACAACAGCTCGCAACAAATTCCATTATCCTACTTTAATCACAAAAAATTTTGAAAACACACCAACTCCATATTTGCCTTTGACTTCATAAAGATTATACTTATCATCAAAAAATCAACTTTCTCCGAACTGTTTTCTCGAATCCTATCGTCCGGACAGATCTGGACCAAAAAATTACAGAAATACAGTACACAGAGTCATATATATAGTTGCGTTGCCTCGTCCCGTGAATTTAAATTTCCTTCAAAGTAGGAGTACATATATCTATATAGATTATATAGGGAAGATATAATACATGTACACAAAAAGGTGCACAGGCATTATCTGCCAGTGGGGTGGGAGTGATGTGGTTTGTGGCGGGAGGGCCTCAAGGCCCTATCGCAGATGAGATCAGATCTCTCCACAAGGTTTACCGAGTGCTTGATACTATAGTGTAGCAAAACACTCGGGTGATGAGCGTCATTACCCCCACCACAGGCCCACGTTGGGCCCCTCTTTCACAAAAGGGCAGTAACAGTCGGCCATCTTGGAACCAAAGCAAGGCGAAACTCTTAATCATTCGTTAGACTACGCGGGGTAACACGCGCATCGCGTGCCAATGATACTCTAACGGTTAAATAATTAGAACAGATTACTTCACCTATACCTAGTCACGCCAGTTTCAGATTTTTTTTAACACAATTTTGCCATAAATTGCGTCTGTATTTCTATTTAATATTCTAAATGACATAACAATTATCCTGTACCTATGTAATGGACCATGATTATTAATATTCCATCGTATGGTATTTGTAACCGATTTTTTGTTCTCTAACCTATCGAAAAATGTTTTAGTCAAACACTTGTTGTTCTGATAGTCGGCTGAGCCAAAATTCATCTAAGAAGAAGAAGAAGTCAAACACTGAAATTTATCTTCATTAAAAAATTAGTCAAAGTTATTATGAAACTATTTCACGTTTCATAAACTTTGCAATTAAAGATTCCGAAGATCGCTGTTAAACTATAGTTTCAACTTGAATCTTTCGATGTTATGTGGATATGCAGATGTATATATTAAATATAATTTTTGCATTGTTGGCAGGTACTTAAGCGACTGACAAAACCTGCGTGTAGGTGAGAGAATGGTACAGCAGACGATAGCTATAATAGTGGTTGGAGAAAGATTTAAAATA